>CM062813.1:644500473-645100473 GCA_031772625.1 Pinus tabuliformis
CTGTTAATTGCTCACTTTCCATCTCTTTTCTGTTCTAGGTTGTGCCTGATATGCATTTTTTCCTGAACTCTTGTTGTATAGCATTAGAGGAGTTGTCATCCTACCTCTATGTCTGAATCTTGCATGTATCAATGAATCTGTTAATCAGGTTTCTTTTCACTTAGTGACAGAGATCTGTCATCCTGTCTGTGCACTAGGGAATTAGATTTGCAGACCTCTTTACTGGTTGCAACCGGCCATCACAGGGTCCTATGCATCTACTGGTGTGGTCAATATTCTCCATATTCACCCAATCCTTAAACTGTGAGCAATTGGTGGTCTAAAGCATTGTAGTCTGGGGGTGTTCATGCATGTTTGGAGTCAATCAAAGTAGGAGTGGTTATCTAGCTTGAACAAGCATCATTCCTTCCATTCATCCATTTCCAACATTAAGTTGAGTTTGTAATGTTCTCGAGCATCTCTGAGCTACAACCTAGGAGAGTTTCTTGGGGTGATAACATTGATTGGCACCGTTGCCGGGGAGGAGATTGAAGCTCAACTTCCTTGGGAAAATGACACAGTTCCATGCTTTGATTATAGACAAAGTCTGGACACATTTTTGGTTGTAATCATCTATCTGGTGACTCTACTAGAGAACCTACCTGGTGGCGACTCCACATTTCAGTTCTGGCTCAGTTTGTGAGGCATACCTGAAGAAATCCTCAGAAATCACTAGCTGACCTAGTGCCTGACCCTGAGAAGATTGCTAAGCAGAAGAAAACATCACAGAAAGGAGCATCAGGATCAAGTAAGCCCAAGAAATCTTATGTATCTTTGAAGGAGAAGGTTATAGCTGAGGATATACAGTTTGAAGATTTAGAGCCTAGCACTGTTAGTAAAGAAATACCTTCAGAGATTCATACAGCTCCTTGTTTAGTCAGTTCCCCTTTGGATCTCAGTCCAAAGAAAGCCTCCCATACAGTCCATCAATTTCCTTCATTTCTGTCATCTATTTCATTACTTCCTACCACTCAATCTACCAGTATCCTTCCACCTAGCCCAGTCATGGTAGGTCAACAAGCTCCCACGAAGATGGAAAGAATTATAGCTGCTAGGTATGGACCCCTGGTCTTGCCTGTTCCTTTGAATGCTATGCCTGCAGGAGAATATCAGAAATATATGCCCAAATTCACTGGTACAGAGGGGGTAACAGCTGAAGAACACCTTGAGTCTTTTTATAGTTATGCTGATAACTTAGATATCAGTGAGGATGATGTGTGGATGAGAGTGTTTGTTTAGAGCCTTGATGGAGAGGCTAGAAAGTGGTTCAGAGAATTGCCCCATATGTCCATAACAGACATTGAGGCAGTGGATGATGCATTCCTGAAGCAATGGGGAGATAGAAAAGACCTGATCTACTACCATACAGATTTTAGAAACCTAAAGAGGGAGAATGGGGAATCTTTGCTTGATTTTAATAAAAGATTTAACCGTATGTATAGTAAGATACTAGATGAAGTAAAGCCTACCCCCACCTCTACCAAACTCACTTATGCCAATGATTTTGACTCGGATTTCTGCCTGCTTTTGAGAGAAAGAAGACGTGCCACTCTAACTGATATGCAAGATGCAGCACTGGAGGTGGAATCAAATATCATGGTTGCAGAAAATCTTAAAAGTCATGCTGATAGAAGAAGGCAGAGAGGTGAGGTTTCTTCTTCCTCTGCTTCATCTGTAGAACCCAAATTGGATAAAATGACTAAGATGATAGAGTCATTGGCTGCTGAGATATCTAAGCTGAAAGTTGAGGAGAGCTCTAGGAAAACAAGGTTTCAAAACCCATTTGCTCCAAGAAATCCAAATCCATTCAGAAGAGCAAATGAACAATTACAAATCATTCAAAGGGGTAAAGAAGAAAATTAAGAACAAATAGTTAAGGCTCCTTTCCAAAATGTAGTCATGGAGGAGGAGCAGTTTGAAGAAGAAGATGAAATTCATTGCATGGAAGTTAAAGGCAGTGCTGCCTTTTTGACATTGGCTGCATATGAAGAATCATTACTGTAGACCCAAACCAGTCAAGAGTGGGACAGAGAGGTTGTTTTGTAGACTGGTGAACAACAAAGATATAATCTTAGGTCAAAAGCAAACACTGTCAAGGAGAACCCTGCCCAAAGAGCTGTTGTCCAAACAGAGTCCCAGAATATCAGACAGAAGAACCCAACAGTTGATCCGGTCATCCTCAAAGCACCAGCACAAGAGGTAAGAGGTTCTGATAAGCCCCATTCCCCTTTCAGTGTTGAATCAAAAGTCCAGAAGTTAAAAATATCTGTGCCTCTGATAGAACTGGTAAAGAGTGAAGTTTTTAGAAAGCCTATCCTTGAGGCCCTTGAGCTGAAAGCCACACAAACCTCCACCGACTATGTCAATTTGCAAGATGACAAGACTGCAGTTGTGCTTAGCCCTATGATTGAACTTGATGATAATAATTACCCATCATTTTATGTCTCCTTGACCATTCATGACAAAATCCTCCACAATTGCCTGCTAGACACAGGGGCCAGCCAAAATTTGATGCCTAAAGCTGTCATGGAAGAGTTAGGCCTTGACTTCACCAGACCATATCATGATTTATTCTCATTTGATTCAAGAAAGGTAAAATGTCTAGGATTAATCAAAGACCTAGCTATTACCCTAACTCAGTTTCCCATGAAAAGTATGATGATGGATATTGTGGTAGAAGATGTCCCTCCCAAGTTTGGCATGCTGTTGTCTAGAGAGTGGATTAAGAGACTAGGTGGGGCACTACAGAATGATCTATCTTATGCCACTGTCCCAGTTTTTGGAGGAGAAAGCAGGGGATTGTATAGAGAATCACAGCTGGCATACATCATCAGTGATGAGAAGAATCCTTCTAATCATCCCATTTATGTTGTGGACACTGACTTTGGAGCTTGTATTCTCCAAATTGAAGAATCCCAGAAAGCCTCAATGCAGATCAAAAAACCAGTGAATCAGGTTGAAGGAGAGCAAGGAAGTCAGGTTTGGGATATGTTCTTTGATGGGGCATGTTCTAAGGAGACTGTAGGAGCTGGGGTGGTGCTAATATCTCCAGAACAAGAAAGCACACATCTGTCTTTTAAGGTAGCCTTTCAAGTCACAAACAATATATCAGAATATGAGGCTCTAATATTGGGCCTTAACGCAACCGAAGACAAAGGAATCAGGAACATAAAGGTGTTTGGAGATGCTGATCTTATCACTCAGCAAGTAAACAGAACATTCCAAGCAAAGCACCCAAGGCTGAAAGCATACAGAGATGAGGTATGGAGACTTAAGGACTCTTTTGATAATTTTTGTATCTCATATATCCCTAGAGCCAAAAATCAGCTTGCTGATTCCCTTGCTGTGTCTGCTAGCATGTTTATCCCTCCCATGCCTCCCAGACTGGTTTATGAAGTCCAAATGAAATATAGACCATCCTTGCCTGATAATGTCCACCATTGGAAAGTTTTTGAGGATGATGATGAAGTAAATAGATTTCTGCAAGTCATTGATGAATTTTTTGAAATGCAAATTAACCAAGAGAATGAAGCCTTGGAAGAAAGTCCCCAATCCTAGCAAAGATAGCATTGTCCAACTGCCCAGCAATCATATACCTAAGGGTTTGGTTCCATTAAAAAAGTTGTTCGACTAGAATGATGTGCCTTATGAGGCTACCCAAAAAGAAGACCAATTTTCAATCTGTAGGCATAATATAGGGAGTTCAAGTCAGCCCAGATACATAAATCTATCCACTCACCTGTCTACTGCCCATAGTGCTGAATACTGCAATCTAATGAAGCAATTTGCTGATGTCTTTGCCTGGGAATATAGTGACCTGAAAACATATGACAAAAAGATTATCCAACATAAAATCCCTTTAGAGAAAGACACCATCCCTTTCAAGCAGAAGCTGAGACCAATAAATCCTTTGCTCCTCCCTTTGATTGAAAAAGAAATAAAGAAGTTACTGGCTACCAAAATCATAGTCCCTCTCAGGTACTCAAAATGAGTAGCCAACTTAGTGGTAGTGAGGAAGAAAAGTGGAGAAATCAGACTTTGTGTTGATTTCAAAAACTTGAAAAAATGCTCTAAAAAAGACAACTATCCTCTGCCCAAGATGGAGCATCTGTTGTGGAAGGTCTCAGGGGCCAAAGTGATGTCTTTCCTGGATGGATTTTCAAGATATAACCAGATTGTGCATCCAGATGACCAAGAGAAGACTGCATTCACCACTCCTTGCGGCACTTTTATGTATTCCAAGATGCCTTTTGGGCTAATGAATGTTGGAGCCACCTTTCAGAGAGCTATGGATATAGCATTTGTGGGAGAGAAGGATAAGTTCGTCCTTATCTACTTAGATGATATAGCAATATACTCCAACAAGCATCATGACCATTTACAACATTTAAAGAAGGTGTTCCTGAAGTGCAGAAGGTTTGGAATTTTAGTCAATCCTAAAAAATCACAGTTTGCTTTAGAAGAGGGTAAGATGTTAGGACATGTTGTTTCTGCTGCAGGTGTCTGAATTGACCCAAAAAGAGTAAAAGCAATACAGACCTTTTATGTCCCGAGATCAAAGAAGGATATCCAATCCTTTCTGGGCAAGATAAATTTTGTAAGGAGGTTTATCCCAAATTTTGCAGAACTTGTAAAACATATTACCTCCATGTTGAAAAATGGGTCAGAGATCAAATGGACTGATGTAGCAAGAAGATATTTTGAGTCTATTAAGAAAGCTTTTATGGAAGCTCCTACTTTAATCAGCCCAGATTACAGCAAGGAGTTCCACATATTTTCATTTGCCTTTGAAGACACCCTTGTAGCAGTTCTATTGCAAGTAGATGAAGAAGGTTCAGAGTATCTAGTGGCATTTTTCAGCAAAACATTAAGGGATGCTGAGCTGAGGTATGATATTATGAGAAACAAGCATATGCTCTTATGAAGTCTTTGAAAGCTTTCAGAGTTTATATTCTGCATTCCAAGATAATTGCTTATGTACCCTCTGCTTCAATAAAATATGTCTTAGCATAGCCTGATGCTGATGGGAGAAGGGCTAAATGGATTGCAAAGTTAATTGAATTTAATATAGAATTGAAGCCCACCAAGCTTGTCAGAGGTCAGGGCCTTACCAGACTGATGGCTGAAGAAAATTGTAGATCATTGGACATAGATTTCATGGGCACAATTGTAAAAAATGGTCAAACAGAAGAGGAGGAAGCAGCTGAACCAGGGAAAGAACAGTCATTAGTAGAAAATCTAGCTTCTTGTAATTGGTAATCTGCAATAGCTAAATTCTTGCTGAACCTAGAAATCCCTCCAAGCCTTAGTTCAAGCCAAGCCAGAATTGTTAAGCTCAGGGCAACAAAATATTGCATTCATGAAAATCTATTTTATTGGAGGGACCCATCTGGAATGCTTTTGAGGTGTCTGGACAAAGAACAATCCATTGAAGTCATGCAACAATTTCATTCCAGCATGTGTGGAGGACATCATTATTGGAAAAATACAGCCCACAAAATCCTTAGAGCTGGATATTATTGGCCCACCTTGTTTGCTAATGTCTTGTCATTTGTTAAATCATGTGACAGGTGCCAAAGATTTGAAGGAAAACAACAATTGAAGTCCCTACCCCTAAAACCAATACATGCAAATGGCCCTTTTCAGCAATGGGGCTTGGATTTCATTAGAGAAATCAATCCACTTTCTAGTGGCCAGCACAGATGGATCTTAGTTGCCACTGATTACTTCACTAAAAGGATTGAGGCCATCCCTACCAGAAATGTTGATCATCATGTGGTCATGGGGTTTTTGATAGAGCATATCTTCACCAGATTTGGTTGTCCACATAAAATAATCGCAGATAATGCAGCAGCCTTCAGAGCAAAGAGTTGGTGGATATGTGTGACTCAATGGGCATTAAGCTAGTTCATTCCACCCCATACTGCCCTCAAGGAAATGGTCTAGCAGAATCTTCCAACAAAAGCCTGATAAGGATAATTAAAAAATTGTTGGAAGACAACAAAAAGAATTGGGATTCTAAGCTCAAATATGCACTGTGGGTTGACAGAGTAACCACCAAGAAATCCACAGGGAATTCTCCATTCAAGCTGGTATATGGCACCGAGGCTGTATTCCCAATTCAGTTAATTCTCCCTGTGGCAAAGTTCGTACAAGAAGAACACAATGAGGAAGAGGACATGGAAAAAAGGATCACTAATTTAGCAAAGGTACATCAGATCAGAGAATAGCTAGTTGAGAAGTCAGCAGCACATCAGAAGAAGATCAAGGAGGCTTTTGACAGAAAGACAAAATCAGATAATTTTTAGGTTGGAGATTTGGTTCTGAAGTGGGATGCATTGAAAGAAAAGAAAGGCAACCATGGGAAGTTTGATGCCTTCTGGACAGGGCCTTTTATTATTTCTCAGATCCAAGGGAACAATACCTTCATGCTAAAAAGTATGGGAGGAGAAGTGGTTTTTGATGGCCTAGTTAATGGGCGTTTTCTGAAAATTTATTTGATTTAAGGTCTTTAGCCTTAAAGTTGTAAATATGTTGTTTTATTAGTTTTAGTATAAGATGAGTTGGACTCCATGCCCAATGGAACGCCAGGAAATTTTGCAATTTTTTTTTTCACAAAAAAGGCATTGATCTGCAGTTCTTGAGACCTTGCAGGGAGGATCTCATCCCCATAAGGAGCCAGTGTTAGCTCTACTGCATGTCTTGACATTTTGAGGACCAAATACCAGCTTGGCCGTGTGTTTATGCTCAAAGGGAGCTCGCAGCAATCTGTTTCTTTCTTCTCCTACATTCTCCTTACACTCTCACAACCCCCACTATCTCTGTTTTCCTCCAAAACTCGACATAAGCCCCTGTTTCGTCAAGCCCCTAGGCGCTAAGTTTTAAACCCATATAACCGCACGCTTTCACGAAACCTTTAACCTGTTGTCTCCCTATCACATCAAACGAAACTCGTGTGATCTAACCCCCATCGTCCGATCATCTCCGGCTCGATTGGACGATGTTCGCTCCTCTCGCGCCTGCAAACCAACCGCGCGTTAACTTGCGATCAAAGCAGTTTCTGTCATGTCCCATCTGCCCCGCGTAATGCATTGACTGGAATCACGCATCTTTGTATGATTACCACCCAAGCCCCAATGGCGGTGTGATAAATACCGCTTACCGCCCGTCCCCCATCCCCACTCATTATCTCCCGTGCACCTCCTCTGCCTGATGATCGTCGGATCTGTCCACCCGAGATCGAATGGCCCGCATTAGTCCGCTCCCGCTTCTGCCCGATTCCTACCGCCGAGAGATCTCCATCGTCCATTAATTTGATCCAACGGCTGATATCTATTCCTATCATGCTCATGCGTCCGCCATGCAGTCCTCTTGTCCATAGCTTGTCCCATGCATCTGAAGGACAAAGGTAGCCAGCATACAGTACTCAGCGTAATAGATCCTCAACAACCGCATTCAACAAGAAGGATTGCCAAGAAGAAAATGACATGCCTCGAGCAGTTAAAATACATTCAGCAGTTATAGAACTTCATCCATGATACGACACTTCACCTGCTTGAGAAGTACAACAAAGCATCCAAGAAGATCAATTTTGTTCACTAAAGCAGGCAGATTGCCTCAGAAGTTCTGCCAGGCAGTTAAAGCGATTGGTGGTCCATTATGACCCCTCCATGCCTAGAATAGCAGAACATTTTTGTAATCAAACTCTATATATACCCAGAAAATAGATGTAATCAGGGTTGATGGTTGTTGTTTTGATGTAAGGTTCAACTTCTGGAGACTGTAACTGCTTTGATACTTGCAGAGTCTCGTCTTCATTTTCAGCTAATACAAGCTTCCTTTGCTGTTAATTGGTCACTTTCCATCTCTTTTTTGTTCTACGCTATGCCTGATATGAATTTTTTCCTAAACACTTGATGTATAGCATTAGAGGAGTTGTCATCCTACCTCTGTGTTTGAATCTTGCATGTATCAGTGAATTTGTTAATCAGGTTTCTTTTCACTTAGTGACAGAGAGCTGTCATCCTGTCTGTGCACTAGGGAATTAGATTTGCAGACCTCTTTACTGGTTGCAGCCGGCCATCATAGGGTCCTGTGCATCTGCTGGTGTGGTCAATATTCTCCATATTCACCCAATCCTTAAACTGTGAGAAATTGGTGGTCTAAAGCCTTGTAATCTGGGGTGTTCACGCATGTCTGGAGTCAAGCAAAGTAGGAGTGGTTATCTGGCTTGAACAAGCATCATTCCTTCCATTCATCCATTTCCAACATTAAGTTGAGTTTGTGATGTTCCCGAGCATCTCCGAGCTACAACGTAGGAGAGTTTCTTGGGGTGATAAAAGCTACATGCCTTTGAACTGTGTTTCAATGAGGCTCAAAGACCTATTTATTATTGAGAAATAATGAAAAACCCTAAACATCCAAAAACCTAACCTTAGGAGAGGAAGCGCCAAACTATGTGCCCCGTTTGGGTAAATTGGTACATAAACTTCCCGAGGTCGTAACTTTGGCATACGATATTTGTTTGATGCGCATAATACCTCGTTAAAAAGATCTATCTGAGGACTACAACTTTTGAATGACCAGCATCAATCGATGTTCCATGTTGGTCCCAGTTTTCCCAAAAAACGCCGTTTATGGCCTCAAAACGGCTCTGGAAATTGAGGACCTGAAAAACTGCCAAAAATAGCAAATTGTGCTACAAATAAGGAAACTGAAAAACTAAAAGAAACAATGGTGGGGGTCCAAGTGGAATAGGCGAGTGGCCACCAATATCCACCTGGATCATAAACCCAACTACTAAAAGATTAAGGTGAGTAGCCTACAGAGCCACCACCACTGACCAAAGAAGGAGTCTCCACCATAAGCTATAGCCATGAGCCACCATAAGAATCTGCATAGAAGAGCTTAGAAAAGTTGCTGGTAGTTGTTGGGAGCCACTGTTAAAGTGAAGGTTAAAATGTTTAGTTTTAAAGATAATCAAGTGTATGCAACGTTCATTTCTAGAAGGATGAAACAATAAGGAAAAAAGACAAAAGACAAAATAAAGATGACAATCATGGGTCACAAAGAAAGACTGAAGCAAACTCAGAAAAGAAATTGAAAGGAAGACCCAAAGTATTTTGAAGAGCTCATAAAGGTTCTTGCCATAGTCGGGGCATCTAAAATACAAGTAAATGAAGTAGAACAACTCAAGGATGAATGGATCACGATAGATCTGGTAACACTTCCAAAATTTATTGGTAAAATTTTTATTTTTTAGGAAATAACAAAATGAATAAATTTCTTCGATGTAAAGAGTTGATTGAGTATCGGTCTAATAACACATATGATGAAGTATGTGATGCCTTATTATTGGATCTTATAAAACATGCATTGGATAAGAAGTCCTTGTGCAAGGTAGAAAAAGCTACATATTCCTAGGAAGCATGGAAGATCGTGGAAGTAGAATTTGGTATAAAGGAAAGTGACATAAAGTAGCAAATTTATTACAGTTTGTTGAAGAATCAATAGAAATTCAACTGTAGGTCTGAGAGTAAATGAGCAAGACTCTAGGAGGAAAACAAATTTTGGAGAATCTGAGTCAAATATGGATGATAGTCATAAATACTATAAAAGTGAAACCCATCATGCAAACATGCATATGGATGAAGAAGACACAAAAAGATTGCAGAGTGAGAAGTTGAAGCCTCTACATGTGAAGTAGAGAAAGAGCATATAGATGCTTGAGAATGCCATTGTAACATGAATGATGAAGATGATGGTGAATCCCACTATGATGAGACACATGTGGATGGTGACTGCAAAGTGAGTTGTGAATTTGTGAATCCAACAATAGACCTTGTTGATGATGGTGAAGCTTCAAATACAGAAGTGAATAACATGTGTGATTTAGTTGGTATGATTGTATTCAATGATGACCTCTTTGTATTAGAGTTTGAGGCATTTAAGTTTGAGAATAACAAAGAAAAATTTCATATGAAGTAATGGTTTGTAGAGATGAAAGGGCACCTCTCATTAATCCAACAACAAATGATGAATTTGGTGAAGTTGAAATTGTTATAGTTGAGCACATATATGCTTAGATATCTCACCACGTAGTGGATGAAAATTATGTTGATGAAATTTGTGATCTTTTTGAAACATGGATTGATTGTGGAAATATGGAAAGTGCCATGTTTAATGAAGAATTAAAGGTTGAAGCTACCACTATAGCAGCAAGTTATGGATCAATAGTTAGAATTGCTCATGAAGTAGTGTGTGATCTAGCAACAATTAATGATTAAGAAGAAGATAAAGTTATTAATGAATCTCTCACTGCAGAGCATAATGAATATGTTTTTAAGATTAATTTTTGACTGTGAAAGTAGATAGGACAACAATCTAGTTACAGTTATAGCTTAAAGATAATATGAATAAAAAGATGTAGGAAAGGGCATATAAGTTTCCAAAGATGAAAAAGAAAACATTGAAACAACCTTTCAACAATGGAGTCAAGAAGAGATCAAATTCCTATCAAGAAATATGTTAGAAAGAAGATCAAGAATATGAAGTGGAAGAAGCTAGGAAAAGTTCATAGTTTGAAGATTAAGAGTTGTGGTAATAGTCCATGAATGAACGAGTCTTTCAAGAAGAAGCTATAAAAAATAGGCCCTGAGAGCCTAATTTTTTTTTTAGAACAAATATAAAAGAAATCAAAGAATCAACTTGGGTCATGCTTCCATTACTTCCTACACATATTTCACATGGAGGCTTATAAAGCGATTTAATAGGAAGGACCCATAACTACATGTTAGAGAGCTAGCGCAACCAAGGTAAACAAGAAGCACACAGGCTTATATCGTAGAGTTACAGAGGCTAGTAGTGATGGTGTCTGGCATCTTCGAGGAAAGACTGGTTATGATATTTGTTGAGGGGATGAGAAAGTCATTTCATGGTTGGGTGAGGGCTTATAAACCCGTGAATTTGTATGATGCTATTACCAGGACTAGGGACATGCTAGATGGAGTCCCTAACACTAGGGTACCTCCCAGACCTTCCTTTCCTCAGAAAGGTAAGGACACCAAGCCTCCTTAGAAGGAGTTGAAAAGATGTAGATAGATGGATGATGAGACCAAGAGGGACCTCTGAAGGAAGAATCTTTGCTTCACATGTGAGGAGCCATGGGCTCCAAGACAGAGTTGCACTAAGGGAAAGGCTCATTACATTGAGGTGTTCTCTAACAGTGAGCCTGGGGACGAGGATGAGTAGGAGCAAATAGGAGGAGAGGAGGAGCACCATGATGTAGGGGGGCTCTACATTCTCAAGGTACTAAGGGAGGCATCACCGCTTCACCTATAGTGATCCCAAGGTACCTAACACTATGTGTCAGAGGCACTATTTAGGGGTAGAAAGTGACTATTTTAGTGGATAGTGGGGCCCACAAAAACTTCACAGATACCTAGGTGGTAGAACAGAGGGGGTTACATACACAACATTTTAAGGACTTCTGATTTTTGGTACTGGGGAATAGGACCATGCAGTGCACCTGGATAATCCCCAAGATGACATTGTCGATGGGGAACTACTCAGTCACCGACAATTTATTTTGTTGAATGTACTGGACATCAATGTGGTGCTAGGAATTAAGTGGTTATACTCTCTTGGGCATATCACTACGAATTATAAGGCCCTAGAGATAGAGTTTATGGGACATGATGGAGACAAGGTAGTGTTGAGGGGTATGCATTCATACCCACTCCCAACTCATGTTAGCCAATAGGATGGAGGTATATTTGCAACATGGGTAGTGGAGCTCAGGATTTCAAATATAGGGACTCATTCTCGACATCCTTATCTAGACATTTTAGCAATCTTACAAAGGCATCAAGAAATTTTTAGAGAGAATCCTATGGGTCATATGCTAAGAAAAATTTTCGAGGATACCATAGACATATAGGGGGTGCAGGAAATAATCACCACTCCCTATAGTCATCCCATGGCATACCGAAATGAGAATACGAGGGCCATTCAGGAGTTGCTAGCCTTGGGCCATATCAGGCTTAGTTCTAGCCCCTTTGCTTCTTTTGTGGTATTGGTGAAGAAGAAGAATGAGACTCTATGCATGTGCATATACTATAGGGCCCTTAATAAGAAGACACTCGAGAACAGGTACTCCATCCCATGCATAGATGAGTTGATGGATGAGATTAGAGGAGACAAGTGCTTCTCCAAGGTAAACTTGTGCTCAGGGTACCATCAGATTTGGGTGAGGGAGTAGGATATCCTGAAGATGATTTTTTAGTGCCACTATGGGCACTTTGAGTTCTTGGTTATGCCCTTTGGGCTAACCAACCCACCAGCTACTTTCTAGTCTTGCATGAACCACATGTTCCGCAAGGAGCTGCGCAGATATGTGTTGGTACTTTTCGATGATAAACTTATATATATAATTAAATTTTAGGATTTTAAAACTTTTTCAATTGAAATAAAGTACAAAAACTCTCAATTGAGATTTGATATTTTGGTTTTGAATATGATATTCTTAGAATTAAATATTTTTTATTTTAAACATTAAATTGATGTGTAAGTTTATTTTACACATTATTTTGTACATATATAAAAGGAAAGTGGGAAATTATAATTATTTGAAATGTGATTCAAAACAAAACTATTTATTAAGAAGATAAAGATAATGTATATTGTTAGAATTAATGCTTACTTTAGAGTTGGTTGGGGTTTGTTGGAAATTGTTGAGATATTCACTTAACCTCTACCTCCAAGTTTAGATTAAGTTGGATATCACATAAGCTATATAGATGTATTGTATATGAGTTTGTATAAGCAATAATAATAAAAGTGTAACTATTTTGTATGTAAAATATGACTACTCTCCAATTTTCAAAATTGTTATCAGAGCTAGTTTGGGATTAACTCCCATACGGGAGGGCCCATGAGAATGAGAGGACCATACATTTTAATCCTATGTGTACATATATAGGATTAACTTACCATATGTGTGTGAGAGTGGCTTAGTTATTATTGCTAGGAAGTGTTTATGTTTGCTAAGGATATTTGTTTTATTTGTCTTGGATGTTAAAGAATCTAGGGCAATTAGTGTTAATGAGAATCTTCTTTCATGATAACTATATGTGAGGTATGTTAAATTTTCTTCTTAACACAACCTTCATTTGTTATTATTAGAGTGTGTCTTCTTAGTTCATAGAATAGCTACCAAAAAGAAAGAGACAAGAACACATAGTGTTTGCTTTCTACTAAGGCCAAGAACATTTCCCTCTTGGAGAAGAAAACAAACACAAAATTATTCTTATCGAGATTCCAATTGACGAATACCAAGACCATGAACCTTGACCTAATATGCCAGTCCAAGACCAATACATCAATCCTCTTCTTTTTCACTGCTGAGATCATCATTGTGCTATACAATTGAGGCCATTACCACTGCTTCACTGAGATCTTCATTCTTGTTGCACCATGATTCTCCTTCATTGAGATCTTCATATACATGAATGAGATTTGCACTGAGATTACCGTTGCATCATTGCTACGCTACTAATATCTTCATTGGAACACCACCAAGATAAATATTGCATCTATGATGGGATCATGACTGTGTATGCCGAGACACGATCATTCTTCTAACATGTATGCCAAGACTATGATTGTGTCTTCTTCTGCACTACGATCTTTACCGAGACTGTAACCATGTTCTTCTTGCATCGAGGTCTTCTGCAACTATTCCGAGACTGTATGATAACTAAGCTGACACTTCAGAGATGTATGCGAAGATATCGTTGTAGTTTTCACCGAGATTTCAGAGGTATGTCGAGATTATGTCCTCATCCGAAGTTATAGAGACTTGTATATATAGTGGTTGGTCTCCCATATTTAGTCGACGTGTCAGTGAACCGTTGTGTCTCCTTTTTGAGCCGATATGACTATGTTTTATCTTAATTGAAGGCCGACTTCATTAAGGGTGATTGTGCTTGTCTTTGGAGGGCTTCTAGACTTTTCTATAGACTTTTATACATTACACATAGGCTCAAGAAGAGCATGACATTGACTTTTTAAAATAAATCCTAAAGCTCTCAATGGGAGCCACTAAATAAATAAATATTTTTCTCATGAAACCCATGTAGCAATGCATAATAATAAATTCATTTTCTTGTTCAAATCATAATTACAATGTCATGAAGACCAAACCTAGTTACACTTTCTTCAACATTGGAAGCATTGAAGACAAGAGTCACTTGTATCTTACCTGTGTATCAAAAGAGAAAAAATTGTTGTTCTATTTGATCACATGAGAAATATGTTGTGTAGATCATTGAAAATAAGTCACCATTCTCAAGAGATCTAACACATGCTACCAACAAAGGATCTTGGTAAATGAGTTGTGGTGGAGATTCCTACTTGCTATACATTGTTTCATAAGGCTACCAGAGGAAATTGAGTCTCCATCAAGAGTTGTGATGTTGAAAGATGTGCGTTGTTGAGACTACATAGTTGGAGATTGAAGATTATAGTGCCATTCTAGAAGGAGTTCCATATGGTAGATCTGTCAAAGGATCATGTCTATAATCAAACCGCAAAAATATGGCCAACATTTCCAAGTGAGGCCATCGTTGCTGCTGGAATAATGTAGGAAGAATCTGAGTTACTACAGTTTGGTTGCAACTTTCCCTTGAACTCTATGATTCAATCTCTCCTCATGCCAATGACAACCAACTAGTAGGTGCATTGGAAATAATGTGGATATATAATCTCATTTGAGCTATATTACTTCTGATGTAAATAAGATCGAGGTAGACAAAAGAACTCATCAACCCTTATTCTCCCACACATCACATGAAACTTACGATGTGAATTGATGGATTCACATCGTACTTATTGGTGTTATCACTTGCCAAAACTACAAAAAAATGAAAGGATTAAGAGCTATGTGCAAACAAAAAATTGAGGTATAATGACGAGTAGTACCAGGTTTCTAATTTGAAGGTTTTAGGGGAAGAAATTACCATCAAAATTACAATGTAACTTGGAAAGATATTATGAAATTGGAGACTTGCCAAATTTTGATAGTGATAATGAGCCTTGTATACTTTTTCTAGAGTATAGCTATTGGTTATGTATGTTATATTTATTTTGTAAAATTATATTATGAAGAACCAATCATTGAACAAAGTAACATAATTTAATGTAGTGGTTCTTGATGTTCTTTAGTGGCACAAGAACACGTCATTAGTTTATGTATGTCTACAATTTGTTATAAGTTGGTGGTTCATGTTGTACTTTGGTGCTACAAGAAAATTGGTTACTCGTTATCTTTGTGCGTTTATGACCTTGTGTAAGCGGAAAAGGTCATGTTGTAAGATTGACTAATTGTTACATTCAATATCTAAACGACTTTCCTATATAATTGTCAAAATAGTAGTTTGCTATGTTTTGATAGATGGAAGTATGTCAATAGAATGATTAAGTATTTGAATATTTTTCGAAGTATGTTAATAATTATTAGTCATTACAAATTCGTCAATGATTGCCAAATAAATTGTATCTTCAATTAATGAAGTGGAAACTTAGAATGAATAGTTGAGAGAGAATCAATGATTGCCAAATAAATTGTATCTTCAATTAATGAAGTGGAAACTTAAAATGCATAGTTGAGAAAGAGTGTACTGTACACGAGTTCATAAGTGGAGAGATGTTATGAAGACTAGACCAAATAAATATCAAAATAAAAATAGTTTTATATGATTTTAGTATTGTTCTTTGTGAGGTAAGTATTAAAAGAGAGTGTTTAAATTAATACTTATTTTAGTGTTGGTTGTGGTTTGTTGTAAATTATTCACTTCTATCTCCAAATTTATAATAAATTATATCTCACAACACCTATATAAATATATTGCATCTAAATATATATAATAATAATAATAAAAATATAATTATTGTGTGAACCTACTTTCCAATTTTCCAAATCAAATTAGATGCATAGTTTCTTTTCTTCTACTACATTAATAATATATGTATTATACATGTTATATTTAAAATAAAAAAATTTAACCTCTTAATATAATGTAATGATAGTTTTTATTTACTCCACTTACTCCAAATTGTAATAAGCTATTTATTATACACACTTGATTTAAATCCTCAATCATATAATTAAATCAAATTGGAATTTCTTTATAAATATTTATTTATGATATTTTTATGTTAGAACTTCATTTATTAATGAATAGAATTATAATATTTTTTAATATTTGTATATAATTAAACCATATTGGAATTTCTTTATAAATATTTATTTATGATATTTTATGTTATAATTTCAGTTATTAATAAATAGAATTATAATATCTTTTTAAAACTATTTTTGAAAATTGAAATTATAATATTATTTTATAAAAGAATTATTTATTAATTTTTTTAAAGTGGTTTGTGAACATTAAAAATTAGTGATTGTTAAATTTACCGTAGATTCACATAAAAAAATCACTCCAGTAATTTCTTAATAGAAAATGTCAAACAAACTCAACCAATTAAGTTGACCATCAAAGCTATAAAAAGATTTGTCCATTGGCGATTTTACAACTTAAAATTCTCAGCGCTGTACTTTTGGTCATTTAGTTTCATTTTCCTAGTGAGATGGCAGCCTGAAGATCGAAACATTCGGGCCCGTTCCATTGGCGCGGACATTTTACCAGCATCGTAATTGTCAGAGTTCAGCAGACTTTCCAGCATGGGTGGAGAAATGCAACCAAGTTTTATTGTTTTTTTTCAACGGATTGTGGCGAGAGCAGTTCTTAGATCAGCTCAGGATTGGACTACAAGAACTATTGGACCAAATATCCCCATTAACTCCCAAATCTCCCTGCCTAACCACTAGACCACATCAGACTGAACACATTTCCTTTTGAACCCATTGATTAACGCGGGGGCTTAGACGCTGATATTCTGCCCGGTCCGCCATGGTGGTGGCGCGGGGCTTAGACGATGATACTCTGCCCGCTCGGCCATGGTGGTGGTTGTAGTGACAAGACGGTTCAAGCAAAATGTGGTGTGAAATATTTTCTGCAATAAACATGTGACACATGTCTCCAACAATCTTGAAAATTCTACTGCTCAGTGTAACAATTGATTCAGAGAGTAAACTGTTTCAAGTATATCTGCAAACATGGAATGATTGAAGTATATGCTTCTACAGTCATAATGAGCCTTTGAACTTATTAAATGCAGCAAGCAGTTTCCGATGTCCATGCCACAGAAAAATTCCCCTCAACAACCATGACTGTGCGCGTCACATGTTATGTTGGGTATGAGGGGAGAGGGAAATTTAGATTTAGATGTGATACGAGTTAGTGTATCATGGATACCACGTGTTTTCCACAGGAAAACCTGGCTTAAGGTGACGCCGTGAAATAATATCTGAAAATGAAGTCATTCACCGACAACCAGATCTCTCCATGGTACCTTTAAGACGTGTCATCTCAACGATCAAAACAAATTGAGTTGATTCTTTCTTACATTATACTAGCTAGCATTTGCACCTCTTGGGTGCAAAGGAACGCTGAAAGCTCGTGAAGCCACCCATCGATCTCAATTTTTTTCACCAGCTGTTTGCAGTCGAGAAGCTACCCGTCCATCTCAATTTTTCCCACCAGCTATTCTCGCTTGAGAAGCCACTAGTCGATCCCAATTTTTCTCACCAGCTGTCCTCCTGAGATCTCGACTGATACCTGCGAGGATATTCCTACTAGGATATTCCTACTGGAAATTGAAGACTCGCTTTCAAAGATTCAGAAACCGACTTCATATCTCCCACTTCAACGAGCTCATAACAGAAATGTATAACATGAAATTTTAGTTTCTACGACTATATAAATTTTAATTTCTACCACTAACTTTCATGTATAAATTTTGTGAATAAAATAATCAAGCTCTTCGTGTGAGTTATATTCTCTGATATGGTATTCTGGGATTATAGACTGGTGTCTTGAGGAGGTGTTGAGCCTTGCGCTGTTGTGAAGTTGTTGCGGTCTGTTCCTGTCTCAGCTGTGGTCCTGTTTCTGTCTCAGCTGTGGTCGAGTGGACCTGGCCATACCGTGAAAGGAGTGCATACGTTGTTGTTGGTATATGCAGCGTCTTGTTGAGAAGCACGCTATTAAAAGGAGTTTGTGTGCAATTTTCTGACTGTTGTTGGACTGTATGTTGTCTGAGCTAGAAGAAATATGATTTGAAGTTCTCGAGGTGTGAACGTGTGATTTGGTGGCACCTGAGTGAGTTTTCAAATCTTTGTGTAAGCTTGGAGCCAGCGTGGAAGAGCGACCAACGTGGATGGTTGGCTCATCCGTGTGTGTATGAGAATGTCGTGAGGCTGGAACTGAGTTGGAAGAGCGCTAATGGAGAGCGTTGTTCGATCCTTGAGGACTCAGTGGTGTGAAATCAGGCAACGCCTATCAGCCATCTATAGAGTATTTAATGTCTGGGGATATGCACGCAGCTTAGCTCGATAACACGCGAAAGTCCAAATATTATTTAATGTCGAAACTCCCCGCTCCCGTGTTATCGCGTTAAGCTGCGTGCATATCCCAGGACATTAAATACTCTATAGATGGCTGGTTAGGCGTTGCCGTGAAATCGTGTGTGGAGCCCGAGGGTCGCGAGGCTAAGTTTGTTATTACAACTGTTGGGAACATGTCTGTCTGGTCGTAAAGGAGGCAGAGTCCTGTGAGACATTTGACCGTGTGAATGAGTCAAAAGTGGCGAGGTACACAACGGTGGGCGTTGCTTTGTGTGGAAATCTGTTGCCTGTAGTCTCTCTGTAAGTTTGACCGCTATTGGAATAGCGCACTCATTTATCTATAAAGAGGAGTTTACCTATTTTCTTTGTGGGAAGGCATTATCCTGATTCCCTTGAGACTAAGTTGTGAATCCTCTATCCCTCTTCTCGTTATGGTCGTGGAGACCTGGGCTTGTGAAGCCCTGTGACTTGTGGTGTGGTTGTGTGTTGAGAAGTTTATTATCCCCTGTGTGTGTAGCAGCGGGTTTTTGGACCGTGAAAATTGTTGCGTGTGATCTGAATATTTCCTTGTGTGTGGAGAGGCTTCTTCAAACCACGCTCGCAGTGTGAAAGGAGGAAGAAACGTTGAGCATCCAGCGTAGAGGAAGGAGCATGAAGTGGCCAATGTACAAGTGACTAGCGTGGAAAAATCCAGCGGGAAATATTTATGTGAGTGGGTGTTGCATTTTGTAGCTAACTGATTTGCATTGTTGTATGAAGATTGGTGAGGTTGTTTTGTGCCTATTGTCCATGAGGTTGGTGTGTATGCTACGTGTGAACCAATGCGATTGCTAACGGCAAGTTTTATATTTGAAGATTGTTCTAGATGGATCAATGTGTGAGATCTGAGTTTATTTGATTGCTTGGGAATTGTGTTTGTGTTCGATTTGTTGTGTGACACCCAAACCATGTGGATTGCAGAGTGTTAAAGCAAGCCCACCATTGTCGAGTCGTTGATATGTTGTGGAGTATGTTTGTCAAGCCTTTCTTGGAGAACTGATGGAGGAAGGAATTGAAGAACTTAGATTTAAATATGATGATGAAAATTTTGCAAGTGAAGATTGGTTACATTGTTACGGGGAAGAAACTTGTGAATGATTTTTTAAGTGAAAGAGTAACTCTGCATGCAAAATTTTATGAGCCACATGAAATTCAATACAAAGATTTGGTAGAGGAAGATAAAGTTAAAAAGCACTTAAATTATGATTTTGTAAATATCACTAATGTTTATGAGTGTGCAGGTATGGGTAGAAGTCACGAACAAGAAACAACAACAAAAAAATATAACTTAGTTGTAATGTTATTTGAAAAATACTCAAAAACTCTCAATGATGGAAGTGAATGTGTAGAAAAAAGAGTTGAAATAAATTGGCACCATCCTTGTTATAACAAGGAGCAATATCTAGTATTCATGATGTGGAGTAAGAAGAAGAAGAAAGAAGTTTGGAGCAACAAGTTCAAGAAAAAGTTTCATCGTTGTACTTTCCTTTTGTGTTTATCCGGTCGAGACATTTCTCGTGAATTGTGTTTATCGAGACTAGCATGCAAGAAAAAAACACAAGAATGACCAGTGCCTACACTTAGAGAAAATGATGAATTATGCACAAATCCAATACTTTTATGAGCAAAATCTTCGCGAATCGTTAGTATTAATGAAAGAATTTAGAATATCGAAAGCCATAAATTCATTGCATTTCACCATTAATTAACACAATGTGCATCCACATGGCCTTCGACACACGTCAACTTTCATCACAACTTTTGGAATGAAACCTTCGCTTACATGCACTGATCTTCGATTGTGATATGGAAATAGCCCTTGATTCCTTTGAACTCTTTGTGACCGTCGTGCTAGCCCCCGAATCCAAGCCCTCTCTATCGGCCATTTCCAATTAGAGGTGTAACCTTGGTGCACAACTTGTCAATTCATTGATTGTCGATCGTCGATCACCTTTTCTGTTTGGCCCTTGGTCCTGTACTTCTTCACGTGACCGCAGTCTAGCCCTCGTATCAAAGCCCTTCAATTAGAGGTTATCAATCACAGGTTTCACTTCGATGCATAATACACCTCAACATCTGATCGCTGATCCCCCATACATTACGCCATCGCTGCCACATATCGGCCACTTGTCACCTTGTGAGTAGTGCCACATGTTACCCTTTCTTGGCCTATTGTGAGCTTTGAAAATGTTGAATTGGCCTACCACGTACCAACCGTGTTGGTATGCCGTGATAACGTCAACCTCTGCGTGTCACTTCTAGCAACCAATTACTGGCTGCCACACGTCCCTTAATGCATCCAGTCGATGTTTACCACATCACGTCTCTTATTGGATCCAGTTTTTTGTTACCAAGTGTCCCTTTGGGAGGAGGGAGAAAAGGTTGCAGCTTCTTTGATTTTGAAAACAAATCCTTTGTTAATTTTTTATCGCCCATCCCAACATGTTAACACTAGTTGCACATGTGCGGTGATTTCATTGCATATCACAACTCGCATATCATCGTTTTTGAAATGTGGTCACTCTGCCTCAATTCCAAAGATAAAGTACATGGCTTGGACCCCCGATTGTCAATTGTTGATATCATAGGACCCTTGACTGCCAATATTGACTTTCATATAGTGTCACCTCTAATAATCGTTGATCCCCCGATATCATATGCGGATGCGATTCATTTTTTTATAATGTTTTCGTGTGATTTCGCCTTCGTTGTGTCGCAACTTTCCAATATTGCATATGTATCACACCTGTCATGTTAAAACCTCTGATATCAAAACCTTTGATACGTAATAAACTCTCTTTTTGGCTCAAGCAGGGATAAACTCAGGCTCCGCATCTCCCATCGACATTGCTTTGCGCCTCTTTGTGCAAATGTTGGTTATAGTTATGAGTAGTTTATCTCTTTTAATTAAATTTATTAATTATAAAAAATGTTATATGAACAAATGTCATATGAAATGAGTTATAATTTTTTGGGCATGTGATATTGATAAGCCATGATACTATAAAAAAGTCCATTTACATATTAAGAATATCCATATAAAGTGGGATAAATCTCCATGGTTAAGAATCTTGTTCCATATTTAAATGTATATTAGTTTAAATTATATATTACTTCTAACTTAGAAACCGGAGAACCCACAATAAAAACCATTTTCTGTCAACGTTTCAAATCCCAATAGGGATCCATCATCAGGACTATTATTGAATGATGATAGAGAAGAGCTCGAAAGTGAGATATAAATAGTAATGAGGTAAGCTATTTTGATTGAAGGAAAAGAAGGTTGGCTGATTTGATTAAAGGGAAAAAACGAAGGTCGGATGCTTAATAATTAATATTATCCAAATATTTAAGATTTTTTAATTAATAAATTAGGTTTATTTTAATTTTTAATTATTTGTTAATAAAAATAATTATTTAAATTAAAGTTATAATTTAGTTAGTTTTTGTGATGTAAGATGTAGTAGATGTTTTTTATGTTTATTATCGATTGATTCCTATCAATATTTATCAACAATTTAATTTATATAGTTGCATTAGCCTTAGTAGTATTCACATATCAAAGATCTACCTACAAAGTAGTTGCATTGATTAATTAAAAAAAAATGTCATATGAGCAAGTGTGATATGAAATAAATTATGTTTTCTAAGTGAGTGTTTTGATGTTTATCATGGATTGATACATATCCGTGTTTAGTAACAATTTAATTTATATGGTTGGACTAGTGTGGATTAAACATGTTTTGTAGGGATATTTTTAATGCTTTATTTGTCAACTTATAATTGATGGTTAAAATACTTATTATCAATTGATTGTGCCAAGAGGTGTATTCTTCAACTCTTCCTATTTATGTTAATCAACAATTTATTTAATATGGTTGTGTTAGTTTTAGTAGTATTTACAGATCAAATATTTATCCCCAAAGTAGTTATGCATTGATTAATTAAAAAAATATGTCATATGAACAAGTTTCATATGAAATAAATTATGTTTAGTAACCATTTTATTTATATCGTTGCACTAGTGTGGATTAACCATATTTTGTAAGGATATTTTTTAATGTTTTATTTGTCAACATTTTTATTTAATTGTGGTTCATAGACACTGAGTGGCTCCTACATCCATGGGCCACGGGAAAATCGAGGTAGTAAGGCCTAACCCCAACGGCCTTGAGGAGATTTCACGTGTAACCTCCATATTGACAAGTTACTTAGTAATACCAATGGAGTTATCCCCTGGGGCTCTTCTTTATTTGTCAACTTATAGTTGATAGTTAAAATACTTACTATCAATTGATTGTGCCAAGAGGTGCATTCTTCAACTCAGTATGTGTAATTCCTTATATGTGTTTTTTTTGTGTAATCTTGGTAGTGTCTCTATTTTATATTACTTATCTATAAGAAGGTAACAAAGTATGTCTGGTAGCCTCAACTTGCCCGAAGGAAACCAGGTCTGTTGGCCACCGATCAGCATCAAAATCTTTCCAAAATTTAAACAGTTTAATCCTTGTCATCCATGCTAGGTTTGCAATTATATCTACTATATACTTAATTCTTTGGCTAGTAAAATAAATGTTATCCATCATAATAACAAAAACTAACTTTCTGTCTCTCTGCCTCAGTCATCATATCATTCAATTGGAGTTTGGTCCTTTGCACTTGACTCGGGCACATCGCTCTACAACAAGGTTTGGATCTGCTTCTCCATTCCCCCAAAACGAAGGTTCTAGTGATATTGCTACACTTGCACCACTTGGATTTCCTTCTGGATGTCCTTTAAACTTGGTTCCTCTTGCCTATCTCACTTTGGTTCTTCTCTGTCCCTATATGTTATCATTGCCCTAGCCAATAGATTTTTCATTACCTAGTATTATTATATGGTCTGCCTAAATAGAGTTTGATGGCCTCTAGTATGGCCTGGGTCATTAAGTAATGACTCCCAGTCTTCCATTGGGAGTTCTTAGTTTTTCACGCTAGCATTTAACTTGGCTTCCGACACTGCTATTACGACTTTTACTTGTGCTGGGTTGCCTGCATGGTAAGAATGCATTAAGTTCTACATGCTTTCCTCGCTCGTTCTTCTTCCCCTTTTTCTCTATGTTTTGCTCGATGATGCCTCTAGACTTTTAATTTTCTTCTTTTCTTTCTTACATGCTCGTCGGCCTCCTTTTCTTCCTTGTCTCCCTTGTGCTTTCACCATTTTTTCCTGCAACAATTTCTTCCGTCCCCTCCCCTCACACGTTCTCACCTGTTTCTGATGACAAAGCTCCGGAGACTGAAGAGTATAGAAATTAATTCTACCTGTAATGTTAACATGAGTACGTTCATTAAAACTAGTCCTAATTTTTTCCATAACATTTTTCCATTCCTTTTTAATCTGTTTTTCAGCATTAAAACTTCCAGTTTTCTTCTCGGAAACCTAATTGCCCCCAATTTGCAGCCACCTAGTTATCGCTTCTCACCTCAGCTCTATTCCCCCCTGGTACCCATCCCCTCGAGTCCCCACAGAGGTCCCCCGTCACTCTTGTGATCTATCTGGAAAGGAACTAGAATTCCGACTACAAGAAAGCAAGCTTTTGACTCCAATTCCACTACCAGGGCAGACACTCTCAGCTTTCTACTCACCCCCCCCCCCACTTGGATTTTCTAGACTTAGCGTTCCTTTCTAGTCCATCACTACATAAGGTTATAGAGAAATGACTTCCCCCCATCCATGCAAAGCTCCGTTGGTATGGAATTCTCCCCTTCCCAATCCCCTGAAGCTCTTTTCTTCCTCAATGGTGTAAGCTTCCCCCCAGAAGCCAGAATAGCCTAGCAAGGCTTATCTTCCATTTCCCATTCCCCCCTCGCTGCCCATAGTTTCTGGAGTCGGCAGAGTCCCCGAAGGCTAACAGAGGCATCATAGACTTTTCTCAGACCTGGCCTGTAGCATTTTCTTATGAAAGGTATTAGTTTCTCCCCCCCAAGTTCTAACTTCCCCCAGATCCTTCACAAGTTTCATTCCCCCCCTCCCCCCCGCCCTTCATAGAATATAGTGAATTCATACCCACATATTATCAATAGACAATTGAGCTCGAATTCACGGATTGTTTCATTTCTTTCCACAATTAAGAAACTAGACATTATATTCTTAAAATAGAATGAGCATTTTCCTATTACTTTCAACACCTCTCTCCTTGTTTTCCAAACTCTCCTCCAATTTCATGACATTGTTGCCATATTTACATTGAGGGGAGCTTGGTTTACATACCATTTTCATTCCAGGTTTCTGCCGACGGATCCATATGCCAACCCTCACCCCTTCTCTTGCTCTCCTCTCGACTCTCACCCGTAACTCCTATCTCTCATTCTCCTTCTACACTCTACATGCATTCCCCCCGCTCTCTTGCCACCTTTCTTTCCCGGCTGCTCACCCACCTAGCCATTTGGGCGTCCTCCACTTGTCACCTTTTCCTGTCCTCTTCCCCTTCCTTCATGTGGGGTCCTTGAATGGGCCACCCACTTCCCTTTTTCTTTATGCCATCTGTCATAACCATGATTTTTCCAACTGCCCTGACTGTAGCCCGTCTTTCCTGTCCATAGTCGGGTTGTCCTGACTACCATCCGACTATCGTGGCCATATTCCGTCCAGCGCCAATGTCCCTGCGCACCCTGATTGGGGCTTATATGTGTTTATTTTAAAATAAAAATAAAATACTATTTAAATAAAAAAAATGTCAGCTATAATTAAAAGAATTAATTAAAGTCATTAAAAATCGTTTATTGTTGATATTATAATTCAATATGAAGGAAATGTAGTAAAAACATTCCACTCTCACTCTTAGTGATAATTTTGATGTCCATGTGCAATGAAATAGTTATATATCAACTTTAAAGAGAGATAAAGTAATTAAGTAATATTTCAATATGTAGGGTTAAGTAATATTGAGGTATATTTAAAAATATATATTAAGAAATGTGGTACATAAATAAAATATTTTAATGCCCAATATTAAGTAAAATATTTCAATGTTATATAAAGCAATTGGAACAAAATTCTTATGATTAAAACATTTCAATTAATCTAACTATTCTATATTTTGGTTGGCAATTTTGTTCGAAATCTAGTAAATATTTGTGGGAATTACAAGTTTAAGTCGTGTAGTCTCTACAATCAAAATTTCTAAGGGAATTTTCAAGGAGTTGAATCCATTTATACATTATAAAACTTAATTTAAACAATGAAACAATATATATCAACCTTAATAGTTTTGAACTATTATTATGCCTTAGTAAAGCATGATTTGGACTTTTACACTCTGGTTTCCTATATGACAGAGGCAAATTGGGTTAGTTTTGTCACTTAGTTATGGCTAGTAAAACGGTGTCTATGAAGGTAAAGTGATCTTGCAAGGAAATAATATTAACTTATAAAAACAAATATTAATCAAGAATCTATAAATCTCTTTTTAAGTTTTGCACTCTATGTGTTTTCAACCACAAGCGATTTGATCCCTCTCCTTACTTGTTAGATTAATAACTAAGATAAATCTATATTAATAATTAAGATATAATCAATTTTTAAATGTGAACAAAGAGGTTAAACATATTTTCAAGAGAGATTTTTTCAATGGTTTATTGGCACCTTATTTTTGGTTAAGAATAAGTAATTATTATCTTTATTATTAATGGGTAGTTAAAATATGATAATTTTTTCTTATAAATAATTTATTGAAATTTTTTAATTTAAAAATAAAAATATTTATAAATAAATTATTTGTATTTAATTAAATTTTGGTGATAAATAATTTATTGAATAATTTAAATTTTATATATAGTTTTAATTATTTAAATTATATTGAAATTAATTAAAATTAAAAAATGGAAATTTTTGAATTAAATGAAATTATAATTAAAAGTTAAAAAAAAAAAATTGAAATTATTTTAACAATTAAATTATATATCTTTAATTTTAAAATTCAATTGAAACTCTATAACATTACAAATTTTATTTACAATTTTAAAATAATATATTTAATAAATCAAAATTATGTTAGATTTTAGGCTTTTGTGATCCATAATATAGTAAGTATGTCTTTCAAATTGATCAAATCATTATTATTTGGTCTATGTTTTGAACGAGCAAATGTGGTTCATCCTCTCGACACAGGTGAAAAAATCCATAGACCCTAATGAATAAATAGCAAGGATGCATCAGAGTCTAGAATTAGTCGTTAGAAACTAACTGTTAGGAAATTAGTTATTTAATTAATAATTAAGATATTTTTTTAAGTTATAAATTCCAGTCAAAAGACAAACTCTTATAAAATCGAGTTGTCTTTAGTGCGACTTTTTGGAAGCTTTTCCAGTGGATTTTTCAGGTCTAATATCTCTAATATCCGAGAGGAATTCATTGAAATCACAAGTTTGATCGGTAAACTTTGCACAATAGAAGTGCCATAGGGGTTTTTCAGAGTGTTGAATACATATATACAGTCAAAAAACTAGTTTAAATAACACAAATCAAGATTTTACCACAAATGTTTCTGCCGGACTCCGACACCGGAAACTCCAAAAAGTTGCACTAAAGAAAACTTCTTATAAAATTAGTCGTGAATTATAAATATTTAATTATTTATTAATAATATTAACATATTATATATATATATAACCAAATAAGAAATAATTTATTAATAATATTAAATTATTATATATGTATTATTGATTATAATACAAAGTCAAATAAAAAATATATTAATAATACAAACTCACCTTAATAAATAAATCGAATAATAAAAATATAATTATTTATTAATTAAATTATCTATATCTATATATATATATAGATAGATATTAACCAAATAAGAAATTATTTATTAATAATATTAATTTATTATATATGAATTATTGATTATAATAATCATTTTTATTTATAAAATAATTAGATTCAAATCAAAAATAAATTAAAAATACCAAATAAATTATTTCTATTTCAAAAATAAATAAATCAATAAATAGAATAATATAAATATAATATTTACCAATATTTTATACATATATGAAATTACTCATTATCTAAAAAAAAGGGAATAATCAAGATAAAAGTGTTGGAATCTAAGTCTTACCCAATTTCCACCCATCATCCCTATAGAGATTGTTAGTATGTTTCCCAATCTCAATAGCCTCTCTTAGCTTCCTATGGTGGAAATGATCAACCTTTGCAATGACCTTCGCATCCTCAATGCAAACATGGTGCTTATATTTCTCTACAAGAGCTTATGAGTGAGATCGGCTATGATTGATGTCTACTGCATGCTCTTGGATTCTCTATTTAATAGAGCAGTCGGTCTCCCCAATGTAGGGAACCGCACATGAACATGGGATCGAGTAGACTCCTTTCATGTCCTTGGGGTCAATAAGGTCTTTAATAGATCTAAGAGAATTTCTAATGGTATTAATGGGCTTGAAAGTAGAGGAGATATTATTCTTCTTCGGAACCCTGGATAAATGGGCATTGCACCTTAGAGATTGATCCATCTTTAGGAGGTTTAACCCTTGACTCTTTATGAGCTCGTTGGAAAGCCTTGAGGCCTTAAGACATACTATAGCCATTATTTTCAAAAGCTTTAAGAAGATGAGATTTTTCTTCTTCTAGGTGCATCTCATTCGAAATTCTTAAAGCACGGGTGGCTAGAGTACTAAGAACCCCGAATTTTTGCACCAAAAAATGATGAGAACTAGAATGAAGATATTGTTCTGTGTGAGTTTTGTTGCGAAAGACTCGGTGAGAAACATAACCATCATTCATTCTAGATAGAAGGATGTATAAGAAAGGAAGACACACATTCACTTCAACCTCCATTGTGAATTTGATGGAGTCTGATTGAGAATTAAGATGGTTAAGAAACACATCCAATTTTTCGTGCTCATGAGGCGAAAAGACACAAGTATCATCAACAAACATCTTCCATTTTTTAGGGCGAAATGGAGCTGAAGCTAAGGCCTTAACCTCAAAATCCTCCATGAAAAAGTTAGCAACTATAGGGGCAAGAGGAGAACCCATCGCCACCCCACAGGTTTGTTCAAAGAACACACCTTGAAAACTGAAGAAAGTAGAGGTGAGGCAGATGCCAAATAATTTGGCAATGTCATTGTCAATGGTCCTATTTATGACATCAATGGCCTCTTGAATAGGAATACATGTATAAAGGGAAACAACATCAAAACTCACCAACAAATCAGTAGGTTCCAGCTTAATATCCTTCAATTCTTTAAACATTCAAACTAATTGAAACATACAATTAAAAAAAATTGAAAAACTAGTTTCAAATTAAGTAAAACATATAATTAAAATAAAATAAACAATAAAATAGACAACGAAAAACATAATAAAACACTTAGTATGTAATATAATAAGAGAATATAAATTAACAAACGACTTTAATACAATAATAGTTTAAATATAAAATAAAACAATTAAAATAGAACAACCAATAACACCATTAATATGCAAATTAATTGAAACATATAATTAAAAAACATATGTCTCAAATTAATTAAAATATGCAATTAAAATAAAATATAACTAAAAACAACAAAATACAAAATAAATAATTAAAATATAATATAATGAAAACAACCAAAACTCTAACATGTGTCAGCAATGCATCTCATATATCTATTTATTGAAATAATAAGAACAGTGTTCCACTTATCTTTCACATCCTAAAGATGAACCACTGTTGCTGGTTCGAAACGTCGATCAAAAGAAACCTAATGCCATGAATCCGGAAGAAGATCTACACAACAACAACAGAATGAATAATAATAATAATAATAATAATAATAATAATAATAATTTCTCTTCTTCTCTTTTTAAAAATGTTATTAGTCTCTCAAGTAAAAAATTTGGTCCTTCTCTTTTTAATCTTTTAAATAAGGGTCTTAATTTTTCCCTCACCCCCAATAAGATTCCCATTAATGACATTATTTGCAACATTGAATTTGGTATTAAGGACCTTCCTGATACCGTTAAAGAGGTTATAAGGCAAGATTGTGCTATCATTCTTAGGAAGGCTAAGCCTCCTAAAAGAAACATTAGCAAAGATGAATTTCTTGCCCTTAAAGCTTTAAAGGATAACCCCGACATTGTCATCCTAAAATCTTATAAAGGCGGAGCAATTGTCATTCTTGATAAATCAGACTATACGAACAAAATAATTGACCATCTCTATAATAGTGGTAGTTACATCAAGCTTAATAAGAATATTATTAGGAAAGTTAACAAAGAAATATTAACTTCCATTAATTCCCTTAAACCTCTTTGTAAGAAGCTTATTGAAAGCTATCCCCTTACCCCCAGGATTTATGGCCTTCCCAAGATTAATAAGGTTGGGGTCCCCCTTAGACCTAATGTTAACACAATAGGTGGGCATACATATATTCTCACTAAATTCATAGCTCAAAGACTCAAACCTCTTGTTGGTTGCATTGATTCCTTTGTTGAGGACCCTGCTTCCTTTGTTTAAGAATTGAAGGATATTAGGATGGAATATGGTGATTTCTTGGTGAGTTTTGATTTTTTTTTCCTTTATACTTGTATTCCTATTCAAGAGGCCATTGATGTCATAAATAGGATCACTCACAATGACGCTGTCAAATCAGCTGGCCTCTGCCTCACCTCTACTCTCTTCAGTTTTCAAGGTGAGTTCTTTGAACAAACCTGTGGGGTGGCGATGGGTTCTCCTCTTTCCCCTATAGTTGTTAACTTTTTCATAGAGGATTTTGAGGCTAAGGCCTTAGCTTCAGCTCCATTTCTCCCTAAAAAATAGAAGAGGTTCTTTTATGATACTTGCGTCGTTTGGCCTCATGGTCACAAAAAATTGGATGTGTTTCTTAACCATCTTAATTCTCAGTCAGAATCCATCAAATTCACAATGGAAGTTGAAGTGAATGGGTGTCTTACTTTCTTAGACACCATTCTATCTAGAATGAATGATGGTTCTATTTCTCACTGAGTCTTTCGTAAGAAAACTAACGCAAAAATTCAAGGTTCGTAGTATTCTAGCCACTCGTGCTTTAAGAATTTCAGATGAGATGGACCTAGAAGATGAAAAATCTCATCTTCTTATTGTTTTGGAAAATAATGGCTATAGCAGGTCTCAAGGCCTCAAGGCTTTCCAACAAGCCCATAAAGAGTCGAGGGTTAAGCCTCCTAGTGATGGCCTAATCCCTAAGGTGCAACTCCTGTTTATCTAGGGGCCCACTAACAAGATTTCCCATATTCTCAAGAAGAATAATGTCTCATCTAATTTCAAGCCCCTTAATACCATTAGAAATTCTCTTAGATCCTTTAAAGACCCTATTGACCCCAAGGACATGAAAGGAGTCTACTCGATCCCATGTTCATGTGGGGTTCCCTACATTGGGGAGATCGGTCGCTCTATTAAACAGAGAATCCAAGAGCATGCTGCAGACATCAGGCACAATTGATCTCTATCATCAGCTCTTAAAGAGCATGCAGGGAAATATAAGCACCATGTTTTCATTGAGGATGCAAAGGTCATTGTTAGGGTTGATCATTTCCACCATACGAAGTTAAGAAAGGCTATTGATATTGAGAAACATGCTAACAATCTCAATAGGGATGATGGGTGGAAGTTGAGTAAGAGTTGCATTCCAACTCTTTTATCTTGATTATTCCCTTCTTCTTTTTTTAGGTAATGAGTAATTTCATATATGTATAAACTATTGGTAAATATTATATTATATTTTTATTTTTATTATTCTATTTATTTATTTATTTATTTTTGAAATAAAAATAAGGTTAGTTAGTATTTTTAATTTTTTTTATTTGACTTAGGTCATTTTATAAATAACAATGACTTTTATAATTAATAATTCATATATAATAATTTAATATTATTAATAAAAAAATTCTTGTTTGATTATTATAATAAATAATTTATATATATCTATATATATATATATATATATATATATATATATATATATATATATATAATAATTTAATTAATAAATAATTCTATTTATTTATTTATGAAATATAAATAAAGTGAGTTTGTATTATTAATATGTTTTTGATTTCACTCGGATGCGGGTGATGGTACAGATATTATGGCATGGCCACATGGCCAGCGAGAGCTGCCACGAGCCAGCCCGTGGAGGAACGAGACTCATCACGCAGATGAAATAAATAAGGGAGCTCTTGCTCCATTCTGTAATTTCATTAATGGTGGTAGACAGTGAGAGCAGAGCGCATTCATGGCGCTCAGGTTCCAAGAGAAAGCCATGGGAATTAAGGTGGGAGCAAGGTTGGTGCTGCGACATTCTCAGCAAGACCAGCTCGCTGTGCAGACTTGCAGGAACATTCTCTGCCTTCTGGCAGACTCTGGAGACTCTAAACCACCCGCATTGCGAGGGAGAGATAGCTCTGCTGGAAATTGGATCAGTGAAGTGGAAGCTCTGTTTCGAAGGAGAGATAGCTCTGCTAGGAATTGGATTACTGAAGCGGAAGCTCTGGTCAGTTCCTCCGTCCATATGGCCAGAACAAGAGAAAGGCAACCATGTCGAAGAGGGTCTGGTCGTGGGACATCTTCTCGCCCTCCAGCAGCAGAGGCACACCACCATTGTTGCTGCTGTTACTGTTTTCGCAGAGTTGGAACTCCCCACCTGCAAGCATCTCAGTTCTTGGACTCCTGCAATCCGAATGAGGGACCGCCAGGGCCGCCTGCGCTTCCAGCATTCGGCACCGCCGTATTTAACTTGGGAAATCTCAATGCCCATATTTCAATCCTCTTTGTCAGAGACGCAGAGGAGGACCATGCTGGGGCAAGCAGCAGAGAATTACCCTCTGCGAACCAGTTGGACAAGGTCGAGGGACAAGCAACCGATGCAAAAGGAAAGGCGCCCGTCCAAATTCAGACGCAGGAGGCGTCGACGTCCAGAGCGGGAGCGGAAGAGGTCCAGGCAGACCCCCAGGATGGCTATGGGTGGGTCCCGATCGTGGAGATGGCGCCGGAAGAGATGGAACCAGAGGAGTAGCGCCACCATCCATCTTCCATTCAGGTCCTGTTTTGTGGTCTTCTGTCTCGGTCGCTTATTATGTATGGGATAAAATGCATGCTTTTGAATGGGTCTGGTAATTTGTCTGTAGGTCCTGCTCTGTTTTCAATTTCGTCACTTAGTATATTCTGGGAGTTTGCAAATGTCCAAGGTCGCCCCTGCGTGGGTAGTTTTTTTGAGTCACAGCCCCTGCGAGGGCAATGTCAAAGCTAAATGATGACTTTTGATGAGGTTTTGGGGCAGCTTGAGCACAAATGCAAGCAAATGCCAGCTGCTATCCCACAGTGCCATCGCTGGCCATGGGAAACTAGTTTCACTGCATGTAATTTCACTTTGTATATAATATAATTTCCTAGAGTAGTCTTACTGAGAAAAAAAAAAAAATATGTTTTTGATTTCACTCTCGTGATATTATAAATAAAAATTAGTTATTATAATCAATAATACATATATAATAATTTAATATTATTAATAAATAATTAAATATTTATAATTAACGGCTAGTTTTATAACAATTATTCTTTTGATTGGAATTTTTTTTTTTTTTAAATATATTAATTTACTAATTAAATAACTAATTTCTTAATGGTTAGTTTTTAACGCCTAATTATGGACTATGATGCATCCTTGGTATTCACTGATTAGGATCTATGGATTTTTTCACCTTTGTCTTGAGGATGAACCATATTAGCTGGTTCGAAACGTCGAACAAATAATACTGATGTGATTAATCCGAAAGAAATGCTTACTATAAATCAAAATTATGTTTAATCTTAAGAAGATTAAGATTTAATTTTTTATTTTTATAGTATTTCTCATTTATGAATAAAGTATATGATAGGAATTTCTAACTAGTTGAATAATTGTTAAATTTATGGTTTCAACCATTTTATTTTTATTTTTTATAGTATTAAGTCATTTATGAATAAAGTATAGGGTAGGAATTTCGAAACTAATTTAATAATTTAATGGTTTCAAACATTTTAATTTTAATGTTTGTTAGAAGAATTTATACCTATTTTTAATTGGTAAATTTTCCTTTCAACAATGGGCTGTGCCATCATCACACCCATTATTAAAGGAGGTGGACGTGGCAACACTTCCCCGTGACATTCAATATGACCATCACAACACCTTTGGTTTCCATGGACTTTAACACAACTTTATTCATGAGAGTATTGTCCTTCTAGCTTGTATCACTATTGGAAATCTCTTGATGCACTCAAAGATTTGTGTGGGTTCTGCTCCACCTTTCTCATCCATTAGACACCTCAATATGGCTAGGTTTCATGGTTCTCTCTAGAAATGTTTGGAGGTGGGAAGTTTTCCTTTGGTTTGGTCCACTGGCTTGGCCTTAGGTATTTCTATGGCTAATATTGTGAATTTTCGTTGTTTCTTGATCATTACTTGGTTTTGCCTCAACCTCCCCAGTGAGATTGTCATCCCTATGGTTTCATTTTTTATTTGCATGTTTCCTTAGCGAATTCCCACTCCTTTCCTTCCCTTGCCTCTGACCTCGACAGTTAATCTATTAGGAATTTATCCTTGGGTTGCCTCTAAATGTCTGGCCTTTTCAACATCCCAAGATCATTCAAAATCTCAAGAGCATCTTCTCTCCCTCCCCTTCTCATTTTCAACTCATTCTACCTTACTTTTCCATCCCTATTCATCTCCTTCTTGTCGTTGACCTCTCTCCACCACCCTATCTCCCTAGTTAAGACCCTTCTCCTCAATCAACGATCAATACGCACCGCTAGTGTGCCCACATTTGATGAGGAGGAGCCTACTATCAAAATCGCAGAAGCCCTCAATCCCAACACTGAGTTGAGACCTCCATTACTAGCCACAGGTTCAAGAGGAAATTGCTCAAGTATAACAAGATATTGCATATGAAGGAGGCTTCTTGATAGACTCTGAGGTGCTTACAAAGGTGGTGGAATGGGTCCCTGACATGGGACATTATCACAAACATTTCAACAACTACATGAACGTTGTAGATATTTATTGGCATCTTTAACTATTGTTACATCAGGTGTTACTCGATATGAATAAGGCCAAACAAAATATTCTCTAGCTGGACAAGATTTAGATGCATATGCACTCAATGGACTACATAATTGGTAGAATTGAGACCCACCTCACCCTAACCTCTACTCCAAGCTCTTCTCGAGGTGCTAACAAGGAGACTTTCCATGTTGAAGCCTAATAATATGACAAATGTTAATGGTTTTTCTGCTAATAATTTTTTTTTTTCTAGTGCTAGGTTATATAGTTCTTAGTTTAAAGTTGACCCTAAAATCTATGTATATGTTAATGGTTTTTCTCCTAATATTTTTTTTCTAGTGCTAGGTTATATAGTTCTTAGTTTAAAGTTTACCCCAAAAGTTATGTATCTCTCACAATTTTTTAGTTTCTAGCTTAAACTTAGGAAAATATTATTTGGTTACTTTTATGCATGTCTTGGTTTCCCCAGTGGTAAGTCAAGACAAAATTCTTTGAATTTTAATGCAAAATCATGATTTCTAGGAATATAAATTTAACTGTGAAATAATACAACATTTTGAATAAATTGTAATTGTGTTTAATAGGTAAATTGTCCCATCACAGTCAATTTTCACATAAAATTTCATCCCTCCTAGAGTGATATAGGTTTAATTGCCTAATTTGACCTATTTTCTCTTGAGCATCAATTACTATCATTGGAATTTAGAAAATAAATTATTAGTCATTAAATAATTATTACTATCATTGGAATTTAGAAAATAAATTATTAGTCATTAAATAATTATGTCAATAGGCCTGTTTATTTTGGAAGAAGATTTTCATAATTTTAATTTAATTACCAATAATGAATAGGTAGATGGTAGGGATTTCAACTCTATGGAATATTTTTAGTAGCAATCAAGATAGAGGGTTAATATTTATCTCAAAAGTAGGTAATTTTGTTTTTAATTAAAAATTATTTATAAAATAAAATTAAAATAAAATATATATAATATTTTGATTATGAAATATATTATAGATTTGTGAACATGTAGTATTTTTAAACCATAGTATTTGCTTATTGTATTGCAACAAAGAAAAATTACATGTTGAAAATCTCCATACTAAAGTGGAAGTAAATCTGCATAATTAAAAATATTATTATATGCATTTTTTAAATATATATATTTTTAACATATATATTAATTTTTTAAGAATAATAATAATAATAATTTATCATTTATTTAATTTGTATGATTTTTTTAAATCTTTATAATGTGAGATCTATCATTAGCTAAGTGATATGATGTCTATCAATATTTATTGGTCATTTAATTTAAATAACTACACTAATTTAAGTATGCATATCATTGTTCATGGGGGTATTGAAATCACTTTGTGATGTGAAGATAGGCTAGGTGCTAGGTGATTTTGATAGGTTAGATGACCCTAGATTGTTGTTTCTCAAGCCACTGGTCAAGCCTCATGTAATCTTGGTGAACTCAAATCATTTGACAAACAAAAAAAACTATACATAACATTAAAGAAATAAATTATAAAACATGTCAAAAAATTATGGCATATATATTTAACTACATATATAAACTTTGATAAAATTAAAAAGAAACATATTGAGATATATAAATATAAATAATATTACAAAAAATCAACATGAATTTATTTAAATGTGGATTTGCAAAATATGAAAAAATATTTCATCAAATCTTACAATAAAAAAATTATATCTTCAAACAAAAGTCAATCTAAAATTAAAATAAAAATATAATATTAAAATATTTGAAATCTAGTTAAAAGCATTATATTTAACATTAATTTGAAAATCCAACTTCAAACATCACCCATGTGCACAAAAATATATTTTTATTATTAAATTGTATGAGAGTATTTTTTCGAAACTCCATTTGTACATGATCTAAAAGTAGCACATATGTTGTTGAGACTATTGATATGAAGAATATAGGTGAGTAATTAAATTTAATTCAAATTTTAAAAAATATATATTAATATTAAATATTACTATCAATTTGTACAATTGTTATGCATCCATTCTCTTTCATTTTATATTACATAGTTTTAGATAGTTTTTTAATACATTAAAGTTTGAAGTTTGTTAAAAAGTTTTGAACTTTAAAGTTTGTTAAAAAGTTTTGATAAGTTTAAACATATTTACAGAATATTTTTCCATTATCATTTATATGTTTTTATATGTTTTTTGGTAAACGGTTTTTTATTAAAAAAATACATATAATTTTGATTTCCAAAAGGGAATTAAGATTTTCTAGACTAATAAGCTACTTACTAATAATAAAAAATTAGAAACTAACTACGATAATCATGATTATATAGAAAATTTCTTGAAGTTGAAAGATTTGAAGGGACGAAATGCATTTTACATTGGCATGATTTCCGTGAGTTGACTAATTGTTCATCGTTTTTTTGGATCATTGACTTATTTCTCTTGTTTTTTTTGCCTAGAGATCGCCTTCAAATTTTTCATTTGAACCCCAAGACAGGACTATGAAGAACTCGAGCCCAAATGGTTTTTTTTGCTTACCTCGAAAACAGAGATTGTATAAAATCCTCGTAGAATGAGCTAGTATGTCCTTCATATCTTTTCCATGTCATTCTTCTACAAGGGTGATCAGTCATGGGCCATCCAAATCCATATCTTTTGATAGGGCTTCTGCTTCAACGTCTTTCAAAATGGAGCTAACCATTTCTTGTGGTAATGTATTTCATTGGTGCTCTTCAAGAGACTTTTGCATGGGTTTTGTAGGATTCAATAGAGGGTTGTGGGATTTTTCTTGCTAATTGCATAGTTGATTAAATGTTGTCTTTCTCTGGTAACTTCTTCAAAGATGACAAAGGCTCAAGCTATTTCTATATTTAGGTATCTGGTCAGGATGTGTGGTACCTCGGGGACTGAAATTTCTTTTTCTTTGGGGTATTTTTATGAAATCATATTACTCCTTCTAAGAAGGGTGTTTTTCAGGCGATTCCTTGGTATTCATTGGGAAATCCCTAAGAATATGCCCATATTCATGACAATGTTTGCACCTAAAGGGACATGTTAATAATCTAGAGACTACTTCCAAACACTACCTGATCATAAATATCTATGGAGGCTAGAGAAGGTTGGGGGATATTCATGTGAACAAAGATCTAAGCATATGATGTGTACCTCCCTCTTTTAGTAGCCTTTGATACTTTGACAAAGTTGTTGATGGCATTATCGATGCCTTCAAGGGTTCCTTCTTCCAATATTCCTCACGAAGAGAAAAGAGATGTACCCACACCAGGGCAATAAGGAATTCTCCAGATTATACTGCTCCTTCCAAAATTGCATGAAGAGCCTTACATTGCTAGAAAAATATGGTCCTCCTTCAAAAACCCTCGATCTCTATTCCAAGATAGAGAAAGTGACTTTGAAGGATCTTTTTGCCCCTAACTCCAACTCTAGTTGACCCTGAAGGTTCCATTTATTTTAAATCCACCCAATTAGAGACTTTTCATAGGACCATAATCTAGTGAATTCGCACATTAGAGAATGATCCCACATATATAGGAAATATTCTCTAATCTTGCTATATTTAATCTCATATTTTGGATCTTCCATCGCTTTTGGCAGGCAAGCCTTGGATTTGTAGTTTGCTAAGATGCACCCATAAAAGGTTTCTCTACTAAACCAAAAACCCCACTTCGCCCAACTTCTTTATGAAAAAGATGTGAATATAAAAACATTGAAGAGAAATACCAAAATAATCTAATTAAAATAAGGGGAAGAGCCCCCCTCATGAAGCTGAAAATAAACACTTATATAAAATCTCAGATTATTTTATAATTTTTCATTTCAATTTCATCTCTTTAATAAAAAGACGTGGTTTAATTATTTTATGAATATATTTTTAAGTTAAATTTATTCAAAATTCAATTATTGGAATTATCATTTTAAATTATATAATTTTTTATAGTTTGAATAGGCCATAAAAATTTTAAAATATTGAATTTATTTAAATATCATTAAAAATATAAGGTTTTTAAAATACTAAATTTATTTATAAAATAAAAAATATAATGATCATCTAAAAAAATCTTCAAACAATATAATTTTTATATAAAGCACACACAATTGATATGTAATAATAACCTACGGTAGTTTGAATGGTGATCGGATACCAATTTATTTGTCAGCGTGATCCTAATCTATTAGACTTTTACGAAAATATATTAATAAAACAATTTGTGCAAACTATAATTAAACAACGGAATACAATTGTACTTACAGTTTTTTTTTCAGAGCGAAAAAGCAAAATAGATTATATTAAGAGCATATAATGATCAAAAATACATGGAGAGAAAAGGTCTCTGCCAGAGAGAGCAAAACGAATGCGACTGAGGCAAGATTCCCCAACAATTCCTGTAGATATTGTTCAGATTGTAGCAAAAGCAGCTAAGAGTGGAGCATATAGAACACATGTTCAAAATAGCTGGTTCATAAACGGGAAAATGGATCAGAAAGTGAGAAAGACATATAGACATATTGGACATATAAGACAAATTTGAAAATGCATGCGGGGCCAGCTTAGACCATGGGAGGCATGGACCCCGAGATAGAAGTCAAAATGGAGTCAAGAGGCAGACAGCAGCCCTGGAAAATGCGCCCGTTCCTCCACTTCCAGATATGCCAGCAAGTGAGAATGAAAAGTGCAAGCCTGTTGGGACATTGAGAGCTCCACCAAAAAAAAGCTTCCTGTACAGAAGGAAAAAAGCGGAGAGGAAAACTATAAATCTGAGAGAGCTCGTACCAGATTGCGGAGGAAACGACACATTGAAAGAACATATGGTTGTTCGATTCAGCCTCTGATAAGCAAAGTTGACATCTGTCGGGACCATGCCAGCCTTTCTTTTGTAGAACATCCCAGGTTAGGTTCTTATTGGAGAAAAGAAGCCATGAGAAGAGGATTGATTTGAGAGGGCAGGGGGCTTTCCAGAATTTGACGGGAAAGATAGGGGGGGAAGGCGGTAATTCAGAAGATAGGACTGAGTAGAGATTGCGGACAGAGATGGGATGTATTGAATTATGAAGGGACCAGATCAGCTCATCTTTTGTTCCCAGTTGAAGGATCCCACGGTGAGTGAATCTGTTGGTGAAAGAAAGCCATAGAGGGCGGAGAGGGGGGGGGATGGCTAACTGAAGGTCGGTTTTCCAGATAGGTTCCTGGGAGGACCATGATTCTATGAGTTTATTCCAGGTAAAAAGGCCCCTAGAGTGGAAAAAAGAGAGTAAAGCTGAAGGGACCATGGATTCTAAGTTGTATAGGGTGGGGTCGATGCCAATGAGAATACTCGAGCCAGAAAAGATTGACCATTTTAAATTCTTCAAAAAAAAGGATTGGATCTTTCTGAAACTAAGCCAAATAGGGGAACCCTTTTTGATGCCGAGAGAAGACCTTCTGTACCAGTATGCCATGCTCCTGCTTTTTAGATACTTTTGGTTGATGAGGGTGCTCCACGGACTATTCCCATATATGCCCCTGTGAAGAGATTTACAGATAAGCGCTTTCCCAAAATATTTCATATTGAGAAGGCCCCATCCACCTGTCTTTTTCGGTCTTGTGATTGAATCCATCTTCACCAAGTGATATTTAGTCTGATACGATCGACCACCCCACATGTAGTTAGCTGCAATGGATTTCATCTTCTTCGTGATGGATGCCGGGAGAAGGAAAAGGTGGCCCCAATACACCGCAAGTTGGGAGAGCACCGCCTGTACCAAAATGAATCTACCGGCGAGGGACAGAAGACGCATTTCCCATCTTGAGATTTTGTTGTAGAAGCGGTCTATCAGCCAAGACCAGTCGAGAGAGCGATATCCCTTTGCTTTAAGGCGGAAACCCAAATAAGTGAAACCATCCTTAATTAGAGCGAGATTAATACCAAAACGTTCTGCAACCCATTCAGCTGTTACAGGATTTGTATCATTGTGATATAGCACTGATTTCCCATTATTGATCTTGAGACCCGTGGCGGATTGGAACTTCTGAAAGAGCACATAAAGACAAACCCAAGAGGATTTGCAGAGCATAGCAAAGATTAAAATATCGTCCACGAAAAGGTTGTGGGAAAGAGAGATATTCCTGCAGATCTTGACTGGTTTGCATCTTCCATCAGCAACAGCAAGATTAATCTGGGTACTAAGAGAATTCATCACCAAAATGAACAGGAGAGGGGAGAGAGGGCAACCCTGGCGGAGCCCTCTCTCGGCTTGAAAGAAGGATGTTGGAATTCCGTTTATGATGACTGAAAAATGAGCACTTTCGACGCACGCCATAATCCAGCAAATAGCCTGTGGTCTTAACCCAATTTTTGCAAGAAGGATTCTGAGGAAACTCCAATCCACACAGTCAAAAGCCTTTTTGAGATCGATCTTGAGAGCAGCTGCATCAATGTTCTTGGAGCAAATTGAGAAGAGGCATTCCTGAGTCAGAGCAACAGCATCCAGGATGAGCCTATCCTTTAGGAATGCGTGTTGTTCCTTAGAGATGAAAGAGCTGAGTGCTTTCTTCATTCTTACTGCGATAATTTTGGATATGATCTTGTAAAGCGAATTGCACAAAGCGATCGGCCTGTAATCCCCAAACGAAGTTGACTTGTCTTTTTTGGGGATTAATGCAATGAAGGTGGCCGATAAAGCACTATTTATGCTTCCAGAGAGGCGAGAGGCGTCCACCATGCCCAGCAAGTCTTTTTTGAAAAGATCATAGAAATGAATGAAAAATTCTACCGGCCAGCCATCTGGCCCTGGGCTTTTGTCTTTTTTGAAGCTCTTGATAGTCTCAGTTAGCTCCTCCTCCGTGATAGGCCTGTAGAAGTCATCATTAGCAGCATCGTCAAACATAACCGGAGAAGGGTCCACGGCCCACAGCATGTCATTGAGATCACTATGTTGCCTCTTGTATTGTTCCTTGAAGAATCTTGTAGCTTCTGCGCATATGTCTTGTTGGGAGAAGAGGAGGTCGCCATTACCATTCTCAATTTTCCAGATAGCATTTTTTGCTCTACAAGCGTTGGCGAAGTTGTGAAAAAATCTTGTGTTTCGGTCCCCCTCCTTGAGCCAGATTGCTCGGCTTTTTAACCTCCAAGTTGCTTCTTCTTTTTTAAGCAGGTCTTGCTTCTTTCTTTCTAGAGATCTGATGAGAATTTTTTTGTCAATCGACAAGCCGCTGAGATGGATTTTGGAAGAAAGCAAACTGATTTCTTGATTTATGTCCTGAAGATCCTGTTTGTCTTTTCGCATCTTTTTTATCTGCCAAGTCTTTGCATTCTCCCTCAGCATTTGGATTTTTTCACGAAATGTATAAAAAAGTACCTCCTCGGATTGGTGAATGTCTTTCCAGCAAGTTTTAATGAGCTCATTGAAAGATTCATCCTGTAGATAAATGCTGTTGAACTTGAAGGAATAGCCCATCCGACGCTCGGCATGCATCCAGTCCAGGAGAATGGGCTTGTGATCCGAGGTGAAATCCCCTCCCGTTTTTGCAATCGGCATCCCCCACTTTTCAATAATGCTGGAGTTTAAAAGAAAACGATCAATTCTTTTTGCAATGTAGGCAGATCCCAGCCTACCATTGTCCCATGTCGGAGTCATTGTTTCAGGAATGATATCGACGAGATCCCTTCTCAAGAGCTCCCCTCTCATTCTGTCGGCCATTCTATCCACAGTTCTGCATTGACCCCAGCATTCTTCTGGACTAAGAGTCAGATTTAGATCACCTGCAATTAGCAAAGAGTTAATGTCTAGAATTTCCGAGCTGAAAAGAGAGTCCCAAAAGGGGAGTCTGTTCCTGTAAGGCGCGTAAATGTTGAGAATGTTGAGGATCTGGGATCTTCCTCTGATGGAGGCCGAAATAAGAATTCCAGCAGAGCACTTGAAGGCCTTTGCTTTGACCTTGTGCGGGTCCCACAGTGCCACCAGTCCACCAGACAGGCCTTCTGCGTTAGTAGCGACCATGTGCCATGTAGGAAACATTTTTCTAAAAAAAGCCAAAGACATCGAGCTGGAGTGCATGGTCTCCTGGATAAATATGATATGTGGTCGAGCTGAGACAAGAGTCTTCTTCAGAGCCAGGAATTTTGGGGCGGCTCCCAGGCCCCTGATATTGTAAGAAATTAGAAAGGTCATTTTGAGGGCTGACCAGCCGTGCTTGCTCTAAGGGGCTGTGACACAGGTGATTCCAGAATTGGAACATCTATCAGGGGAAAATTTGTGATTCCCAGATCGGAAGCAGTCGTCCTGCCTCTGAAATGACGGCTCCCACCCTTATGCTTCTTCCTTATAGTGATGTTTTTAGCTGAATTGGGACTGATGACCGGGAAGGACGGCTTGTGGATGGTGAGCGGCTCTAGAATCGAAGGGTGTCGATTAAGAAGAAGATCAATATCACTATCATATGTGTTGACCGGGGAATCTGATGGAGAATTGAACGGGGTCGGGGACAGCTGAGGTTCTTTCCCTTTTTGCATGGCTGTGGGAGATTTCATTGGAGAGGGCGAGGAGGATGATATGAGGATGGGATGCGATCCCACTATAAAGTCAGCAGCATTCATCGCCGGGGGGGAAGGAACCGTGGCCTCCTCTATTTGTTCAGGGACAGGGGGGCTAGAAAAAACAGCCGAATTCATGTGCGGAAGGGAGGGAGAGACTGCATATTTAAGCCCGGCCGGTGATGGAGGACTCTTGAAGACCGTAAAGTTAGGCGATTCAGGCCTATTCTGAGGATTTCCTTGTGGACTTCGAATCTCTGTGGAATTGAATGAGAATTGATTCCCCGAGAGGCTGGCATTATCAGACTGTGAGGCAGTGCCCCTTTGCTTCACCTTTTCAGAAGGATGAGAGATATGCCTGTGGCGACGGTGCCTGCAATCTTTGATGAGATGACCCGTTCGGTGGCAGGAGGAGCATCGAAACGGGATTCCCCAATAATCGAGCCTTTGACATATCTTTGCCCCGTCCCAGGAAATTTCAATTTGGTCAGGATAGCCTCCCTTGTATGGCTTTTCAATGAGAATCCAGGCGATTCTTTTGTCCTTCTCCCCTCGAACCCATGGATCGACATAGATAAACTTGCCGATCGCATCTCCGATTAAGGCCAGGATCTCCGGCGTCCATAGTTCTAGCGGAAGATTTGGGAGTTTTACCCAAATCATACTGTGGGAGGGGGTATTTTTGAGGGGGTCAAAACCGAGGTACCATCTTGATAGAGATAGGAAGCTTCTGCCAGAGACCCATGGTCTGTTCAGTGCCATCTCCAGGTCGGACTCCTTTTGAAAATGGAATGAAAACCAGTCTTTCATAAGCCTTGAGATGATTGGAGAATATCCTATGATGGGGGTCCATGATTTTGAAATCCAGGACCTCATTTGTTCCTCATCCATTTCCGGGAAAAACCATTTCCCCACTAGAGCATTCTTTTGAAGACTCTGAATGCGCTCCGCCAAAGAAGATCCGGTAACCGAAACCGCTTTCGGGGGAGGAACGGTTTTCACAGGAGCTTTGTTCTTGTAGCGACCCTTAAGATTTTTATGAGGGTCCCGCAACCCCGAAGGAAGCATGTCGGACAACGTGTTATGCCACCGTGGATTCCTACTGGCATGTTGACGTGCTGATTCAGATTCAATGGCCGCTGCGAATAAAGCTTTCGTGGCCGGGGAGTCACTATCTTCTGCCATCTTTGTCAGAAGGAAAATCCCCTGTGGGGATCCCCCCGAACCACCTTGGCTTTTGGAAGATCCCAAGAAATGACACCGACGGAGAATGTTACCTGGACAATAAGACTTCTGCAGAAAAAGAGCTGGAGAGGGTACAAGTTTAGATCATTCTCCAGAGATCCTGGCAGCTAGAAATGACAGACACATACAAGGGAAGAGTCCAGAAGGGTACGATGGAGGGAAAGGTGACGGAAGCCAGCCGCCGAAAGGCAAAAATGAGGCAAAACAGGAGGATGGAGCATTTATAGAGCAGGAGAGAAAGTCAGAGAAATTCAGATGAATTTCAGAGGCTCATTAAGAGTCACCGGATATGGAATTTGAATTTCGGATTGCCGGGAAAGATGCCGGAAATCCCAAGAGCCCCAGAGGGATTCGAAAGCTGGTGGATAGACACTATTGTGCTTCAGACCGACTGTTACAGTCGAAACAGCAGCAGTAAAATTGAAAGACACACCACCATTTCCCTATCCGAAAACGAAAATCTTGGCATGGGCTGTAAATGTAAAAGGAAGCTCTTATTCTGTTAAGGAAAGCTTTTAACATTTTTACCTAAAGCAGAAAGGGAGGCCACTTAGGAAAAGGATAGATACAGGACCTTACACACCAGCACGTTCCAGCAGACGACCATGCTCCAGCACGACGTAGGTAAACGAGCTGTTGCGGGAACAGTCCAGATGTTCACCAGCTGGTCACTATCATGCATGAACAAAGATGGAAAGGCGGGGTGGCAGGTGCCGGAAAAATCTGCATGAGGACAAGGCGCATGCAAAAACCACGTTCGGAACGAGGTGAATGGCTATTGGCAGATTTTCCGCGGGTAGAATTTCTTCGATTGGATCACCTGGACCTGGGGCTATAGGGCGCAGGCTGCCATAGCTTCAGTGATTGGTTCTCCGTCCAGACGCGCGCTCCCAACCCTGCTTTCTTCACATTCAGTGATCTTTTCCTTAGCCGACCCTGAAATATTTTGAGTGGTGAAAATGGCCGACAAAATGTCATCGAAATCCAATCTTGTAAAGACAGCGGGCAGTTGGGTTCATGCTTTTCTGGCATCCAAGTCCAGAGACAATGTGCTTTCCAACACCTTGAATCGTATTGTTTGCCTCTAGAGATAGCAATATCATGCATTATCACTTGGAATAACTCCCTGGTGGTCTGTAAAGGGTAAGCTTTCTCTCCGATGAAATGGATCTTGGGCCGTTAACCTATTTCCTTATATCCAAAAAAGGCGAACTCTTAGCCAAACAAAAATAATTTAAAAACATACTGGATAGGGATTGAACCTCTATTCAATTTTAGAATTATAATTTTTTTATAATTATATAAATTAAATATCAAATAAATGTTTTAATGTTTGTTAACTATATTAATTTCTAATTAATTATGATTAAAAATGTCTATCCACCCAAAACATTTAAATTTTAAAATTATAATTCATTATATACATCAATTAGATTTTAATTTTAATTAATATATTTATTATAATAAGCTTATCTTTCAGAGTAATTTTTTCACACAAATTCAATAATAATATTGATATGAATAAATATTCATAGATCTCGGAGATTATTTACTCCTCTAACTTATAAATTACTTAAACCATATTGCATTACCTTACCATTTAAAATCTAATGAGAGATATTACTCAAAATATACTATATATTTTTAATTAAATTTATTTAGATTGGTAGAAAATGGTGGGAATCACTCGTCTCATTTTTAAATTTTGCAAAAATAGAATATTTTGGGATTTCTAATTCTATCTATTTAAAAACAATTTTTTTTTTTAAACAAAAATTTACTAGCCAAAAAAATCTAAAATATATAATAATTAAACAATCTCTGAAAAAACTTGTAAAATAAACTTTATATTATGTTCTTACCAAGTATAACCCATTACAAATTCCTCCGGAAGAAAACAATACACTCTAAAAGAAATATACTCTAAAAAAAAAGGGAGCAACCATCCATTTCATGCCATATAAGATTCCATTGTGTGGACCAAGGCGGCCATTAAGTAATTTTTTTATTCGGAGTAGATGCACTTATCGATGTGTGCTTTTGTCATTGTTGCTAACTTCTTCTTTTGTAATTTCTTTGGTGTCGCGCACGTAAAAACAAAAAGAGTAACAATTGGCATCACTTTCTCTCGATTTATTTTTAAACTAGATGTAAACACAATAAATTTAATTATTTTTAAACTATAGGTAAATACATTAAATTTCATTTTTAAACTATATGTAAATATAAAAAATTTAATTATTTTTAAACTATATATAAACACATTAAATGTATTTATCTCGTATTAATAATCGTTCGTTAATGAATAATTTTTTCATCTTTTATAATTAATTATTTTAATATTAGTTATTTGATCAATTATTTAATATGTTTGTATGTTTTTTTTAATTCCAACATTTTTTCAAAAATTAATAGAAAAACTCACAAAGGCAATGTTTGTAGTAGGGAGACATATATGTTAAGTATCAAAAATCATTTGGAAATTCAATGATTTGATGAAAGAAGAACTAGCAAAGGCAATGTTTGTAACATGGACACTGTTAAGTATTATAGGAAATTTATTTCTCTATTTATGAAGAGTGTTAGAGAAAAATGAATAAAAAGGGAGTTCACAATTTTTTTTTCTTTTATAATTAATTATTTTAATACTAGTTATTTGATGAATTATTTAACATGTCTATATGTTTTTTTCCAAAAATATAATATCATCCAAAAAATAATGGTGACATTTTTAATGTTAAAGTAAATTTTATATTTCAATCATATTTAAATAGGAAATCATCATTTTAACAATCAATGGTTTATATATTTTTATTTTCATTATAAAATTTATATCACAATTTCAATGATTAAAACTTGTAATTCCAACAATTTCTCAAAAATAATTTGGAAATTCAATGATTTGATGAGGGAAGAACTCACAAATTCAATGTTTGTAATATAGAGACATATGTTGAGTATCATAGGAATTTTTTACTCTATTAAGGAAGAGTGTTAGAAAAAATGAATAAAAAAGGAGCTCACAATGAGTTAGAGCATTCACAATAGGTGTTTGAGTTAGTTAAATAAGTGGCAATGCTTGTTTCTAAGTGTAAGGGAAGATTTAGAGGTAGTTTTTAAAGGGATATTTTGATCCTCAACCAACTTATCTATGCATCTATTTTTATGTTCAATTCGTTAGAGAAGTAACCTTCTATTTCTATCTGTAGTTATGTTGTCTTTGGTTCTCTATTTGGCTTGGGCTCTTAGATATAGACTAAGTGGGATATCGCTCTAGAAATGAAAATAGCTTAGATGAAGGGATATAGTTTCGTTGATGGGGATCATGTTATGGATTTATAATCCTCATTATATTTTCAATACTCAGTGAGGTAGGATCAAATCTCATAGGTTAAAAAATCATGGAGTTAATGAATTTCAATTGATAGAGATGGTGATAGATACATTACATATGACTTCTAACAAGGGTTCGATTTCATGAGAAGATCTATAAACAAATGTTAACATGGAGAAACACAAATGATCGTAACGTATATGAAACATTTCTCTTGTCATATATAATTAAGAAGAAATTGGATTTATATAAACAGGGTTACAAATTCATTTTTTGTTTGTTATCAATTGTCCTATTCTATAGAGACAATTCGTGTTTCCCTAGGTCCTAGGGATGGATGCTAATACAATGTTTCCCAAAACTTCATAGCATTTTGTTGCAAAAGCACGTATGAAGATTTCTCTTAGTGACGTGTTGTCTAAATGAGGAATTTATTCCTTTTTCTGGCATTGTGGTTTCTCTTGTACCTTTTTGCAAAAGGGTTCACTATCTCTTTCAATGTTGTATTATTCAACATCAAAAGTTTTACTCTTTAGATAAGGATGAATATTCTATACCTAGATCAAGATGAAAAATATGAAAATGCATGTTAAAGTCAAATCTATAGATCTTAGATTTGCTAGAACCCTCTCTCCTCCCTAGCCCTTATATTACAACGGTCATGGGAGGCCGTAAATTTTATCTCCTAAAACTCATATTACAAGGGTCATGGGAAATCGTAAAATTTTTCATAATTTGTATAAGGTGATCTAGAGGGGATTCAAACCTTTTCATTGGATTTATTTTTGCTTTATGTCTCAATTATTTGTATGACCCTATGATATCCTCAATTCCATAAAGTTACTAAGTGTAATAATTTTTGCAATTTTGGCATTGGAGGCAACTTTTGGCATCTTAGACTTAGGAAAAATGGGTGTATGGGTCCCACTCCCAAGAAAGGGAAGAAATACAAACCCCTTGAGGGAAGGAGTGTGAATTAATGGAACGTGGAGACCACCAGGGGGGCACACATGGGCCAAGAGTATAAAAGACAAAAGCAAGGAATTTTCTAATTATGTTTTGACCATTACATTTCAGAATTTGACCTCTCTTGGAGTTTCTTAACACAAGGATTGGAGAGTTGTTGAGCACGAGAATTTCAATCGAAATTCCACACTGGTTTCAAAGAACTTTGAGTGTCTCCCTAGTTGGGAATTTGGGGAGTCCATTATGGGGCCTCCATAGGGCATTATTTGTAGCAGAACAAACCAGTGGTGTCCATTTCCTAGTTGTAAAGGTAGTTCACCTTGGTGGTTTCTAGGCCAACTTTAGTGATTTGGGTGGATAGAATTTGCAGTAACATTTTCCATCTTAGAATTTTGCTAAGATTTCCCAGGGGTAGCTTTGGGACATTTCTGGAGGCCGAATTTCTCATTTTCTAACAGTGCGTGGAGCTTACTAGGAAGAGCCTATGTAGGCTTTGGAGGAGGTTGTTAGGAGCTCAAGGAACCAAGGAGAAGGGATTTATGAATATGATTTTATGATTTAGGGAGGATTTCACAGAGTTAGAGTTGGGAAATTATTTTTAGCAACAAATTTCTCACAAGGGTATGCACATTTAGCCAATTAGGTTGTACACACCTGTTGGAGGGCTTTCTCACTGCTTGAACTGGGGGTAACCCCTTTCCCAATTTTTATGGTTTTTAGGAGAAGATCTTAGGGTTAAATTTTCAAAGCATTGTGAGGATTATTTAGCCCTAAAACCATTGCTCCAACCAACATTCAATAGGATATTATTACTAGGTAGTGTGCATTTCTTGTTCTAGCTCATTCCTCATCTGGGTCAAATATTTCTCTTATGGGTTTTACATAGCTTGCATAGAAAGCCCAAGTTCTATCATTTCAACTCACTCTATGTACTCCTACCCAGTTTATTAATAAAATGGATTAGTTTATTCTATTGGATATCTTGGTGTTCTAACTTGTGTTCGTGGTTTTTAATTTATGTTGTTGTTCCTACTTCATTATTTTTGTATTTACTGTTAATTTCCTTTTTAGGAATATTATAGTGGTATCAAAGCATGTTCTTGGCCATTTATTAGAGCAGGAATTGGTGATGCCACCTTGTTTTGGAGGTGTGTTGTTTCACAAAGGTAGGGTTAAGGTAAAAGAGGACATCATGGAGGCTGAGGGCCTGACCCTTTTTTAGATACTGAAGTAGAACATGCTAGAGAGTGTAATATCTGCGACAAAGAACTGATGGAGAATGAAGGAGAGCCTAAACATGGAGGAAAGGAGTTTACATTGGTAGATTTTTCCAGGAAAAAAATTGCATGATGGACATGCTGGCACGGTTGCTTAGCACTCATTTATAAAACCAAGGGAGATAGGACAACAATGGGGCAGGAGGATCTTGGATTGGTAAAGGTATACAAACACATGAATGCACAAACCATCAAGAGACACCGCCTATAATCGATTATTCTAGTTTCCCCGTTATGCCCCTATTTTCATATGGACCCATAGGAGATCTAGGCTCATTTGCAACCTTGATGAGGTCATTCTCGGAGGGGATTGAGGAATATGATTCGATGGACCCAAGAATCAAGAAGGCCATGAATTTTAGGGAGTTATACCCCTTGAGAGAGAAGTATAGAGGTCGAGCTGATTCATTATATAGGGGAGGTCAACATGACTAGGACTTGTAGATGATAGTGGGTAAGATTACACTACTTTTCTTTGATGGGCCAACTAGGATTTCAGCTAAGGCATGGGTGCAGAAGATGGATACTTATCTGGAGCTAAACCCCATGAAGGATACATGTTTGATTAATTTTTCCACCTTGCACTTGGATGGATATGCATAATAGTGGTGGTGTCATGGGTTGATCACCCTAGGTCATGCTAGCATTACTTCCTACACTGAGTTCACACAAAGGCTTATAGAGCGATTTGAAAGGAAAGCCCTAGAACTACACTTCAGAGATTTGGCCTAGTTCAATTACAAAGGTAGTGTTGAGGCTTATATCATAGAGTTCCAAAGGCTAGTAGTGATGTTGTCTTACATCTTGGAGGCGAGATTGTTTATGTTATTTATTGACGGGTTGACAGACCCACTACATGGTTGGGTGAGGGCTTATAAGCATGTGAATTTGCGTGATTTTATTACCAAGAATAGGCACATGGTGGATGGAGTCCCTAAGACTAGTGTACCTCCCATACCTACCTTTCTTCATAAGGGTAAGGACATTATACCTCCTTGTATGGAGTGGAAAGGATGCGGGTAGATGGATGATGAGACCAGGAGGGACCTCGAGAGGAGGAAGCTTTGCTTCGCATGCTAAGAGCCATGGCGTCCATGCCACAAATTCACTAAGGGAAAGGCCCATTACATTGAGGTGTTCTCTAATATTTAGCTTAAATGGGAGGATGAGCAGGAGTAGATATGAGAGGAGGAGCACCATGATGCAAAGGAGGAGCCACATTCTCAAGATACCAAAGGAGGCATCATCACTTCAGTTACATGGATCTTGAGGTGCTTGACATTACATGTCAGAGGAACTATTCAGGGGAAACGAGTGACTGTTTTAATGGACAACAGGGCCACCCACAACTTCACATCTTCTCAACTAGTATAATAGAGGTGGTTATTCATAAAACCTTTTTAGGGCTTCTTAGTTCTACTACTAGGGGATAAGAGTATGAAGTGCATCAGGATTATCCACAAGATCATGTTGACAATGGGGAAATACATGGTCACCAATGATTTCTTTGTTGTGAAATGTATCAAACACCAATGTGGTGTTGGGAATTTAGTGGTTGTACTCTCTTAGGCGTGTCATTACATATTACAAGGCCTTAGAGATGGAGTTAATGGGGCATAATGGGATGAAGTTAGTGTTAATGATTACGCATTCCTACCCCCACCACATCGTGTCAGACAACAAGATGGAGGCAGATTTGCAACATGTGGATATAGCATGAGTAGTGGAGCTCAATATTTGAAGAAATGGACTCACATACGATAGGCTCATCTAGACAATTTAACAGTCTTACATCTTGGCATCAACTAGTTTTTGGAGAGATTCCTCCAAGTCAACCAATAGACAGAGGTTTTGAGTACACCATAGAGTTAGAGGATAGGGTGTTGGCAATCATCACCATTCCCTAGAGGCATCCAAGGCATACTTGGATGAGATGGAGATGGCCATTCAGGAGTTTCTAGCCTTGGGCCATATTAGGTTGACTTCTAGCCCCTTGACTTATTTTGTGGTACTGGTGAAGAAGAAGGACAAGACTCTACAGATGTACATCGACTACATGGCCATTAATAAGAAGAAACTCAAGAACATATACCCCATCACATGAATAAATGAGCTAATGGACTATTTGAGAGGAGAAAAGTACTTCTCCATGATACACTTGTGCTTAGGGTACCATCAGATTCAGGTGAGGGGGCAGGACATCCCTAAGACTACTTTTTGGTGCCACTATGGGCACTTAGAGTTCTTGGTTATGCCCATTGGGCTAAGAAATGCACTAGCTACTTTTTAGTCTTGCATGAACCACATGTTCTACAAGTGGTTGCACAAATATGTGCTGGTATTTTTTGATGATATACTGATATGCAGTTGGATGTGGGAGGAGAACTTGTAGCTCTTGGAGGAGGTGATGCGTATTTTGGAGAAGTAGTATTTGTACGACAATATGACAAAGATGTTGTACTCGAGCCATGTGATTGGGGAGGATGGAGTATGATTTCACGAGAAGAAGATTTGGGTCATTCTGGATTAGCCTACTCCTAGGGGAATGACAGAGCTTAGAGGGTTCTTGGGCATGTGCACATATTACTAACAATTTTTGAACAGGTTTCCATTGTTGGAAGCACCCCTCATAGATCTAAAAAGGATTAGGAGATTTGAGTGGACATATGCAACACATGAGGTTTTTTAGCACGTCAAGGTAGTGATGAGTTCCTGCCTAGTTTTAGCACTACCATATTTTTCAAAGCCCTACATACTAGAGTGTGATGCATTAAGTGAGGGCATTGAGGTTGTCTTGATGTAGGGTGGTAACCCCATCGGTTATGAGACCTATAAATTTTGGGGTTATGAGAGGTTGTACTCCATATATGAAAAATAGATGTTAGCCATAATGCATGCATTAGCCAAGTTCATAAAGAACCTAGTGGGGAATATATCCGAGGTAAATACTTATCACAATAGTTTTCAGTTCTTCTTGGACGGAACGAGCTCAATGACAGGAAGCACAAGTGGGTCAGCAAGATTCAAGCCTATGATTTTGAGATAGAGTATGTTAAGGGGATTCAAGAATAATGTGGTCACTGATGCACTTTCTATGATACCCCTGACACTTTCTCTCATGGATATTGTGCAATATTGGAGGGCACAAATTTTGGTCAAGTACTCCAAGAGACAACAAGTGTGTAAAATTTTGGATGGAACATTTGGGGATGACGGGTACAATGTCATGGATGAGGTGATATACTACAAGAATCGGATTTATCTAGTTCCAAGGTCTCAACTTTAGGAGAAAATCCTGAGGGTAGCACACGATTCATCTCTTGTAAGGCATGCCAGTTTCCCGAAGACCCACACAATTGTCAAGGAGTGTTTCACATGGAAGGGCCTCAAGGGGGATGTCTTGAGATATCTGCATGAGTGTAGCACATGCTAGACGAATAAGGTAGGGCACACACATCCAACATGACTACTTTAGTCTCTACCTATTCCAAAGGAGAAATGTGAGAGGATCTACATGGACTTCATCACAAGGCTTCCAGTTATTCAAGGGTGAGACTGCTTCTACGTGGTGGTGGATAGGTTGAGTAAGTTCGCCCACTTTTTCATTATTCTAGCCAGGTACTTAGCTTCACAGGTAGTCGAGCTCTTCATCAGGGAGGTGTTCAAGTTGCATGGCCTTCCAGAGACCATTATTAGTGACAAGGATAATAGGTTCATGGGGGGATTTTGGTAGGATCCCTTTAGATTGGTTATTACTGACCTCACACCTAATATCAGCTACCACACATAGACTCACAGACAGATGGAGGTAGTGAACAAGTGGCTGGAAGGCTACTTGAGAAACTACATGACAAGGAAACAATGAGCATGGGTGAAGTGGATACACCTAGGGGACTATTGCTATAACACTTCATATCATATGTCCATCGGTATGTCCTCTTTCATAGATATTTATAGTTATGATACTTTATATTTTTTTGACATGGTGTTTGGAGATAACAGGGCCCTAGGAGCTAGATATTGGATCCAAGAAAGCCATGAGATACTCAAGACTCTCAAGGACACCTTATAGGTTGCAGAAAATTATTACAAGGTCTATGAAGACTGCCACCTAGTTGAGAGGTAGTTTGAGGTTGGAGACTTGGTCTATCTACGCCTACAATCGTATTTGTTAGAGTCCTATAATAATAGGATTCATAATTTGAATTGACTATGAGTAGTCTTGTAATATTGTACATACTTTTGCTTTCTGCAAAATGTTTTCCCATATTAAAAATAAAAAATGTAAAGCGGGTGAAGTCCTAAAAGAAAAATCAAAGGACTAATAAAATAAAAAGATAAAAAAAGAGTATAAAGTATAAACCCCACCAAAAAGAGATAAAAAAATAGATTCTGAAAGTGATGCAAATTCAAATGCCACTACTTTTTACTTTACTTTTCAAAATAATATTATGTGCAACTTGTCAAAAATGCTACAATCCATGATGGTCAAAAAGATTAATCTTGATTCATTCATGCTGATAGATAGAGAATAAAGATCTAGCCAAATTGTTTAATCTTGGCAGATCAGTAGTTAGGTAGAGAATAATAATGAGCTCAATAGTTTAATCTGAGCCATTGGAAAGTCATAAGGTTAGAATTAGATAGTTTGATTACAAAATAAAAAGAAATAAAGGGTTAGCAAGCTCAAATGCACCTAGTAAATGAAGAAAAAATGCTAGGGTAAATGATGGGTAGGCAAAAGCAGTTTTCACAAGGCATGGAAAGCATCAATTGGTTTATTTCATATTACTAACTTCCTTCCAGACTCATTTACCCCTTGTAAAAATATCACTTCCCCTTCATTTTACCTTTTCCCTTATTTCATCTCATTTTCCCTTGTAAAATAACCCTTTTTCCCTTTATTTTACACCCTCCCCTAGACATTTCCTTTTAAAAATCATTCTCCACTTATCAATTTCCCTTTTTTTCATTTTAACCCACTAAAACCCCCTTATCCTAAGTTTAAATAATTAAAATGTATCGGGCCCCATTGAGAAACCCTCCCCAATACCCTTTTAACTCATATCCCTAGCATTTTTTTCCCTGCATACCATTTCATTAACTCCCATTTTAATTCGATAAACTATAGTTTATTTTAGTAAACCCCCGCTGTAATATCTTCGTGAGTCCCACATTTTATTAACCCTCATCGCATATATTAATTCTTGTATTTACTTTTTAATTAACTACGTTAAATTTTAATTAACCCAACCCCACTCCCCGACTTATCCCTCACAACTCCACCACTCAATAACCCTCCCATCACCCAGCTCTAGATCCAACGACTCGCACTCTAGATCGCACACTCCGACGTCTGACCTCTAGCATCACAAAAGTATGCGAAATAAGTTGTTTTCCCCGCCCACCTTTTTGCTACGTGGTAGCCCCATGTTATATCAAATCCTCCAAAATAATACCACCATACCACTTTTAAGTGTGCGATAAACCACCTTACCACCTCCTCGATGAAACCACCCTGCTATTTAAATTTAATCTCGCGCCCAAAGATTAACCATTGTTGGTTAAAAATGAAACAAGTCACCCTTTCCAATATTTTCACTATTATTTTTTTAAGGATTGAAGAAAAGAACCTTTGCCGACCTATTCTAAAGTGCCAAAATATCTGCTGAACCATTTTAAGTCATTTACAACCAGAATTCAAACTTTTAATACCAGAAGACACTACCAAATCCGATTTGAAGCAGTATAAAGACCATTGAAGCCTTAGAAAGCCTTCACTGCCCCCAGAGAACCATTTTGTATACCAAGGCTTCATTTTCCAGGTATTCCTGATGTGCCAAAGGCTTGTACTTATGCTTTGCACAACATTTCTAATAGGTTAATCAATTGAACTAATTTAAAAGCCTTGCCGACCTAAAGAAAGCCACTGTTGCATCCAAAACCATTTTTCCAGACTGTATTCATCTTTTCACACTATTCTAGAGGTCCTAAGCCTACTTCTTAAGCCAGATAGTGATAAATTGAATAAAATAAACAAATCTATGGCTTCCCAAAGCATTCTGAATGCAAAACCCCTGCAAACTCCTCACCTAGATATTGACCACCTCCCATTGACCGATAGAGATTTCCAAATCAAAGACAGAACCTCCCCTAACAATCTGTTAAAATTCCACTGTTGGAGCAAAGATAAATTCCTCAACCAGAATGATGATATTCAGATATGGGAGTCAAATTTACCCAAATACTTGTTCCCATAGGTATACCAGTTCCCTGAAATCATCCACCTATGTCAACTCTGCTATTTTCCAAGTCGAAGAGCCATAGTCTCTCCTAACCAACAAATTTTGTTCACAATCACAGTAGGATCAATATATTAAATGTTGTAGATCTAGGAAAAGCCTGATGAAGCCCCATTTTCTATTCAAACCTTAATTGATGTGTACTTAAAGTTGGACCTTCCCAAGAGATCCCAAATTTTTCAAACTTTCCTCCTAGAAAAAACTCAAGTTCCTACATACAACCCTCCATATTCTGCCACCATTTTCTATGAGAGAACAAGACAGATTGTAACCATGTTGTCCTGTATTCTAGGATATATTGCTGATGAACATGTAGATGAACCTATACTTGGTTTCCTTTCAATTTTTTGCCCAGGCAACCCTCCAGCTACAGTTTTCAATTTTGCCCAATTCTTAGTAGACAAAATCCATGGTCAATTGATCATATTTCCAGATGAAAGAGCATTCAAATACTCTTCCGTATTGTGTCATATGTTTCTATATTTCCAAACATAAAGGTTTATAGTTAACATCCAAAAACTGGACACTGAGGGCAATCCTAGATCTGTTATCTTTTGGACACCCTTAATCCAAAAATATTCCACTAATTTCAGCTACAAGGACTTCATTCATTCATTTTTTCACCCAGTTGTTAACATGCTAAGCAGTAGCAATCAACCCAGGGTCAGTGATGAAATGAAGAAATTTTTACAGTTGTCAAAACATAGTAAAACCAGAGACTGATATTTATACGAAAACTAAACTGAAATTAGGGTGTATGGATGTCAAATCACTCCATATAAGCTGCCCAAATATCTCCCCATGAGGATATTTGCACTAGAATATATCAAGCAAATTATAAATTCAGATGATGTTAAATTTCTATCAGCGAAGACGAAAACAAAGTTTAAAATCAAGAACCAGCTTGGTCCTTTTATTTGCAATAATAGGGATGTTGGAGAGGAAACAAAAAGATGTTTACAAGAAATGAAGTTCAATTATAGTTTCAAATGGCAGTATGATCCTTTGGGTGTCATAAAAAAACTAAGACTCAAGTTTAAATTGAGCCCTTTTATTCATGAGTCCAAGCCAAAGATTGAAAGATATGGAAACCAGTCAAAGTGGTTGGAAAACACCTTACTGGATATGGAGAAGCACATGCATACTAGTTCCATTCTACATACTCCAGCCCTACAGGACAAAAATGCAAAAAGGACTAGAGAAGAAGGTTCTTTCTCAAACAAAGATACAACAGATAACAAATTTTAAATTATGTATAGAAAAAGAACAAAGCTGAATCGAGTAAATGAGCAAGAAGAAGTAATTGATACAATTGAGATCGTTGATACAGATGTTGTAATTAAAGAAAATGCACTTCCATCAGTTTCAAAGGAAACTCATTAGCCTTCAACTTCTAGTGCTCAGATCATCAAGAAGCAGCATAGTGTTGAAGTCTCTTCTTCAAGTAAACCAATGGACATAGAAATAGACATCAAAGAAAGATACAAAGATATTAAGGCCAAAAATGAAGAAATAAAAGCTTAAATATATTCACAGTACTTGAAACAGACTCCTGGAAGCCAGAACATATTACTTTCTGGATTTGATTATAAGACAGGAAAAATGTAGATGACCTTTTTGCAGTCCGCAGTACAACATCCTAAGTCATCAACAAATTACAAAAAGAAAAATTATGAGATTCTTTCCAAAATATGTTCATCCTATAGACCAAATAGAATTTCATAAGAAAGCAGGAGAAATGCTATACTCAACTATGAACAACATAGCTATGAGTGTACAAAAACTTCAAAATTCTCTAGAGAATATCAAAGCACAATTAAAACTAGAGAAGGCATCCTCACAAGCAAAGGATAACATAATTAAATCACTGGAAGACTTGGTTATTGAAATTGGCTATAATCTAAATGGCATCAAGGTAGAAAAAAAACTCATAAAAAAAAAAGAATGAAGACATTGTTGCGTTGAAGAAGCAGCTGAAATTATCTCCTACTGAGCATCCACAAGCAAAAGAAGTTTTGGAGAATGAAGGCCAAAAATATCAAATGATGAATCTAATCCTTCAGTTGACAACTCAACTGAAAGAAATGGAGAAAGAGATGGAAAAATTGGTGCAGGAAAAGAAGGTTACCATGGAAGCAGTTATTGTCACTACTATTCCTACAGTTACTACAACGGTTCCTTCTACTTTAGCAGCTTTAGCAGCCACAGCAGTTCTAGTAGCTACAACACTTCCCACTACATCAGCAACTACATCAGTTATAGAATCATCTATCGTAGCAGCTCATCCTAGTGATGAAGCAGGTAAATTAATCAGAGCTATGTAGAATATGTCCATTCAAATAAATGAAATAAATAGACATAAAGATCAAATAAAAAGTCTAGAAGATGAAAAGAAGTTGGTAAAAATCATGCATAAAAATGAAACGCAGAAGTCAAACGGATTGACTCAAAGAATGCAGAAGTTAGCGAAAGAATTGACATTGAAAGAACCACTTGCCCAAGCAAAGCAGCAGCTGTGGGCCAATATCATTAACTCTGTTAATGATATTTGGCCCTCCATCCAAGCCATATTTGAGTAGAAGGATTTAATCAAGGAAGCAATTGAAGCTATTCAAAAAGTTAAGGAAGAACTTGGTAAAAAACTAGAGGAGGCCAATGAAATCATTAAGTTTCTTAATTCCAAGAACAAACAGGAATTGGAAGAGATTGGCATAAGTGACAGGACTGAAAAAATTCTAGAAATGAGAAAGGTAATTTCTAAGAGGAACTTGATGGTACAACTTGAAGACAAGTGTCAAAACATGGAGTTTGCAATAACCAAATTTATGGTGAAATTTGATGTTTTGAGGTAGAAAGGCTAGCCAAATCGTTTGGTTATCAATGAAAGATTGATGAAGCATGAAGACTATGATAAGAAAATCAGAGAAGTCGCAAAGGAAAAAGAAAAAAATTTAGCCAGGAAAGGAATTCCAACAGGAAAAGTGCTCTATCACACTTTTGAGAATCTCTTTTACCTCCAGCATGAGGTAAAATATCTCTTTATCAACAAACCTACATTTGCAAAATACACAGAGGCTGATGAAATATTCAGAAGAATGGTAAAGATTAAATTACTAGATGCAGAGTCTTGGGAAAAGTTGAATGATTTAATGTGAAAATGAAAGGTAAAACAGTTAAAACAGAGCAGTTAAGGTAAAATAGTAAAGAGTAACAAATCAGTTAAGTTAAAGAGTACCATATGAAAGACAGAGTTTAAAAGTAAAAAAACAGAGTTTAAAGATAAAGCCAGCGTAAAAGACACTCAACATCATAAAAAATAGTCAGCGTAGAGCAACTACAAAAGAGAGAAAGTAGCAAAAGATCAAAGCAACAAACAATAAAATCAATAAAAGTAGGGACAGCTAGCCTTTAGTCTCCTAGGTGTCTCTATCTTCTTGCATAAAGATATTTCTTTTTAGTTGAATAAGTCTTAAATCAGTTTAGGATATTTTGTAATAATTTTTTGTATAAATACTTCATAATTTGAAGTATTGTGGGGGATTTCTGAATATGGTTGTAGCTAACTGATCTATTACCTAAAGGTTATTGTACCAAAATTCCAGTTGACAGACAGGACAAGTTATAAAGAAACTTCCTTACAGGATTCATGTGTTGAGTTATCTCAGTGAAGTACAAATTTCATTTGTTCACGTTAATTTCTAAGTATTCCATAGATTCATATGTCTTCTAATTCTAAATGTTATCACAGGGATGTTACTGTAGAATTTGCTTAAATATTACACTCTACTTTTACTGTTATACATTTCTATCTTTTCTTTTGATATCTGGTTTAGAGAACTCTTAATTTCCCTCCAATCCCAATTGATTCTCTTCATCCTTCTTCATTGTTTGGTTTAAGGAATTCTTAATTGCTCCTTGATCCCGATTGAAAAGTCATTTCACCATCCAGCCTTGAGATATGCTATTGCTCACCTATCTTTCCCTGTAACATTTTCTCTATAATTTGTTGTTGTTCTGTTTTCAAATCCTTATTGACTCCATAGCCTGATGGAAAATGGAAAATCACCCATTACTATAAGTCACTAATTCCACCAACACAATCAAAATAAACCCAATTAAGCATATATAATTAGCCTAAAATCCATTAAAATAAACAAAGTTAAATCATATAGAGAGAGCCCTCTCTGAGTTTAGGAAGGCTAGATCCTAAGCTCCAAAGTAGATTTGTAGTTTCCTCTGATATTTCTTTTTAACACATTGAACAACCCTTGGAAATTTGGGAGTGCTAACATAGTGACGACCATACTGGGGAGTTCAGTCCCTAGTTCAAATCAATCTTAATGGAGACAATTTTTCCTTATTTTTCATCCTAAGGTTGCAAAGGGTTGTTCCATATCATCCTTATAAGTTAAAATTATGGCTTCTAAAATAACATACTATACCAGGGCTCATCCTGGTCCACAACCTGCTACAATTGTTGATGATCCTAACAAAATTTTAAGAAAACCAAGAAAAGTAGAAAGTCAAGAAAGAATTAGTCAGCTAATCAAAGAAAATTAACTTCCTAAAGAGTTATCAAACTTAGAGGATTTTCAATTTTATTTATCATTTGAGCATTCTTTGTTTTGTACCAAATCTGAAAATTCAGTCCATGATATTGTAATAGATCCTACTTTTATTCACTTTATTGAATCAAAGAAGAATACTATACATCCTGATTTAGATCAACATGTTCTAGACACTTTTGACAAACTTGATGCTTTAACCTCAACTTTGATAAGGCACATAAATGAAGCCTATTTTCAACAGTCAGTTGAATTAGCTGCCCTAACTACTGCTACTCCTAAACTCTCTACAGAATCTTTATAAACTGTAAATACAACTTCATTTAGTACCACCTCACCTATAATATCCACCACAATTCGTTCCACAAAACCATTCATACCTAAAATTCCTCTCCAACCTAACATTTTAGCTTCATTTTCAAGCCTTCCAAGTTCATCTTCAAGCACCACTACTCTACCTCCCAGTCAAACCAAAGCCTTAGCCATGGCAGACAAATATGCACCTTTGGCCTTAAGGGCCCCTTTACATCCTATGCCATAGGATTACCAGAGTAAAATTGTTCAGTTTGATGGTACTGGTCAGTATACCGCTCAACAACATGTAAACAAAATGACAGATTATTTTGAGTTACATGAAGTTGATGAGACTGATGTAAAAATGAGATTATTTTCACAAACACTAGTAGGGGATGTTAAAAAATTGTTTAAATCTTTACCTACTGACCATATTATTGATTTAGTTGGTTTCCACCAATTTTTCATAAATAGGCGGGAAAGAAAGAAAAACCCTCTCCAGATATTATCTAAATATGAGAACATTAGGAGATCTCCTAGTGAATTTGTTCAAGATTACTGCACTAGGTTTAACAACATCTACAATGCAATTCTAGTGAACTTCAGACCTCCACCAGACTTGGCCCTGATTAAATATCCAGATGTATTTGATGCTGACATGTCCTATCAATTAAGAGAAAGAAACCCTCCAACTTTAGAACAGATGCAGAGTGATGTAGTTAGTGTAGAAGCTAACTTGTTGTCTAAAAGAGCTAGAACGAGGAATGAGAGGAGAGTTACCATTAAGGAAGAACCATCCACTTAGATGTTAAGATAGATAGTTTAGCTAAAAGCTTAGAAAATCTAATGGATAGATTAGAGAATATGGAAAGAAAACCTCAGTGGGAAAATCAACAAGGACCTCAAATCATAAACCCTAACTTTAGGAAAAATCCTAATACTAGAAAATCAAGAGAAGGTGCACCCGCTCAACAAATTAGGCCACCTTTCCAAGAAAATTATGCTAAAGGTTCACAACAGCTTGAAGAATACTAGGACACCTAGATAAACTTGATGGGAGTAAACAATGAAGATGCCATTTTTCTTACCCAGGAAGAGCAAGAATTGTACATGTTACAGCAATTACAATTAGAATCTGGAGAGTCCTTTGACTACAAATAAGGCTATGAATTTTCTATCTATGAAGTTCATAAACAGTATAGCCTTAGAAGCAAAAATAACACAGAAGTTCCTACTAAGAAATCAATCCAAACCCAAACTAAGAAAATAGTAGAATATCCTGTGACCAAAGTTCTACAAATTCTACCTAGAGGAACTCAGGAGGCTTCTAGCCCAAAAATTGTAGACATTACTTCAGCTAAAACTCAAACTTCAACTACTACTCAAACTATTCCAAATAAGAAAATTGAAAGCAAAACTGTTGATACACAAACTGAATTACCAAGTGCTGGTAAAGAAGATAAAAACACACAAACCCAAATTGCTAAAGATGAAATCATTCAACTAGGAAAAACTCAAATGCCATTCAATATCAAAATTGAGATAGATAAATTGAAAATGCAAGTTCCTTTAACAGAGCTGGTAAAAAATGAATCATACAAAGCACAAATTACTGAAACACTTGACATATGTGAAGGCGAAGATGCTGTAAACCTTAATGATGATCAACATGAGTTATTATTTGGTCTAGAAATCAATGGAAAACATCAACAAGGGGGTATTCCTCCATTCTACATTAGCTTAAATGTTCATGATAAAATCCTACATAATGCTATGTTAGATTCAGGAGCATCTCATAACCTAATGCCTAAAGCAGTCATGGAAAGATTAAACTTAGACATCACTAGATCCTACAAGGACCTGTTTTCCTTTGATTCTAGTCAATTCAAATGCCTAGGCTTGATAAAATATTTGTGTATAACTCTAGTCCAATGCCCAACAAAATGTATTGTTATGGACATAGTAGTTGCTGATATTCCACCTAAATATGGTATGTTGTTATCTCACTCATGGGGAGAAAAATTACAAGGATCTCTACAATTAGACATGTCATATGCTACCATTTCTGTATTTTGACAGCAAAGAAATATTTACAGAGAAACCTTGATGGAATAAATGGTAAGTAGTTAAGAAATACCACAGAATTAGACTATTTATTCCATGCATTCTATTCTGGACTCATTTATCTTGTATAATTCAGACAATGGCAAAGATGAAATCACAACTTTAGAAGAAAAACGCAAAGAACCTAATAGCGAAAACATAACACATGAGTCTTTATGGCATTTAGATTTGGATGGATCTGTGAACAGATTAGGAGCAGGAGCTGGAGTATAGATCTATAATTTAGAAAATGATCATTCAAAAGTACATGCCTTCAGATTAAACTTCAAATGCACTAACAACATGGCAAAATACGAAGCATTGGTGCTAGGCCTTCAGATCATAAGAAAACTTGGAGCTAAAAGAGTTTCCATCATGGGAGACTCAGAACTCATTATAAAACAAGTCAAGGGAGAGTACATTACCAATAACCCTAGACTTAGCTACTACAGAGAAACTATCCTAGACTTGATAAATTGTTTCCTTGAAACTGACTTTGTTGTCATTCCAAGAAAGCAAAACATGCAAGCTCATAGCTTAGCCACTTTTTCCAGCACATGCAAGTTACCATTCCAGCCAAATCATCAGTACACAGCTGAGGTAAGGCATAGACCAACCATACCTGACAATTTAAAGTATTGGCAAATTTTCTCACATGACAATCAAATTCGTGATTTTATGGTTTCTGAAGGAGAATTTCGAAATGGTAATATAGACACTGACTGTACATCAGATTATACCATCAATAGTGAAATAGATGTAAATGATGTAAATAAGTTAGAACCAACTAAATTCACTAAATTAGAAATAGATAAACTAGAAACAGTAGAAATTGAGGAATTAATCAACGATGAATCAGAAGTTTTAAACCTCAAAGACAACTTTTTTCCTAAGGGATTAGCCCCTCTAGAAGACATCTTTGACTTCAATGATGTAGCTCGAAAACCTAAAATGGAGCCTCTAAGATCAGATATAGAGGAATGCAATATAGGGACAGAGGAAAATCCTAAGCTCATCAAGATATCTAAGTCATTACCCCCAGAGGAAAAGCTGAAATACATTAGCTTGTTTAAATAATTCCAAGACATCTTTGCCTGGAGTTATGAAGACCTCAAGTCTTATGATACCAGCATTATCCAGCATAAGATCCCAATTAAAGAAGATCAGAAGCCCTTTAAACAGAAACTAAGGAGAATTAACCTTGTTCTTATGCCATTAATAGAGAAAGAAGTTAAAAGGATGTACGATGCTCAGATCATAGCACCCATCAGATACTCTGATTGGGTCTCTAATTTAGTCCCCACTAGAAAGAAAAAATGAGAAATCAAACTCTGTGTTGATTTCAGAATCTTGAACAAAGTATCACTGAAGGATAACTATCCCCTCCCTAAAATGGACCACATTCTCCAGAGGGTAGTAGGGTCATCCAGAATTTCATTACTTGATGGATTCTCTGGATATAATCAAGTCCTAGTCCAACTCGAAGATCAAGCAAAGACTACATTCACCACTCCCTAGGAAACTTTCATGTATTTGAAAATGCCCTTTGGATTGATTAATGCTGGAGCAACATTCCAAAGAGAAATGGACATAGCTTTTGCAAAAGAAATCCATGACTTTTTAGTCATTTACCTAGATGATATCACAATGTTTTCCAAATCAGATAATGAACATCTAGATCATCTAAGAAGAGTATTCATAAAATGTAGAAAATTTGGCATATCCTTAAATCCTAAAAAATCACTTTTTGGATTAGAAGAAGGAAAACTCCTAGGACACATAATTTCAAAAGAAGGCATTAGAATTGATCCAACTAGAATAGAAGCAATCCTAAACATCATTCATCCTAGGAACATTAAATAATTGCAATCATTCTTAGGTAAAATAAATTTTCTTAGAAGATTCATTTCTAACTTAGTAGAACTAATTAGATATTTGAATAACATGTTGAAAAAGGATTCAACACTTAAGTGGACAGTAGAGGCTAAGCAGTCTTTTGAAGCAATCAAAGAAGCCCTTACTAAAACACCTGTCCTCATAAGTCCTAATTTCAACAAAGACTTCCTGATTTTTTCATTTGCTTTAGAACACACTATTGCAGTAGTCTTGTTGCAAAAGAATGATGAGGGTTATGAACAACCCATCGCCTTCTTTAATAAAGCTTTGAGAGATTCGACACTCAAGTATAATATAATGGAAAAAAATGCTCTTGCTTTACTGAAAGCCATAAAGGATTTCAGAGTATATATTCTGTACTCTCACATAATAGTATATGTTCCAAACTCAGTTGTAAAGGACATTCTAACTCAAAATGGGCTTGATGGAAAAAGAGGTAAATGAATTGCCATCATACTAGAATATGATATTAAGATCAAGCCTACAAAATTGATTAAAGGCTAAGGTTTAGCCAAACTCATGGCTGAATCGAACTGTCAAGCCTTAGATGTAAATTTCATTCCTGCTATAGATGATCAGGAAGAAATGGCGACTCCACAAATCAATGAAGCTTTCATAGATTCACCCTGGTATGCAGACATTATTTTCGTTTTACTCAACCTACAAGCTCCTCCTAGTTTATCTAGAACTAAAAGTAGATTCCTAAAGATGAAAGCAATGAAATATTGTATCTTAGACAATGTTTTATTTTGGAAAGATAATGGTGGCATTTTGTTAAGTTGTTTATTAAAAGATGAAGCTGACAAAGTCATGCAAGAATTTCATGCAAGGGATTGTGGGGGACACCTATACTGGAAAACAACTGCTGATAAGATTTTAAGGGCGGGTTTTTACTGGCCCGCCCTTTTTGCAGATGTCAGAAAATATGTGACCTCTTGTCACAAATGCAAAGTATTTGAAGGCAAGAAAAAACTATTACGTTTACCCCTCAAACCCATCTCCACAGAAATGCCATTTTAGCAATGGGGTCTAGACTTCATTGGTGAAATTCACCCACCATCCTCTACCCAACATAAATGGATTTTGACAGCCACTGATTATTTCACCAAGTGGATAGAAGTCATCCCTTCTAGACAAGCCATAGATTTTGTCATCATTTCATTCCTTGAGAAATCCTTTCTAGATTTGGATGCCCATAAATTCTCATCACTGATAATGTTGTTGCCTTCAAATCCAAGGAAATGGTAGGCTTTTGTAACCGAAACCACATTACCCTTGGCCATTCCATGACCTATTACCCTCAAGGTAATGGACTTGCAGAATCCTCAAACAAAAGCCTTGTTAATATCATCATGAAAATGTTAGAAGACAATAAGAAGACCTGGAACAAAAAGTTGGTTAATTCCTTATGGGCAGACAGACTAACTATAAAAAAGTCCATTGGTACATTTCCTTATCAACTAGTATATGGAATGGATGTTGTTTTTCCATCCTCTTTAGGAGTACCCGTGATGAAGATGATCCAAGAACTACAGGTAGAATTCAATGATATCCAAGGGAGGATAAATTAGACAATACATTTGCAACAAACCAGGGAAGAAGTATATGTCAAATCCCAAGTGATCCAAGTTAAAATCAAAAATATTTTTGACAAGAAAACCAAAGCTGATGATTTTTACATCGGTGCCAAAGTACTCAAATGGGATTCCATAAGAGAAGAAAAAGGTAAACATGGTAAATTTGATTTCCTATGGCAAGGCCCTTACATCATTTATGGTTATAGAGGTAACAATGCATTTTACTTGAAGCAGTTAGATGCAATAGATCTACCAGGTGGACCAGTCAATGGTAGAATGTTAAAGCATTACTTTTCCCCAGATTAACATTAGTTCATTTTTTTACTTTCCTCATTGTACACAACATTGCAAAGTTTAGATTGGATTGGATGATTACCTTTCGAGGTTGAAGCCCGAAGAGAAGGCCCTAAGATTTGAAAGGTGTAGCATCATATGTATGAATAAAGCAGATCACAGAAAAGAAGTTACAAGTCAAGCACAACCAAAGTTTCAAAGGCTATTGATCTTAAAGTTCTTGACATTTCACTAGGAAATTCCATACCCATGTGGAGCCATTGTTAGGGTCCTATAATAATAGGATTCATAATTTTGAATTGACTATGATTAGTCTTGTAATATTGTACATACTTTTGCTTTCTACAAAATGTTTCCCATATTAAAAATAAAAAATGTAAAGAGGGTGAAGTCCTAAAAGAAAAATCAAAGGACTAATAAAAGAAAAAGATAAAAAAAGAGTATAAAGTATAAACCCCACCAAAAAGAGATAAAAAATAGATTCTGAAAGTGATGCAAATTCAAATGCCACTACTTTTTACTTTACTTTGCAAAATAAGATTGTCTGCAGCTTGTCAAAAATGCCACAATCCATAATGGTCAAATAGATTAGTCTTGATTCATTCATGCTTTAAATTTCATGCTGATAGATAAAGAATAAAGATCTAGCCAGATTGTTTAATCTTGGTAGATCAGTAGTTAGGTAGAGAATAATAATGAGCTCAATAGTTTAATCTGAGCCATTGGAAAGTCATAAGGTTAGAATTAGATAGTTTGCTTACAAAAGAAAAAGAAATAAAGGGTCAGCAAGCTCAAATGCACCTAATAAATGAAGAAAAAATGTTAGGGTAAATGATGGGTAGGCAGAAGCAGTTTTCAAAAGGCATGGAAGGTATCAATTGGTTTCTTTCATATTACTAACTTCCTTCCAAACTCATTTACCCCTTGTAAAAATATCCCTTCCCCTTCATTTTACCTTTCCCTTATTTCATCTCATTTTCCCATGTAAAATAACCCCTTTTCCCTTTATTTTACAGCCTCCCCTAGACATTTCATTTTAGAAATCATTCTCCCCTTATCAATTTCCTTTTTTTCATTTTAACCCACTAAAACCCCCTTATCCTAAGTTTAAATAATTAAAATGTATCGGGCCCCATTGAAAAACCCTCCCCGATACCCTTTTAACTCATATCCCTAGTATATTGTTTCCCCACATACCATTTCATTAACCCCCATTTTCATTTGATAAACTATAGTTTATTTTATTAAACCCTTGCTGTAATATCTTCCCAGGTCCCACATTTTATTAACCCTCATTGCATATATTAATTCTCGTATTTACTTTTTAATTAACCTGACCCCACACCCCGACTCTTCCCTCACAGCTCTGCCACCCGATAACCCTTCGATCACCCACCTCCAGATCCAATGGCCCGCATTCCATATCGCAAACTCCGACGTCCGAATTTTAACATCACAAAAGTATGCGAGAAAATTTGTTTTCCCCACCCTCCTTTTTGCTACGTGGCAGCCCCATGTTATATCACATCCTCCAAAATGATACCACCATTCCACTTTTAAGTGTGTGATAAACCACCTTACTACCTCCTCACGTTAGATGAAACAACCCTTCTATTTAAATTTCACCCCGCGCCCAAAGATTAACCAACGTTGGTTAAAAACGAAAGAAGCCGCCCTTTCCAATATTTTCACTATTATTCTGTTAAGGATTGTAGAAAAGAACCTTTGCCGACCTATTCTAAAGCGCCAGAATATCTGCTGAACTATTTTAAGCCATTTACAACCATAATTCAAAATTTTACTACCAGAAGGCACTACCGACTACGCTTTGAAGCAGTGTAAAGACCATTGAAGCCTCAGAAAGCCTCCGTTGCCCCTAGAGAACCCTTTTGCATACCAAAGCTTCATTTTCCAAGTATTCCTAAAGTACCGAAGGCCTGTACTTAAGATTTGCACATCATTTCTAATAGGTTAATCAATTGAACCAATTTAAAAGCCTTGCCACCCTAAAGAAAGCCATTGTTGCATCCAAAACCCTTTTTGCAGACTGTATTCATCTTTTCACACTATTCCAGAGGTCCTAAGCCTACTTCTTAAGCTAGATAGTGATAAATTGAATAAAAAAAACAAATCTATGGCTTCCCAAAGCATTCTAAAAGCAAAATCCCTGCAATCTCCTCACCTAGATATTGACCACCTCCCATTGGCCGATAGAGATTTCCAGATCAAAGACACAGCCTCCCCTAATAATATGTTAAAACTCCACTGCTGGAGCAAAGATAAATTCCTCAACTAGAATGATGATATTCAGCGATGGGTGTCAAATTTACCCAAATACTTGTTCCCACAGGTATACCAGTTCCCTAAAATCATTCACCTATGCCAACTCTGCTATTTCCCAAGTCAAAGAGCCATAGTCTCTCCTAACCAACAAATTTTGTTCACAATCACTGAAAGATCAATAAATGAAATGTTGCAGATCCAGCCAAAGCCTGATGAATCCCTATTTTCTATTGAAAACCTAATTGATTTGTACTTAAAGCTGGACCTTCCCAAGAGATCCCAAAATTTTCAGACTTTCCTCCTAGAAAAAACTCAAGTTCCTATAGACAGCCCTCCATATTTTGCCACCATTTTCTATGAGAGAACTAGATAGATTGTAGCCATGATGCCCTGTATTCTAGGATATACTATTGATGAAAACATAGATGAACCTATACTTGGTTTCCTTTCTACTTTTTGCCCAGGCAACCCTCCAGCTACAGTTTTCAATTTTGCCCAATTCTTAGCAGACAGAATCCATGATCAATTGATCAGATTGCCAGATGAAAGAGTATTCAAATACTCTTCAGTATTGTTCCATATGTTTCTATATTTCCAATCAGAAAGGTTTACAGTTAACATCCAAAAACTGGACACTAATGGCAATCCTAGATCTGTTATCTTTTGTACACCCTTAATCCAGAAATATTCCATTGATTTCAACTACAATGATTTCATTGATTCATTTGTTCACCCAGTTGTTAACATGCTAAGCAGTAGCAATCAACCCAGGGTCAATGATGAAATAAAGAAAGTTTTACAGCGGTCAAAACATAGTAGAACAAGAGACTGGTATTTATACCAAAACTACACTGAAATTAGGGTGTATGGATGTCAAATCACTCCACATAAGCTGCCCCAATATCTCCCCATGAGGATATTTGCACTAGAATATATCAGGAAGATCTTAAATTCAGATCATGTTAATTTCTATCAGCCAAGAAGAAAACACAGTTTGAAATCAAGAACCAACTTGGTCCTTTTATCTACAATAATAAGGATGTTGGAGAGGAAGCAGAAATATGTTTACAAGAAAAGAAGTTCAGTGATAGTTTCAAATGGTAGTATGATCCTTTGGGTGTCATAAAAAAACTGAGAGTCAAGTTTAAATTGAGCCCTTTTATGCATGAGTCGAAGCCAGAGATTGAAAGATATGCCAACCAGTCAGAGTGAGTGGAAAACACCTTACTGGATATGGAGAAGCAGATGGATACTAGTTCCATTCTACATACTCCAGCCCTACAGGACAGAAATGCAAAAGGGACTACAGAAGAATGTTCTTGCTCTTGAACAAAGATAAAACAGATAACAAATTTGAAATTATGTATAGAAAAAGAACAAAGTTGAATCCAGTAAATGATCAAGAAGAAGTAGTTGATACAATTGAGATCATTGATACAGACGCTATAATTAAAGAAAATGCACTTCCATCAGTTTCAAAGGAAACTCATTAGCCTTGAACTTCTAGTGCTAAGATCATCAAGAAGAAGCATAGTGTTGAAGTCTCTTATTCAAGTAAACCAATGGAAAGAGAAATAGAAATCAAAGAAAGATACAAAGATATTAAGGCCAAAAATGAAGAAATAAAAGCTGAAATATATTCACAGTACTTGAAGCAGACTCTTGGCATCTAGAACAGATTACTTTCTGCATTTTATTATAAGACAGGAAAAATGTAGATGACCTTTTTGCAGCCCATAGTATAGCATCCTAATTCATTAACAGATTACAAAAACAGAGATTATGAGATTCCTACCAAAGATGTTCATCCTATAGACCAAATAGAATTTCATAAGCAAGCGAGAGAAATGCTATACTCAACTATGACCAACAAAGCTATGAGTGTACAAAAACTACAAAATTCTCTAGAGAATATCAAATCACAGTTAAAAATAGAGAAGGCATCCTCATAAGCAAAGGATAACAGAATTAAATCACTGGAAGACTTGGTTATTGAAATTGGTTATAATCCAAATGACATCAAGGCAGCAAAAAAACTCATAAAAAAGAAGAATGAAGACATTGTTGTGTTGAAGAAGCAGCCGAAATTACATCCTACTAAACATCCACAAGCAAAAGAAGTTTTGGAGAATGAAGCCAAAAAGGATGAAATGATGAATCTCATCCTTTAGTTGACAGCTCAAATGAAAGAAATGGAGAAAGATATGGACAAATTGGTGCAGGAAAAGAAGGTCAGCATGGAAGGAGTTACTATCACTACTATTCCTACAGTTACTACAACAGTTCCTTCTAATTTAGCAACTTCAGCGACCACAACAGTTCCAGTAGCTACAACACTTCCCACTACATCAACAACTACATCAGTTACAGAATAACCTACAGCAACAACTCATCCTAGTGATGAAGTAGGTAAATTAATCAAAGCTACGCAGGATATGTCCATCCAAACAAATGAAATAAATAGAATTAAATATCAAATAAAAAGTCTAGAAGATGAAAAGAGGTTGGTACAAATCATGCATAAAAATGAAACATAGAAGTCAAACAGATTGACTGAAAGAATACAGAAGTTAAAGAAAGAATTGACATTGAAAGAACCACTTGCCCAAGCAAAGCAGTAGCTGTGGGCCAATATCATTAACTCCGTTAATGATATTTGGCCATCCATCCAAGTAATTTTTGAGCAGAAGGATTTACTCAAGGAAGCAATTGAAGCTATTCAAGAAGTTAAGGAAGAACTTGGTAAGAAGCTAGAGGAGTCCAATGAAATCATTAAGTTTCTTAATTCCAAGAACAAACAGGAATTGGAAGACATTGCCATAAGTGACAAGACTGAAACAATTCTAGAAGTGAGAAAGGCAATTTCTAAGAGGAACTTGATGGTACAACTTGAAGACAAGTGTCAAAACATGGAGCTTCCAATAACCAGATTTATGGTGAAATTTGATGTTTTGAGGCAGAAAGGTCTGCCAAATCCTTTGGTTATCAATGAAAAATTGATGAAGCATGAAGACTATGATAAGAAAATCATAGAAGTGGCAAAGAAACAAGCAAACAATTCAGCCATGAAAGGAATTCCAACAGGGAAAGTGCTTTATCAGAATTTTGAGAATCTCTTTTACCTCCAACATGAGGTAAAATATCTCTTTATCGACAAACCTACCTTTGCAAAATACACAGAGGCTAATGAAATATTCAAAAGAATGGTAAAGATTAAATTACCAGATGCAGAGTCTTAGGAAAATTTGAATGATTTTGTTATGAAACCAGCTCACAAAAAGATAGAAAAGAGAGATCCACGACTTAGAATTCAGCCTCTTCGAGGGGGCAACCTCCTTTACATTACATAAATGAACAATTCTTGGATGATACAAATGAAAATACCTCCTTTCTATATATAGGAGTCTAAGTGGTCCCAATACAATCAAAGCCTACATAACAATAATATTGTAGGGCACAACAATAACAATAGTGGGCTTCTATGTGGCACAATAGTAACAATATGGGCACTACATGGGTACATCAATATAAATAAGGGGTATAACTACAATAGTAATGGGGTAATCACTAGTATTATAGGGACCCAACATGCCCCTCTCCTTCAAAAAAGTGTTGTCCTCAACGCTTGAGTAGTTCAGGATACTTCTGCATAAAATTCTCGTCCTCCCATGTGGAATCTTCAGCGGATAAGTTCTTCCACTTGATAAGGTACTCTGAAATTGATCGATTTCGTAGCTGTCGAGTTCTTGTTTCTATAACTGCTTCCGGTTCCAATATAATTTTTCCTTCTTCGTCAAGTTCTGGCAATATTGTTTGAACTGGGAGCTTGTCGCCTATAACCTTCTTTAAGCATGAAACATGGAAAACTGGGTGCAATCGAGAAGCTGCAGGAAGCTCCAATTTGTATGCCATAGTACCAATCTTTTGCAACACCTTGTACGGACCATAATACTTTGGTGATAATTTATTATCCTTCTTAGCTTGCTTGAGGGACATTTGCTTATATGGTTGTAGCCGTAGGAATACCCAATCACCTACATCAAAACTTCTTTCACTGCGATGTTGATCTGCCTGTTGTTTCATTCTATTCTGTGCCAACACAAGGTTATCCTTTAAGAGTTGGAGGACTTGTTGTTGATGTTCGATGTGATGTTCCACTGCCTGAACCTTAGAATTTTCTCTTAAATATGATGTGATGGATGGTGGTTGATACCCATAAAGTGCCATAAATGGGGTCATTTTTGTTGCTGTATGAAAGGAAGTGTTATACCACCATTCAGCCAGAGGCAACCATTTGACCCATTGTGTCTGTTTATCAGATACAAAGCAACGAAGATATCCTTCCAAACATTTGTTTACTATCTCAGTTTGCCCATCAGATTGAGGATGATAAGATGAGCTATGAGCTAACTGAGTACCAAGACAAGAAAATAATTCTGTCCAAAAATTTCCAGTGAAAATGGGATCTCTGTCACTTACAATAATCTTTGGGTTTCCATGTAGCTTTTGAATTGTTTCCATAAATGCAGTAGAAACTGTACTGGCTTTAAATGGATGTGATAATGCACAAAAGTGTGCATACTTGGTAAGTCTGTCAACTACCACCATGATGACACTCTTTCCCTCAGACTTGGGTAAACCTGTGATAAAATCCATTGAAACCTCCTCCCAACGTTGGCTTGGAATGGATAAAGGTTGTAATAGACCCGGTGTCTTAATTGTTTCAACTTTATTTTGCTGGCAAACCAAACATTCTGCCACAAACTTTTGAATATCTGATTTAAGGCCATCCCAAAAAAATTCCTTCTTAACCCTGTGGTAAGTTTTTAAAAATCCTGAGTGCCCTCCTAAGGGAGAAGTGTGCAATTCCATAAGAATCTTTTGTTTTAGCTGGGAATTCTTACAGAGGTATAAGCGATCTTTGTACCATAACGAATCATTTTTCCAGCTAAATGTATCAGACGTACTGGAATCTTGTTGTAGCTTTCGAATAAGTGCCCACACTTCTTCGTCATTCTTCCATTCCTCCCTTGCTTCATTTATCCAATCTGGTTGGATAATAGAAATGGCGCACAACAATGCTTCCACATCCTCATCCTTTCTTGAGAGTGCATCTGCCACCACATTTTGCTTCCCCTTTTTGTAGATGATTTCAAAGTCATAACCCAACATCTTTGTGACCCACTTTTGTTGCTCTTCAGAGGATAATCTTTGTTCTAAAAAGTATTTAAGGCTATCATGATCTGTTTTTACCTTGAAGTGTCTTCCCATTAGGTAGGGTCGCCATTTCTTAAGTGCATGGAGTATTGCCAACATTTCCTTCTCATAAATAGCTTTTCTTAAAAACTTTCCCTTGATTGGACGACTTTCAAAAGCAATGGGTCTTTCATCTTGCATTAGAACAGCACCAATTCCATTTCCTGAAGCATCACATTCCACAATAAAGGTTTTTGTGAAGTCCGGTGTAGCTAAGACCGGTGCTTGGCACATTGCCTCTTTAAGATGTTCAAAGGCCTTTGTTGCTTCCGGAGTCCATGAAAATGCATCTTTCTTCAATAATGTTGTTAGAGGTGCTGCTATTCTCCCATAATTCTTAACAAACTTGCGATAATACCCTGTCAACCCAAGAAATCCTCGCAAATGCTTTATGGATGTGGGGATTTTCCATTCCTTAATGGCTTTAATTTTGCTAGGGTCTACCTTAACTCCTTCATGAGATACAATATGACCCAAATATTCCACCTCCTGGACTCCAAAGAAACATTTGGATCTTTTGGCATATAATTGTTTCTCTTCCAATAGTTGTAGCACCCTGTCAACATGTTCAACATGATCCTTCCAAGACTTGCTGTAGATAAGTATATCATCAAAAAATACTAACACAAATTTTCTAAGGAATGGTTTGAAAATTGAATTCATCAAACCTTGAAATGTTGAAGGTGCATTGGTAAGGCCAAAAGGCATGACCAAAAATTCATAATGACCCTCATGAGTTCTAAATGCTGTTTTCGGAATGTCTTCAATCTTCATTCTGATTTGATGATATCCTGAACGAAGATCCAACTTGGTGAAGTAAATTGATCCATGCAATTCATCCAGTAATTCATCAATGACAGGAATGGGGAACTTATCTTTAATAGTGAGCTTGTTGAGCTCCCTATAATCCGGACACATGCGCCATGATCCATCCTTCTTGTGCACCAATACTACTGGAGCAGAGAAAGAACTTTGACTCGGTTGAATTATACCAGCCTCTAGCATTTCTGCAACCATACGTTCAATTTCACTTTTTTGGACATAGGGATATCTGTACGGCCTGATGTTTGGAGGAACACTTCCTGGAATCAGATGAATAGCATGATCATGATCACGCATAGGTGGGAGACCTTTGGGAGTCTCAAATACCTTGGAATGATTGTCCAGGACTTTTTGGAGATCTGGAGAAATAGATGATTCTAATGTGGAAACATCTAGCGAACATAATTGTGCAATTACACCCCTTTGCTCCTTTTTTAGAAGCTTTGTCATACCATTAGAGCTGATTATCTTTCCTGGTTTCCCTGCAATACCCCTTAATTCAACTTCCTTTCCTTCCACAGAAAATTTCATGAAAAGTTCTTGAAAATTAAAAGCTATTGTACCCAAGGATTGTAGCCATTGGACTCCTAGTACAACATCAGCACCTCCCATTGGAATGGAAAGCATTGGGCTAGTCAATACATATTCTCCCATGGATAGCTTGATATTATGGCACTTTCCAGAGCAATTTATTGTTCCTCCATTTGCAATCATCACTTGACACTCTGGTGCTGGATATAGGAAGCAATTCAATTCTTTTGCTACCCTACAATGAATAAAATTGTGGGTGCTTCCTGAATCAATCAACACTATTACCTTTTTCTTCTTGATTTGTCCTTCTATCTTGATGGTTTGAGGAGTGGTAATTCCTGCCAATGCATTACAAGATATGGTCGGATTTATTTGTTCTTCATCTAGGCTTTGTTCCTGGAATATATCCTCTTCTTTTGACCTTTCTTGCTCCTTTTCTTCTTCCTCTTCACAATCTATGTAGAATAATTTCTTCTCAGCACACTTATGACCTTTTGTGTATTTGCTATCACAATTGTAACAAAGCCCTTTTGCTCTTTTTTCTTCCAATTGTTGTGGTGTCAACCTTGTAGGTTGTGGAAGACTATGGGCAACAACACTTCCATCTTTATAGTTGTGAATGGTATGCTTCCTAGTTGCCATAATTTTGCTTTCCATTTTTCTTGCTAACCTGAATGCCTTCTCTAATGAATCAGGTTCCCAAAGGCGCACATCATGTTGGATATTATCCTTTAAAGACCCTATGAACACATCAATCCTATGCTCCTCTGGAATATCTTTTATCCTTATGTTCAATTTTTGGAACTCCTCAATGTGCTCCATTATTGAACCCTTTTGTTTGAGATTATCAATTGGCTAAAAAAAGTGTTGCTTTTTGTATCCTCATAATGTGCTATCAATTCTTCCGTAAAAATTGCCCAAGTGATAAATTGTTTACGAGAACAAAGCCATTGATACCATACAAACTGATTTGGTTCCAAATATAAAGTTGCCATACGTACCTTTTGTGTGTTTTGCACATTATTGAGATCGAAGAATTGCTCCATCTGTAATATCCATGTGGCGGGATCCTTGCCATCAAACTTCCTCATATCGATTTTTGGAACATGGTGAGTCTTCGATCCAACATTAGAGTCTATGGAATCATGATTAACATTTCTTTTATTCTCATCATGAGTTTCCTTTACTACCTTTTCACCATTAGTGACCCTTTCTTGTAGCAACTTCTTTAATTCATCCATCTTATCATCTATGCCATCAATTTTAGCGTCAATCTTAGCTTCCATGCCATCAATTTTAGCGTCAATCTTAGCTTCCATGCCATCCATCTTAGCTTCCATTCCCTTTATCTTAGATTCCACGCCATTTACCTTAGATTCCACGCCACTTATCTTAGCTTCTGTTAGCTTTTGTGAGCGTGAAATTTGTTGCACTTGTTCTTGTAATTTTGATATATCATGTAGCATTTCTTCCTCTTCTTCATGAGTCATGCTAGAGCTTTCAGGTTCCTTACTAGGTGTTTGCATTTTCTTTCCTCGGGGCATCAGTTACCGATAATAATGCTTTACTATGCCCTTTGAATTCCGTTAAACCAAGCTTACACAAAAATTAAAAAAAAAAAAACTACACACCTTTTTTCACTTTATAGAAGCCTGATATTGAATCTGATGTATCTCTGTGATTTCGGATCATCCAGTTCTGAAATTGCTATCTGAAGTAGCCTTCTGCGTCCTCTTTCCAATGCCACAAGTCTGAGCCAAATTGGATTCTCCAAGGAAGAGTTATGTGAAATCTCTCACAGTGACTTGCTTTTAGACTGGTTCAGTAGAGCGAACTTGTACGACGTGCCACGAGTCACTGTTTCAACCTTTGAATCTGAAACTCACCCACAAGAAACTACAGTCCGTCTTCTTTATGTACCTTTTTACGAAATTTCAATCCAATCCTCAGAGAGAGAGTTATGACGATTTTCCCCAGGTCACCTGTTTTGAATGTAATTCAGGAGTCTGCAAAAAGACCAACTTCCTCAGATAATATCTCCGAAAATATCACGCGAAAAGTTCTGAAATTCGGACCCAAGGTTCAGCGCCAATTCTTCTCAAATGGGTTTTTTTTACGACTTCTGAAACGTCACAGAAAAAAAGTTATAGCGAAAATGCCACGATGACCTGTTTGGAGCAGCGAAACCCTAGAATCCAAAGCTCTGATACCAAATGTTATGAAACCAGCTCACAAAAAGATAGAAAAGAGAGATCCACGACTTAGAATTCAGCCTCTTCGAGGGGGCAACCTCCTTTACATTACATAAATGAACAATTCTTGGATGATACAAATGAAAATACCTCCTTTCTATATATAGGAGTCTAAGTGGTCCCAATACAATCAAAGCCTACATAACAATAATATTGTAGGGCACAACAATAACAATAGTGGGCTTCTATGTGGCACAATAGTAACAATATGGGCACTACATGGGTACATCAATATAAATAAGGGGTATAACTACAATAGTAATGGGGTAATCACTAGTATTATAGGGACCCAACAGATTTGCTGTGAAAATGAAAAGGTAAAACAATGAAAATAGAGCAGTCAAGAGTAGTCAAGGTAAAACAGTAAAGAGTAACAGATCAGTTAAGTTAAAGAGTATCATATGAAAGACAGAGTTTAAAAGTCAAAAACAGAGTTTAAAGATAAAGCCAGTGTAAAAGACACTCAACATCATAAAAAAAAAGCCATCGTAGAGCAACAACAAAAGAGAGAAAGCAACAAAAAATCAAAACAACAAGCAACAAAATCAATAAAAGCAGGGATAGTTGGCCTTTAGTCTCCTAGGTGTCTCTATCTTCTTGCATGAAGATATTTCTTTTTCCTTGAATAATTCCTAAATCAGTTTAGGATATTTTGTAATATTTTTTTGTATAAATACTTCATAATTTGAAGTATTGTGGGTGGATTTCTGAATATGGCTGTAGCTGACTGATCTATCACCTAAGAGTTATTATACCAAAATTCCAGTTGACAGACACGATCAGTTATAAAGAAACTTCTTTATAGGATTCATGTGCTGAGCTATCTCAGTGAAGTACAAATTTCATTTGTTCATGTTATTTTCTAAGTATTCCATAAATTCATATGTGTTCTAATTCTAAATGATATAACAAGGATGCTACTGTAGAATTTGCTTAAATATTACACTATGCTTTTACTATTATACATTTCTATGTTTTATTTTGATATCTAGTTTAGAGAACTCTTAATTTCCCTCTGATCCTGATTGATTCTCTTCATCCTTCTTCATTGTTTGGTTTAAGGAATTCTTAATTGCTTCTTGATCCCGATTGAAAAGTCATTTCACCATCTAGCCTTGAGATCTGCAATTACTCACCTATCTTGCCCTGTAACATTTTCTCTATAATTTGTTGTTGTTCTGTTTTCAAAGCCTTATTGACTCCATAGCCTAATGGAAAATGGAAAAGCACCTATTCCTATAAGTCACTAATTCCACCAACACAATCAAAATCAACCCAATTAAGCATACCTAACTAGCCTAAAATCCATTAAAATAAACAAAGTTAAATCATATAGAGAGAGCCCTCTCTAAGTTTAGGAAGGCTAGATCGTAAGCTCCAAAGTAGGTTTGTAGTTTCCTCTGATATTTGTTTTCAACACATTGAACAACCCTTGGAAATTTTGGAGTGCTAATAGTATCAACAATCAACCCTCAAGCAGAATGGGGTTGATAAGCTTAAATCCCATTTCTATGGACTGTACAGGGTGACTAGGTGTGTGGGAGAGGTGGCATATGAGTTGGAGCTTCCACCAGGGAGCAAGGTGCGTAGCATGTTCTATGTGTCATGCTTGAAAAATCATTTGAGGCAACAAGTATCATCCTCTGCAGAGCTTGCACCATTATATTAGGAAGGAAATCTTGTATTAGTTCCTGAAGCAATTTTGGAGGTGCAAGAGAGGATGCTCGGGAACAAGGTCATTAGGGGTTTCCTTGTTAGACGAAAAGACTTACCTGAGGAGGATGTTACATGGGAGAGAGAGCAAGTTTTATAACACCCAACATTGTAGTTGCTTGAGGATAAGAAACTTTTCCGGGAAGGAGTGTGATATCCTCAATTCGATAAAAGTTGTGAAGTATACCAATTTTTGCAATTGTGGTGTTCCATGCAATTTTTGGCATCTTAGACTTAGAAAAAATAAGTGAATGGGTTCCACTGTCAAGAAAGGGAGGAAATATGCACCCCATGAGGGAAGGAGTGAGAATTAGTGGAATGTGGGGACCACCAAGGGGGTGTGCATAGGCCGGGAATATAAAAGATAAAAGCAAGGCATAATTTGATTATCTTTTGATCATTACATTTCAGAATTCAACCTCTCTTGTAGTCGTTTAGCACAAGGGTTGGAGTGTTTTTGAATATAGGAATTTGAAGTGAAATTCCACACCAATTTTGGATAATTTCAAGTGTCTCCCTAGCTGGGAATTTGGGGAGTCCATTCTGGGGCTTTCATAGGGCATTATTTGCAGCAGAATGAACCAATGCTGCTTCCTAGGCATAAAGGCAGTTTGTCTTGGTAGTTTCTAGGCGAGCTTCAATGGTTTGGGTAGACAGAATTTGTAGTAGCATTTCCCATCTTAGAGCCATAATTTTGGTGACATTTTGCAGCGGTAGATTTGGGCCATTTTTGTGGGCCAAATTTCTCATTTTCTAGCAGTGTGTGGAGCTTACTAGGCACAATTTATGCAAGATTTGGAGCAAGACTATTGGGAGCTTGAGTTTCCAAGGAGAAGGGATTTTTATGGTTGAATTTATGATTTCAGGAGTATTTCTTAGAGATGGACCTAGGAAATTGTTTTTAGCAACAAATTTCTCACAGGGGTACAGATAGTTAGCCATTTGGGTAGTATGCACATGTTGGATGGCTTTCCCACTGCTTGATGTGGGGCTAAACCCTTTACTGGGTTTTGTGAGTTTTGGGAGAGGAGCCTGGGGTTAAATTTTTAGATAATTTTGAGGAGTATTCAACCTTGAAACCATTTTTCCAGCGAGCAGTCAATAGGAGATTATTATTGAGAAGTGTGCATTTCCTGTTCTGGGCCATTCCTCATCTAGGTCAAAGATTTATCTTCTAGGTTTTACATGTTTTGCATAGCAAGGCCAGGTTATATCATTTCATCTCACTCTATGTACTCCAACCCAGTTTATAAATAAAATGTCTCTGTTTATTTTGTTAGATATCTTGGTGTCTTGATTTGTGTTTGTGGTTTTAAATTTATATTGTTGTTCTTAGTTCATTTCTTTGGTATTTATTGTTAATTTCCTTTTAGGAATATTACATTGGTATCAGAGCATGTTCTTAGCCTATGGGAGTAGGAACTTATGATGCCACCTCATTTTGGAGGTGTATTCTTTCACAATTGTAGGGGTCGAGGTAGAAGAGGATGTGGTATAGGATGAGGACATAACCCTTTTTCAAATACTAAAGTAGAGTGCAATAGAGATCGTGATATCTGGGATGAATATCCCATGGAGAACAAAGGAGGGAATGAACAAGGAGGAAAGGAGTTGGCACTGGAAAATATGGCCATGCAGCAAAATCTCATCATGGACATGTTGGCGTAGTTGGATTGGACTTCATTTACAAAACCAAGGGAGATAGGACAATAAAGGGGAAGGAGGATCCTAGATTGGTCAAGGGAGCCAACCACATGCACGCACAAACCACCAGGAGACCCCACCTATAATCTGTCATTCCAGTCATCCCACAATGCCCCAATTTGTAGATAGGCCCGCAAGAGAGCTAGAATCATTCACAACCTTGATGAGGTCATTATCGGAGGGGATTGAGGAGTATGATGCATTGGACCCAAGAATCAAGATGACCATGTATTTTGTGGAGTTCTACCACTTGAAAGGGAAGCATAAAGGTGGATTTTGTTCATCATACAAGGGAGGTCAGTAAAACTAGTAAGACTCGTAAAAGACAATGGATAAGATTACACTACCGAGTTTTGATGGGTCAGCCATGAGTTCTATTAGGGCATGGGTGCATAATTTGGACACCTTTCTCTAGATAAACCCCATGAGGGAGGCATATTTGATTAAGTTCACCACATTTCACCTAGAGGGAGACGCACATGAGTGGTGGTATCATGGATTAATCGTCTTGGGTCATGCTACCATTACTTCCTACATAGAGTTCACATAGATGTTTATAGAGCGATTTGTTAGGAAGGACCCATAACTTCACTTTAGAGAGCTAGTGCAACTAAGGGAGACAAGCAACACAAAGGCTTATATTGCAGAGTTCTAGAGGATAGAAGTGATGGTGTCTGACATCTCATAGGCGAGATTGCTTATGATATTTGTTGAGGGACTGAAAAACCCATTACATGGTTGGGTGAGGGCTTATAAGATTGTTACTTTGCATGATCCTATTACCAGGACCAGGTACATGTTGGATATAGTCCCTAATACTAGGGTACCTTCCAGACCTACCTTTACTCATAAGGGTAAGGACACAAAACCTCCTTAGAAGGAGTTGACAAGATGTGGATAGATGGATGATGAGACCAAGAGGGATCTCCGAAGGAGGAAATATTTTTTTCTTCACATTTTAGGAACAATGGGCTCCAAGCCAAAAATGCACTAAGGGCAAGTCTCATTACATTGAAGTGTTCTCTAACAGTGAGCCTAAGGGGGAGGATGAGTAGAAGCAGATGGGAGGAGAGGAGGAGCACCATGATGCAAGAGAAGATCCAAATTCTTAGGGTGCCAAGGGATGCATCATCGCTTCACTTATAGGGATCCTAAGGTACCTAACATTATGTGTTATAGGCACTATTCAAGAGTAATAGGTGACTATTCTAGTGGACAGTGGGGCCACCCACAAATTTACAGATGCCCAGTTGGTAGAATGGAGGGGGTTACGCACACAACCTTTTGAGTGATTCTCAATTTTATTATTGGCGGGTAGGACCATGCAATGCACCAAGATAATCCCTAATATGACATTGACGATGGGAACTACTCGGTCACTGACAATTTCTTTGTAATGAATTTACTAGACACCAATGTGGTGTTGAGAATTCAGTGGTTGTACTCTCTTGGGTGTGTCACTAAGTATTATAACGCCCTAGAGATGGAGTTTATGGGGCATGATGAGAAGAATGTAGTGTTGAGGGGTATGCATTTGTACCCACCCCCAACTCTTTCCAGCCAATAGGATGGAGGCATGTTTGTGACATGGGGATATAGCATGGGTAGTTTAGCTCAGGATTTCAGAGACAGAGACTCATGCACGATAGCCTCAACCAGACATTTTAGTAGTCTTACAAAGGCATCAAGCAATTTTTGGAGAGAATTCTCTAGGTCATCCCCTATACAAAGGTTTTGAGCACACCATAGAGATATAGGCGGGGTGCAAATAGTCATCACCACTCCCTACAGTCATCCCATGGCATACCACAATGAGAATGACAGGGCCATTTAGGAGTTCTTAGACTTTGGCCATATCAGGCCAAGTTCTAGCCCCTTTGCTTCTTTTGTTGTATTGGTGAAGAAGAATGATGAGACTCTACACATATGCATCAACTATAGTGCCCTTAATAAGAAGACACTAGAGAACAAGTACTCCATCCCATGCATAGATGAGTTGATGGGTGAGCTAAGAGGAGCCAAGTACTTCTCCAAGATAGACTTGCACTCAAGTACCATAAGGTTCAGGTGAGGGAGTAGGACATCCCAAAGACTATTTTTTGGTGCCACTATGGGCACTTTGATTTCTTGGTTATGCCCTTTGGGCTAAGAAATGAACCAACTACTTTCTAGTATTGCATGAACCATGTGTTCCGCAAGCAGCTACGCAGATATGTGTTGGTATTTTTCGATGATAAACTGATATATATAATCAAATTGTAGGCTTTTTAAAATTTATCATTTGAAATAAAATATCATAACTCTCAGTTGAGATTTGATACTTTGGTTTTGAATATGATCTTTTTTAGATTAAATATTTTCTATTTTAAATTTTCAATTGATATGTAAGTTTATTTTACACATTATTTTGTAGATATATAAAAGCAGAGTGGGAAATTATAATTATTTGAAATGTGATCAAAACTAAAATGATGTATTAAGAATACAAAGATAATGTATATTGCTAGAATTAATGTTTTCTTTAGAGTTTGTTGGTGTTTGTTGGAAATTGTTAAGATATTCACTTAACCTCTACCTCCAAGTTTGGAGTAAGTTGGATATCACATCAGCTATATAAATGTATTGTATGTGATTTTGTATAAGCAATAATAATAAAAGTGTAATTATTTTGTATGTAAAATATGACTACTCTCTAATTTTCAAGATTGGTATCAAAGCTAATTTGGGATTAACTCCCATACAAGAGGGCCCATGAGAATGAGAGGACCATAAATTTTAATGATTTGTGTACATATGTAGGATTAACTTAGCCTAGGTGTGTGAGAGTGGATTATTTATGATGGCTAAGAAATGTTTATGTTATCTAAGGATTTTTGTTTTTTTTTTGTCTTGGAATCATTGAAGAGAAGATTCGCTTGTACATTACTTGTGTATCAAAAGAGAGAAAATTGTTGTTATGTTTGACCACATGAGAAAGATGGTGTGTAGATCATTGAAGATAAGTCACTATTCTCAAGAGAGCTAACACACGCTACTAACAGAGGATCCTAGTGAATGAGTTGTTGTGGAGGCTCCTACCTACTATACATTGCTTCATAAGGATATCGTAGGCAATTGAGTTGCCACCAAGAGCTATGATGTTGAAATATGTACCTTGTTGAGACTACATAGTTTGAGATTGAAGATTCTAGCGCCATTCCAGAAGGAGGTCCATATGGTAGATTTGTCAAAAGATCATGGACATAATCAAACTACAAGTCTTATATATGGTCAACATTTCCAAGTGAAGCCATCATTGCTCCTGGAATATTGTAGGAAGAATCTAAGTTACTAGAGTTTGGTTGCAACTTTCCCTTGAACTCTAGGATCCAATCTCTCCTCACTCCAATGGAAACCAATTTGTAGGTGCATTGGAAATGATGTGGATATATAATATCATCTGAGTTATATTATTTCTGATGAAAAGAAGGTCAAGGTAGATGAAAGAACTCATAAAACCTGATTCTCCCATACATCACACGAAACTTACGAGGTAAATTTATGAATTCACACCATACTTATTAGTGTTATCGCTTGCTAAAACTACAACAAAATGTAAGGGTTAAGAGCTATGTGCAAAGCATAAACTGGTGTATAATGACGTGTGGTACGAGGTTTTTGATGTGAAGGTTTTAGGGGAAGAAATTATCATCAAAATTACTATGTAACTTGGCAAGAGATTATGAAACTACAGACTCGCCAAATTATGATAGTGATAATGAGCCTTTTATACCTTTCTAGAGTATATCTATTGGTTATGTATGTTATATCTATTTTCTAAAATTATATTATGAAGAACCAATCATAGAACAAAGTAACATAATTTAATCTAGTAGTTTTCGGCGTTCTTTAGTGGCACAAGAACACATCATTAGTTTAATTGTGTCTACATTTTGTTATAAGTTGGCGGTTCATCATGTTGTACTTTGGTGCTCCAAGAAAAATGGTTACTAGTTATCTTTGTGCATTTATGACCTTGTGTAAGTGAAAAAAGTCATGTTGTAAGATTGACTACTTGACACATTCAATGCCTAAACGTCTTTCCTATATAATTGTCAAAATAGTAGTTTGTTATGTTTTGATAGATGGAAATATGTCAATATAATGATTCAATATCTGGATATTTTTTGAAGTAAGTTAACAATTATTTGTAATGAATAAGTCAATGATTGCTAGATCAATTGTATCTTCAATTAATGAAATGGAAACTTAGAATGCATGGTTGGGCAGTGTACTGTAGGAGAGTTCATAAGTGGATAGAGTTAATTGTATCTCCAATTAATGAAATGGAAGCTTAGAATGCATGGTTGAGAAGGAGTGTATGGTTTAAACTTGAAGGAGGACATTTCCATTTTAACGTGCATCGGTGTTTAAACTTTTTAAACACAAATTAAAAAATAAAACCAAATGAATGCTCAGTTATGGGCAAAATATAAATGTGGTGTTAATAGTGCAACTGAGCTTAATAATAAGGAAATTAAGAACTCTAAAACTATATTAATTGGAGGTAACCTAACCATAGCTAAACTATTCTTGAGTATGCTAACCAAAGCAAATCCACAACCACATTGAGATGCTCAAATATTGAATTGGAAGAGTTATGGAAAATATGTGTTGATAACTTAAATTTATATTTCTAGTTGATGGCTACAAAGACATTCTGTCAGATGGAGCTGCCCCTTCAACAAATGTTGCAATGGCGATTTTACAACTTCAAATTTTCAGCGCTATACCTTTGGTCGTTTGGCTTCATTTTCCGCGTGAAATGGCAGCCTGAAGATCGAAACATTCGGGCCCGTTCCATTGGCACGGACTTTCCTGCATGGGCCGAGTACAGCAACCAATTTTTCCTTTTTTCTCAAATTCAAGAAATCGTCCTGCAACTGTTCTCTTTCTTTTCAAATGGAAGAAATCGTGCCCGGAACAGTTTTCGGTTATACATAATAGTCTCGCTCACAATTGGACCACAAGAACTGTAAAATTAAATCTCCCCACCTAACCATTAAATTGCATCCGCATCCATAATACTGTGCCGTGCCCATGGATGTAACGCGCAGGCTTAGACGCTGATATTCTGCCGGTTCTCCATGGTGGTGGTTTCTGCAATAAACATGTGACACATGTCTGCAATAATCTTGAAAATTCTGCTGCTCACTGTAACAATTGATTCAGAAAGTAAACTGTTTCAACTATATCTGCAAACATTGAATGATTGATGTACAGGCTTCTACAGTCATAATGAGCCCTTGAACTGATTAAATGCAGCAAGCAGTTTCCGATGTCCATGCCACAGAAAAATCCCCCTCAAAAAACAGGTCTGGGCTGATAAAATCTCTGTTCATAAAATCCCGCAGCTTGCTTGCATCACTGGCATCTTCACACCATGCAAGTTGTTGATAGCTTTCAAAGTCGTCCTCAAAGTGCCAATTTTCACCAAAGGATTCAAGATCCGGGTTGTTGAACAAACACTCGGATGTTTCATTGGGGGATTGGCAGACTTCATCCTTCAAGTCCAGAACGGGGCTCAGGGGAATTCCGAGCTCATCGTCTGAAGCCTCCAGCAGATAAATCAGATCAATCCCCGAGTCTGAAGCTAGGGTTTCTCGGCCTTCATGGCCTCTAGACTTGTCGTAGGCCGTTGAATCATCCCCAAGGTTTGAGGAGGGATAAGAAGTCACGCCAATTTCTTCCTCCAGGCTTCTCATGACTTCATTTACGGCCTCCTCGCTAGGAACGTACTCTTCTTCTACTGCTGCTAGGGTTTTATCTAACAGCAGAGGATGATGAAACTGATCCATTTCTTCAACCTGGAAGCGTTTCCACTCCCGGACAGCAGTGCAGTCGGGCAGGCACTCCAGCTCTCGGCTGCGTTTTCTGAGCATCTCAGACATATTGACAGAGCCTGGAGATTGGAACACAACACAACACAACAGTGATGCTCTGCCACTATGACTAAAAGAGCGGATACGATGTCAACCGATAGAGGGATTGGCTATATATATATGCAATGTGCATAGCAAGTTAGAAGTTATAGTCTATGGCTAGAGGAGGTTGGATTAGGTGCATGGTATTTAATATTTATGTTTGGATTTCGGAATATTTTCGAATTGATAGATGAATAAGAGTGAAAGAAAGTGGATAGGATGTCAGCCTTCTATTGAGGGATAGACTATAAATGAAATGTACATAGATAAGTTATAATCTGTAGCAAAAAGTAATTAAAATGACGTGTATAGTATTTAATATTCATTTTTAGATTTGGATATATTTTGGAATTTAATAAATGTAAAGGAAATTGTTTCATATGAAAAAACTAAATAGATTGTTTGGCCGGAATGAGAGTAAGAAATCTTGGACGAGTCTGGCCCGGAATGGGGGTAAGAAAAGCATGCATTATTGCAAACGGTTGGCATGGCGTGTCGTGTCTGTCATTTTCTTTGAAACTTTCAATTATTAAAGATGCCATGAGGTACTGGTTGTCACATGTGATGTTGGATATGAGGGGATCTGGAAACTTAGATTTTTAGATGAGGTATGATTTGGTTTATCATGGATGCCATGTGTATTCCAACACAAAGACAATGAGGAATAAGAAAATACATGAACAGGTTACAGCGTGAAATAAGATCTGAAAATGAAATGATTCACGCGTGGACCAATTCAACTACGGCACGGGAAGTTACATATAAAATACGCGTGACTTGAGGGATTGGCTTGGCAAGGGGTTTGACAAAAGCATGGATTATGGCAGACGGTGCGCATGCCTCGTCCTGTCTGTCATATCCTCCAATGTGTCGAGATTTTTGGATTGTTAAAGATGGGGTGTGGTTCGCAACAACTATGACTGTGCGCGTCACATGTTATGTTGGGTATGAGCGGATACGCAACTTTAGATTCAGATGTAGATGAGATAAGATTTAGTGTATCATGGAGACCACGTGTTTTGCACAGGAATAAGGAGAATTTAGCTGAAGGTGACACCGTGAAATAATATAATATCTGAAAATGAAATCATTCACGGCCAATAAGATCTCTCCACGGTAAAGTTGAACCCATAATTGAGATGATGTAATGTTTTACGAGTAAAAACATTTTTGGCATTAAACATGACAATGGAAGAAAGCTTTTGAAGATGGGAAAAGGAAAATTTAGCTAAGTTTTCAAACAAAATTCTTACCTTTTAAAATTCTCTCTTATCACAAGAAATTTCAATCTATGTGACACATCACCACTGCAATTTGATAGATGCTTTGTGCTATGTTTAGGAATATATATACTAGATTGAACATAATGAGATTATTCTATAGAAACTGAAATGGCCATTGCACCATAGCAAGACCTCTACAAGTCCCTCCTTTGTCAACAATTTTTCTTTCAATACTCACACAACTAAATATCACCTTTAATGGCCATTGCACCATAGCAAGACCTCTACAAGTCCCTCCTTTGTCAACAATTTTTCTTTCAATACTCACACAACTAAATATCACCTTTCACGTTTTAAGGGAACTCATCAAATTCTCTCTCTAAATGTTTCACATCTAACTTGCCCTTATTAACACTTTATTGTTGTTAATGATTTTTTGTCAAGTAAAGATGAAGAGTTCATGCATAAGATTGTATTAGTTGTTGATATAGCTATCATATAAAGGCAGAAGACAATTGCCCTAAGCCAGTGGTCATTGTATGGATTTGCACAATGACAATAAATCTAGTGATAAAAATCATATAATAGCACAACCACATTAATAAATATGGTTGTCGTATGCGTCAACTTAAGATATGATATATTATAAACTTAATATGATAAATTAATATATTAATATATTAATATATCAAATCTAAGATTAATATAAAAACTCTAAGATTATAAAGTTAAACCCAAGTGATTATTAGTATTATAAACCCAAGGAATTAAGAAACCAATGGCATTAATATTATAAACCCAAAGGATCAATAAACCAAAGAATTAATAAACCAAAGGAATAAATATTGAAAATCCAAGTGAATAATAATAAATCAAAGGAATTAAGCAATTGCATTGGATGTTTTAAATGAAACTTCGTAAGGCATAAATTTGAGAAAAATCATAGTACATTTGATGTTGGGATTGTTTCCTTCCACATAGATTTGGTGCATATTTCTTTCTCCTTTTCTAGTAGTTTCGACCATTTTTCAATATTGAACTATCTCACTTGAACAAAAGCTTTCAATCTCTTACATTCTACCAACACATAATTTGTTTGTAAATGTGTTGATTTTTGCATTATTGTATGTCAAGGTCCAATGAAGGAGAAGGATTGGTATCATATGAACTTTCCAAATTCCAAGGCTCTTATCTTAAACTTTTATGCAAGTGAATACTTTCTTCCACCATTTGTGTAATCAATGCATAAATTAAAGGTTTTGATAATTGTCAATCACAATTTTAATCATGCTACACTCCAAGGCATATTAGTGTTGTCTTCATTAACTTGGCTAAAAATTGTTTAAATAAAGAGAGTAATTCTTCCTCACCTTTGAAAAAAACTTTCAATCCTAGAAAAAAATATAGAAGTTATCCTTGATTCTATGTGAGTGTTGTGGAAATATAACCATATTATATATAGTGTTGTGCTTGGAGTTCCCCAATTTTCTTGAGTTTATTATTGATCATTGTAACAATTTGGAGGAACTCCCTTCAAGTATATATAATATGACTTTCCTTCAATAGTTGTCCATCACAAACTGCCATGATCTTCACAAGTTATCCAATGATATAGGAGATCTGGGCTCACTAAAAATGCTCAAATTGTACACATGCCCAAGTTTAGAAGAACTACCATATCAATTTGTAAACTTAAACAACTGTAGTCCCTTGATATTTCACAGTGTGGGCTCCTAAAACAGTTCCCAGTTCAATTGGGACAATTATCTAGCCTAAAAGAACTTGAGATGAGGGAGTGTTCTCGTATGAGGAAACTTCCTAAATTGACTAAGGACTTAAGGTCTCTAGTTCATGTCATCTGTGATGAACAAATTGAGCATCACTGGTTATATATCAAGGCCTCTAGCATTTCTAGTCTTTGGGTGGAAGTTGCAAAGGAACACTTCACGATTGATTCATTGATCATATTTATGAAAAGCACTGAGAACAAGGAATTTATATTTTAAACCTAAAGGATTATAGAAATAAGGGATTTATGTTAAATCCTAGGGTTAATATTATAAAACCTATCAATAATATTATACCCTTAGAATATGAACTCTTAGATTAATAAACCCAAGAGATTGATATTATAAACCCAAGACACTAATAAACCTAATCCATGTACTTATTGTTGAAGACATGTTACATTTGAACGCAACATCTATACTTTCATTAAAATATCTATTCTCTTTACCATTAATATAAAATTCTTTTTTATGTTGATAATGCAGCCTCTACTCTCATTAAAAGTTATGTGTATCGTAGATAAAGAGTAGATCATCCATCCAAAAACGTTGACATTTTCTATATTCTACCAAACAACAAAATTGATGTTTATTAAAAAGTCACATACAAAGATTATTTCCCGTGAAGTTAAAGTAGTTTATATTATATGAGATATTTACAAGGTGGAGACAACACTTTCACACAACAGAGTTATTATATCGACATCTAAATTTGCATTTCAAAACCAACTCCAGCATGATCAAGGTTATAATGTAAAAAACCCTTCTAAACGACGGCCCCAGTTGGTGCAGCGTGTATTATAAACAGTAATGTGAATTCACAATAACTTCAAATTCTCGTAATTACTGGCCTTTCTTCGCAACTGGTCAGGGCTCTGATTCAGTCGTCCCCATACTTTTCTGGAGGTATCGGTCTCGTCTTGCAGGATCTAGTAGATTAACATAAGCTTCTTCAACAAGTCTTGTAGCATTTTCAAATGCAAACCCATTATGAAACTGGATCCGTATCAAGCACATTCGGTAGGCTCTCTCAACTTCATGATCCGACGCTCCCCTATCCACATCTAGCACCGGCATCCACTCACTTCATATCAATAGTTTGAACAGAATCACCAACATTATAGTCAACAATAAGAAAAACCCCGATCAATGAAGTTGAGTATTATCCACACTACACCTGAAAATAATCTTTTGCACGAGAAATGAGTTTGATCTCACAGTTATAAAACAACCCCTCATGACCGTCACAGCAGAGGGATACAACAAACCGAGGAGACTGCATTAGTTCATCTAGATCTGCCACTTGAATATCAATTTTCTTTCGAGTGGAGACCTTCACGTATTCCAGCCGTTCTAACTGAAGCCTAGCAACTCTTATCGTTGATTCTGAACATGTAGTGGATAAGAAATAATTGAAGCCTCCTGGCATGTACAGCTCTTGGAGGCTTGACAGGGAAATGAAATTTCCATTGCGTAATTGATCACGTAAATTAGGCCCATATAGAAGGTACTTTCCAAATCGAATATTCAATTTAACCTTATGGGTACTCGTTACAGTGACGTGTGGATTGACGGAACACCAGTGTTAATATTGAATATAGTATCATGTTATGGTATGCTGTTCAAGGAGTAGACTTATTTTACTGAGTTTTTGGTTTTGTAAAAATTATAAAAAACTAGCATATTTGACTTGCAGATTGTTGGTTGTATTCTTAATATTGAATATAGTATCATGTTATGGTATGCTGTTCAAGGAATAGACTTATTTTACTGAGTTTTCGGTTTTGTAAAAATTATAAAAACTAGCATATTTGACTTGCAGATTGTTGGTTGTATTCTTAGTAGTATAATGACTTGCAAGTTATTAGATATACTCTTAGTGTTAGATGTACTCTTAATGTTATAAATGTTATAATAACTCCCAAATTACTGAACAGGAAAATAATGTACTCCCACGAACAAAAAAATTCCGATATAAATATAAAGCATTTTCTGAAATAACTACAAATTCCGATATAAATATAAAGCATTTTCTGAAATAACTACAATATTGGCCAACTGGTAAGACATGCCACTCAAATCAGATTAATACCTATATTGAACGAAGGCATGAAAGCAACTTATATCCATAAGCCGAAAAGTCTCGATACGAATATATGGCATTTTCTAAAATAAAGACATTATTGACAAACTGAGAAGATAGGTCACTCAAATTAGATTTATACCTATATTGAATTTCATTGCATACAAACCTCACAAAAGTCGACCCCTCCTCTTTCCAAATTTGAAACAGAGTTACGATATGGGGGCTTCATTAAAAGAAGGAACCGATTCTTCTGAAACCTTGTCAAAGCAAATTTTGTTCACAGAAAGGAGGGGTTGTGCAAGAGACTTATAGTAACAGAAGACGATAAAAACAATATTGAATCCCTTGGCTTTGTTAACAATAGAGCATGCAGGACGTTCAATGGCCCATGCAGCGTCGTTTACAGCTTCCTTTGATTCACCGTGTATATCAAGTTTCCAGATTCACGAGAGAGTCTAAGGGAAGAGATGTCTGGGGACTTTAGGAAACTCCGAATGTTTGTTCCATTTGTTCCTATAAGTGTAGCTATACCAGGAACTCGCAAATCGTTGTGACGCCCGGAGATATCCGAATAGGTCTGGATTTTAGCCCCGGGACTGGAACCTTCGCTGCTCTGTTGCAGGCCAGAAATGATACCGATGTCACCGCTACGCCTAACCTCAAAGCGCCCATATGAAAGCAATTCGAAATCAGTGTGGATGATGGTAAGAAACGGATGGTCTTCTGTTTTTTTTTCTTGGCTTCAGCCAAGAGGTTTCATTGGAGAGCAATACCATATCACCTGCATTCATAATGGGGATATATATTGAAGAAAAAATGACATAATATGTTAAACATATAATAGTAAGGGTTAAAGGGTTTTTAGATTGTCTAGTATAAAAAATGGAGCTCAAAATTAATGAAAAAATATAAGAAGATATAAAGAATGTTAATCAAAAACAGATACCTACAGTATCTAGTGAAAGCAGACTTTTTAAATTGGGAAAGTGTATTGGATTAGTATTAGTAGGAGGTTAAATAATATGATTTTTATAAATATTTTCTAATATCTAGTCAAATTAAAGATATTGTTTAGTATGCCAACAAACCATGTGATATATGAGAGGTTCATTAAGTGAAGCACCAGTGTCTTCAGTCTCCCTGAACCACAGCTGTGGATCTCCAACTCAGATAAAAAGGCATATTCCCTCCAATGAAAAAACATATTCGACTAAATCAACCCAGTTCAATTAAATTTGAAGAATGAAAAAAAAAAATCGCCGTTGCCCAATCCTAGGGTCCAAATAGAAACGCCTACCACGAATAAGTTCGATAAGGTGATATAAACAATAACAAATGGTACGATAAGGTAATATAAACAACAACAAATGGTAGAGAATGTGTCCATGGTCATCCAACAATGATCGACCATAATGTATCAGTCATATGTCACATCAAGATATAAGATCCGAATAATGAAATGATTCACACTGACAAACGCATGGAACACTTCAGCTACGGCACAGGAAGCTTTATATAAAATACCTGTGAGTTAACGGATTGGCTTGGCAAAGGGGTTGAGAAAAGCATGCATTATTGGATCCGGTGGGCATGCCTCGTCCTGTCTCGCATATCCTCCACTGTGTTGAAAATTTCGAAGTGTTAAAAGATGGGGTGTGTTTCGCAACAACCGTGACTGTGCGCATCACATGTGATGTTGGATAGGACGCGATTGTGGAAATTTAGATTTACATCGGATATGATTTGGTTTATCATGGATACCACGTGTTTTCCACAGGCCTAAGGGAAATTTAGCTGAAGGTCACGCCCTGATATAACTTCTGAAAATGAAATCCGACCACAAATCTCTCCACGGTACCTTTGAGACGTGTCATCTCAACGATCAAAACAAATTGAGTTGATTCTTTCTTACATTATATTAAGTGGAAGGCTAAACCAGCAATTGCTACTTAAGTTGCAGAAATTACGTCTTTATGAGATTATGAACATTTTAAATTCAAATGTATTCTACTTAAAAACGTGTTTGATTCGATGTTATGTGTATATGGTATCTTTTTCAATTCTTGAATTTGTTCATTGCATTTTTTTTGGTTTAATCTGGGGTAACTTGTACAATATTCTATTGGGAAGATATTGTGTGTAACACGAAATGAATAAATGGGTTATAGGGTAGAAAAATTGACACTGTTAATTTTTTATTATTTTTTTGGTATTTTATGGAAAACAACGGTGGCATACTACGAAGAAGGAATTTTATTTATTTATTTTATTTATTTTTATTTTTTAAAAGTGTTTTATTTGTTTAGAAAGATTTGATAGGACAATATTGTATTAATAAAATAATAATAAAAATATTTTAATGCAGTTTTTTAAAAGGAAAATGTTTGAAAGCCAATAATTTAAGAAATTTTGGAAAAAATAAAAATAAATTATCTTTGTTGTAGTAAATGAAAATTTTCTTCACACATAAAAACAAAAAATATAGTGGCCTAATGTATCACATGAAGATAAACTTTTCAGCAATGTTATCGTGAAAATAGAAATTTTTGGAAATATGATACATTCTGAAGAAGGGAAAATTGAGATGATGCACTGTTTCACAAGTAAAAATACTTTTGGCATGAAAAGTAACATTGGAAGAAAGTTTTTGAAAATAAGGACAAAAAAATTTAACCAAATTTTCAAACAAAATTTTTATTCATTAAAGTTTTGTCTTGTCACAAAGATAAGATCTTATATTTAGCAGTATCGAAACTAGATTCAAACTAACTAATTTATACATTGAAAAGTAAAGAATGAGATTATTCTATGGAAACTGAAACAACCATTTCACCATAGAAAAATCTCTACAAATCACTCCTTGTCAACAACTCTAACATTTTAAGGGAAGTCATCAAATTCTCTCTCTCACTTGTTTAACATCTAATTTTAGATTATTAATGCCTCTAATGTTGCTAACGATTTTTTGTGGAGTAAAGATGAAGAGCTCACACACAATTTAAGATTATTAACACCTCCTATTGTTGCTAACGAATTTTTGTGGAGTAAAGATGAAGAGTTCACAAACAAGATGAGATTATTAACACCTCCTATTGTTGCTAACGATTTTTTGTGGAGTAAAGATGAAGAGTTCACACACAAGATGCTAGTAGGTGTTGATCTAGATATCATATAAAGGCATGAGACTATTGCAATAAGCCAATAGTCATTGGATGGATTTGGACAATGACACCAAATTTAGTTACAAAAATCATATATTGGTTCGTTTAAGGTGATATAAACAAGAACTGATGGTAGAGGACATGTCCATGGTCTTCCAACAAGGGTTAACTACAATGTATCAATTATATGTCACATCAAGATATCCACCATTGTTAGAGGAAATGATTTCTAACATAGAAAAGAGAATTGACATAGAAAAGAAAAGCTTATATTTATTGATAAAATTTATAGAATTTATTTAATAGTAAAATTATATCATGAAATATAATTAAAATTTAGATTCAAATAAAGCAATGATTATTATATCCAAGGGGGCAGTCTAATTGGTAATGATAGTGAAAATGAAGTGTTATGTATTAGGAGATTCAAAGTTCAAATACCCATGAATCACCTATGTCTACGAAAACGCATACCTAGGCACATAGGGCTTATAGTGATAGCACTCGTGTCGCATGAGTATGAAACTGTCAACGTGTTATGTATTAGGAGGTTCAAAGTTCAAATACCCATGATTCACCCATGTCTACGAAAAAGGTATACCTAGGCACATAAGGCTTATAGTGATAGTGCTTGTGTCGCATGAGTAAACCGGTCAACGTGTTATGTATTAGGAGGTTCAAAGTTCAAATACCCATGATTCACCCATGTCTACGAAAAAGGTATACCTAGGCACATAAGGCTTATAGTGATAGTGCTCGTGTGGCATGAGTATGAAACCAGTCAACTTGTCGATCCTTCTAGTTACAAAAAAACAGTAATGATTAATATAAATTTTATTTCTATTTAATAATGAAGGTTTAACTTTTATCCATAAATTCTATTTTCAAATTTCCAGGAATGGACTCTTCTTCTTTTACATAATTTTGAAATTAAATCAATAATAATAAACTATGAACTCAATATTACACCTATTATCAATTGATCTACCATGTTATAATTCATGTTTACCTTCACTATCTACTTCTTTTGTTAAGTCCCAATCTTTAAATTTTTCATTCTCATTCTCATTGTTTTGAACTTCATTTAAAAACACTATTTATTAAATAATATTTAATCATGATTTATTTTCCACTATTAAGCAGCATTGAAATTCAAGTAATCAATTAATGGAAAAAGTAATCCTAAATAAAACAAAAGTGATCTTCTCATCCTTTATAAAGTACCTGTAATATAAATCCAACATGAATGTAGTGATCCTAAATAAAACAATAATCATTTTCGCATCCCTTGCAATGTTTATCATAATGGGGTTGCTCATTTTTTAACTATGCCACATTACCATTTAAATTTCACTCAATGTCATGAATTAATGGATGAAGTAATTCTATATAAAACAACAGTAACCCTTATAAATGTTTTATATAGTAACCCTTATAAAACAAGTGCTGCATGAAACTGGTACTTCCCACCTTAAGCGGATGCCCCCTCATTCTTACATGCTTTGACAAAGAAAGAAGCCCTCTCCTCCATAGCGAAGGGACCCACCCCATTCTGGTCATGCCGGTATTTCTCCTTCAATGATTAGAGAAGGTGGTTCTTACATAGGTTGAAAATTTATATATGCATTTTACAGTGTTAAGACTTTTCATATAGCATTTAAACTCCAACTTTGAGAAGAAATGGCTACTCCAAAATAATAATAATACTTCATGTATGAGAGACATCATTATAATCTTGGTTAAATATCGGTTGTTGTGATTATGCGTATGACTTGGTTAAGGTGGACGGTTTTATGTTTTTTTATTGCATGATAAATTTATCATCACAGTAGAATCAATATAGTTATCAGACATGCCGACTACGAATTTAGTAAATTAAATTTCCATAAACAAACACCATAGTTTTAATTATAATTTATTAAATCAAAAGTTAAAAAATCTTCTAATTACTTTCCGAATTCTAATTGAAAGTGATACACGTACTTGACATGAATTATAATTTATTAAATCAAAAGTTAAAAAATATTCTAATTACTTTTCGAATTCTAATTGAAAGTGATACACGTACTTGACATGCATCTTTGTGGGTGCCGCTTGTTTCAATTTTTTTGGAAAGTTGCCACCTCCTTTGTTCAGTTTTGCTGCGCTATTCAACACATATTTTGGCCGCTCTGTTCAACACACACGGTTAAAGAACTACACAAACATTTCCAAAGAATTTTTTTTTTAATAAACTTACACAGCCTATCGTTAGCTGAATTTTTTTTAATAAACTTACACAGCCTATCGTTAGCTATTCGAATGGTTGTAGTAGTGGTAGTCCCTGCCGGCTCTGGGTCTATGAAAAACCAAGAACCGGCTCTGGGTCTATGAGAAACCAAGAATAATAGTCCTTACTAGGATATTTCGATATATGTAAAACTATCATTTGATTATGGCATATTCGAATAGTGGAATGTTTCATAAGTTTAAAGCTGAATAGAAATGACTAGCAGTTTCTGGAGCTAAATTGTATCCTTATTGCAAGTTAAAAAACCACTGACCAGCTCCAAAAAGGAGGATTGAATTGAATTCCATGAAATTAGTAACACAGTGAAGGAGGATGTTATAGTGGATCTAAATTGTATCCTTATTGCAAGTCAAAGAACCATGGACCAGCTACAAAAAGGAGGATTGAATTGAATTCCGTGAAATTAGTAGCACAGTGAAGGAGTATTTTATAATGGATCAAACTAGTACATTCAAGTCAGGGTAATGCTTTATTTCATACCTAGAACCATGTTTTTATCATTCCACTAAGAAACAGAGAAAAATGTGCATGAGCCATTTATAATGGGTATGAACTTGCTCTTGGTAGAGCAATAGACTGATTTTACTTCTCTCCCATAAACCAAAGATCTATTGCTATAGCTTCAGGTGGCATCAGTTAATATGGAAATATATCATAATAAGGCTTATTGCTATTGCTATAATTGCACAACTAATGGATGTCATAAGAGATGACCAGACTCAAGATTATTTTTAATACTTTTTTCAAGAAATTTCAGAAGAGATGGATAATGAAAGACTAACAGGTGTTGGAAGGTCATTAACATTAATAGAAATAGAGGAGGCATATTGAATAGATATTAATGTAAATATAGGAGGCATCTTGAATAGATATAAAAGAGGAAAGATATCAAATGATATCACTGTGAATGTAAAGGACATAAAGAAAGTTCCATTGGGTTTAGAAGTCTCAGTGAGGTTTGTAAATCAGCTTCTTGTTGCACTGTATTGTCACTGCAATTGTCTAGCATATTTTAGATTTCAGAAAGTTCCATTGGGTTTAGAAGTCTCAGTGAGGTTTGTAGATCAGCTTCTTGTTGCATTGGATTGTCACTGCAATTGTCTAGCATATTTTAGATTTCAGAGTTTTTTGGTCTGCAATCTTTCCTCCGGAGTATTCAGATTTTCTTGGACTTTAGATTTTTGCAAATGTAACCTTAAAAATTTAAATAAAAGTTAAGTTGTTTTTTCTCTTTTCTCTTTGGAAAAAAAAGACAAAGAAATGAAAATAAAACATGCAAGAAAGCTCTCTTCTCTCTGGAAAAAAAAAAGGACATAAAGAAATGAAAATAAAACATGCAAGAAAGCATACAGAAGCAATCCCATCTTTGAACTTTATTCCAATCACGACCTAGGTGTAATTATAAAAAAATCCTCACTTTCGCGGTGAAGTCTCTCTATTCAGCTAATTAAACTATATGCCTTCTTTATCTACGTTATATGATACACTCTGCCAACTTCTCCGAACTCTTGATCCATTCATCCAAAGCATGCTCGGGAAAAGACCAGCTCACTCTAATTAGCAAATTAATTCCCAATAACTCTTCAAATGCTCAACAACAATCCAAGAGGACATTTGAACCTGTACAAGACCTATGTAAACAGTAAGACAGATGCACAATAAAATCAATGAAGTAAAATTTAAGGAAAATTTAAATTCAGGAAAAATATGAGTGCAGGCAGGTTACGAGTACATGAACCACAATAACTAAATATAAAACCATTGAAGCAAAATTAAAATTTAGAAAACAAGAATGAATGCAGGTTATAAAGCCATGCATCAGTGTAACTGAATATGGAACATACAGATAATGGAAATAAACAATATAAGAGATATATCAATAACCTGGTATGAGTTGAATTATAATTAAACATGTAAGGCTGCCAGTGACAACTCCAAAATAGAAATTTAGTCAAATTTTGGTGAATAGGAATGCAACAATAATGCTTTCACAAAATTCCCTCAAGATAAAGTTGCAAGTATGGACTGAAATTAACCCAAAGAACTTGTTAAACATAGATAAATTATCCCACAATAATTGCTTCTTATGTTCACTTGGACAATAATGTGAGACACTAGGCCAACTACAAATCACATGATTAGTCCCTAAGAGAGGAGACAACGAGTTTGTCCAGAAACTGCGTCCGGTAAGAACTGATGTATGGGAATCTTGGATGGAACCATGAAATATGAGCTAAGTGAGTTGGTGGTAATGTCTTAATTTTAACTTTACTTTTTGCAGAAAGACAATGTGGCCAATCAAAGGGAGCACTTAATTTTGTTGCTTGCCAATGTGCATATAAGGCAAATTTATAAAGAGTCGGAAAGACATGTCAAAGATAATCCACAAAAATAATCTTGGTTTGCCATTGTATTGAAAACATTTCCATTGCAGATGAAAGTCATAATATTGATACTTTTAATCTTCAATTTTTTGGTATTGTGCATTATGACAGTTGGATGACAATGCTCTCAACGACGTCATGAAAAACCTGTTAAAAAATTACAAACAGTGGTGCAAATATGAAGTCGCAAAAGTAGCCTCTAGTAATATCCTCTGATATGACCATGTTCTTATTAATATTAGTATAATTGTCATTGTGTTTCACAATGAGATGATAACGGACATATTGTTGTGGCAGTAGTTTTGGGGTTCACTCTGGGGATATACTTGAAAGATGAGTTTTCTGGTTTTGTCAAATACAGGTTGCCCCAATACCATACGATGTGCAACGACGTAAAACTATATATATGTGACTCTATCTTCTTATTTCATGAGAAGCCGCGAATCTACGGTTTATGCCAGAATGTCTCTATTATATCAACCATCATGTATGCAAGAGATGGTTTTTGTTGAGGTTCTTTGTTTTTAAAAGAAGTATTTGGTCATATTGAATTACAACTAAATCTTTACAAATTTTAAACTTGTATATTCTATCCTTGTGGACTTTCAAGATCTGTAATTCACACCACAAGATTGAATTTCATCCACACATGCAGGGGGAGGAGGACTAATAAATTTGACGTATTTTAGGCCCACAAAAATTTATGATTCAATTATTTTGAGAACTTAATGTAAGGTTCTCCAAGACAAAGGGTTGAAAGTGAAGTACTTAAAATACCATCTATTTGGAAAAATATTCGGCAGATTAAACACAAAAGTTAACTGGAAACTCTTATCCCTTACCTTCCCCTCATAGGTAGATTAAACATAAAATTTAACTGGAAACTCTTACACCTTACCTTCCGCTCATAGGGTCACCGATGTTCCGAAGCTGGTCGATGGACCTGACCGACTAACGTTAGTTATGGACCTATAGTTTGACTATTTTTTTTATTTAGTACACCGAGCGGTAGGGCGGCGGAGAACTAGGGAGGCAGGCGTCTAGGTAGATTGTTGGAATTTTCTGATAAATCCCATAACAAACAGACAAAAATCGCACTCTGTTTTTACACAGAAAAACAGAAAAATTCGCTTGCTGGAAACTGTGTTTCAGCAACACAGTTTTTTTGTTCAGTTGCTGAAACAGGTGTTTCAACAACGGTGTTTCAGCAACACAGTTTTTTTTCAGTTGCTGAAACAGGTGTTTCAGCAACGGTGTTTCAGCAACGTAAAAATTTTGACGTCAAGTATTTTGAGTTACGTGCTGTTTCAGCAACGCTGATCGTCGTGTTTCAGCAACGGTGACGGTGTAACAGCAACAGGAAAAATAACTTGCGTTTATTAAAAGTAAACTAACTGTTACAGGAATTTCATAAGAGATTGTGCTTAAAAAAAACGCTGTTGTTTTATACAAATAAGATCTGTATTCTCTCTTAGTAAACAAACATAAAACAAATTACATACAAATCTGCACTGCTGTGCATTTTTGCCTTTCCGCTCTCTGCTATACTGTTGCGTTTACACTGCTGTGCACTGCCGTGCCTTTCTGGAAGAATTTATCTTCACGTTGCTGCGTGCTCTTCTCTGCTGTGTATCACTCTACTGCTGTAGCTGCTGCTTCTTCTCTCTAACCTTAAAAACAGAACTGTTGTGCGGTATTTATATGCTGAAAAATATCTGATTAAAACAATAAACTATTACAAAATATCTTCTAATGTTTATCTCAGAATTTATTGCAGCAAGGCGGTGATGCCTTTATCAAAATCAAGTCGGCTGTCTGCAGGGGAAATCAGCTGAAACTTTAATGCATATTTATGTGCAAAAATATCAAAGGCGACTTGGCTGCACCGAACACCTTTAACATTTACTGCAAATCAGATTCCTGTGCAGCTGTTCATTGTTGCAGTTGGAATTAAATTCCAACACTCCCCCTTAATTTCAACTGCTGCATACCCAGACATTTTCTGAAATGATCAAAACCTTTCTTTGCTAATGGTTTTGTCAAGATGTCTGCAAGCTGATCCTCTGTTCTGCAGTGCTGCAAAACAATCTCACCATTGTTAACCAATTCACGTATGAAGTGATATTTGGTGTCTATGTGCTTTGTTCTTTTATGAAAAACAGAGTTTTTAGACAATGCTATTGCTGAGCTATTGTCACAGTAAATGGTTGTGCCATTTTCTTGTTCATGACACAAATCTTTGAGAACTCTTCTCAGCCATACTGCTTGGCATGCTGCTGCTGTTGCTGCCACATACTCTGCCTCTGCTGTTGATAAAGCCACAACTGGTTGCTTCTTGGAAGCCCATGAGATGGCTCCCGATCCCATATGAAACACATATCCCGATGTGCTTTTCCTATCATCAACACTTCCAGCCCAGTCACTGTCAGTGTAACCTGTCAACATGAAACTTTCAGAAGAGGAGTATAAAATACCAAACCCCTTCGTTCCATTCACATACCTTAGAATTCTCTTGGCTGCCTGCCAATGAGTCTCTTTCGGTCTTTCCATAAATCTGGAGATTAAACTCACAGCGTGCATAATGTCCGGCCTAGTTGCAGTCAAGTACATAAGGCTGCCAACTATGCTCTTGTACAATTTTGGATCAAAATATTTGCTGCTGTCTTCTTTGGTTAATTTCAGCCCCACTACTGTTGGAGTCACAGCAGCCTTGCTGTTCTGCATGTTAAATCTCTTCAAAACAGCTTCTACATATTTATCTTGAGAAATGAAAACACCATTTTCACTTTGGTCTACTTCAATTCCAAGAAAATATCTTAAGAAACCTAAGTCAGTCATTTCAAATTCACTCTTCATGACTGCTTTAAAATCAACAATGAGAGAAGCATCATTGCTAGTAAAAATCAGATCATCTACATATAAAACAACAATAATAATCTTACCGTCATTCTGCTTTATGTAGAGTGTGGGTTCACCATCACACTTATCAAACCCATTCTCAATCAGATAAGCATCAATTCTGCTATACCATGCTCTTGGAGCTTGCTTCAGCCCATAAAGAGCCTTCTTCAGTTTACAAACTTTATGCTCTTGTCCTTCAACTTCATAGCCCGGAGGTTGATCAACATAAACCTCTTCTTTTAACACTCCATTCAGGAATGCAGATTTAACATCCATCTGATAAATCTTCCATTTGTGTTGTGCTGCAATAGACAACACTGTTCTGACTGTTTCCATCCTTGCTACTGGTGCAAAGGTTTCATCATAGTCTCTGCCTTGTTGCTGCTTGTAGCCTTTCACAACAAGCCTTGCTTTGTGCCTGTCAATCTTACCTTCGGCATTACTCTTGGTCTTATAAACCCACTTAACTCCAATGGCATCTTTGCCTTTAGGGAGATCCACTAACTCCCATGTTTTACTCTTCTCTATTGCACCAATTTCTTCATTCATTGCTTCAATCCATTTATCTTCATTTACAGCATCTTCAAAATGGATTGGGTCATCAATATGACAATACAAAGCGAATAATGAATTCAGACCAGTATTGTTACTTACCTCTCCTTGTTCATAAATCTCACTCAGATTTCTGAATCTTGGTCTTCTTGGTGTGCTTGGAGTTCCATCCGAACTTGAGGGTGTATTTGATCCCTGTGCTGTTTCAGCAGTTGCTGTTTCAGCAGTTGCTGTTTGTGGTGTAACAGCAACTGTTCTTCCTTGACTTCTCAAGGCTGTTCGGATTCCAGCTTGTGGTGTGGTTTGTTGTACTTGCTGTGGTGTAGGAGGAGCCACCAAGGAAGGATTATTTGCTGCTGTCCCTTCCTCTTCTTCTTCATGAGACACTATTGTCTTCACATTCACTGTTTTATCCAAGCTTCCATCCCAAGCTTCATCTTCAATGAACTGCACATCTCTGCTTACTATTAACTTCTTGGTGGATGGATTATAGAGTTTGTATGCTTTTGACTCATCACAATAGCCAATAAAGACACACTTCTCCCCCTTACTATCAAGCTTTTTCCTTAGCTGATCCGGTACATGTGCATATGCCACACAACCGAATACTCTCATGTGAGTGACAGTTTGCTTTTGACCACTCCATGCCTCTTCTGGTATTCTGTTCATAACAGCTTTAGTTGGGCATCTATTCAAGATGTAAACTGCGCAAGTAACAGCTTCTGCCCAATACTCATACGGCAAATGTTTTGCCTTCAGCATACTTCTGACCATGTCAAGAATGGTCCTATTCTTTCTTTCAGCAACACCGTTTTGCTGAGGTGTATACCTTGCTGTGAACTGCTTTTGTATGCCATTTTCTCTGCAAAAACGCAGAAATTCTTGGGAGATGTACTCTCCTCCTCTATCTGTTCTGAGCACTTTGATATAATGCCCACTCTGCTTTTCAACAAGAGTTTTGAAGTGGCGGAATTTCTCAAACACTTCACTCTTCTGTTTCAGCATATACACCCATGTTTTTCTGGTGTAATCATCAATAAAAGTTAAAACATATCTATTTCCAGCAAATGATGGTATTTGCATCGGTCCACACACATCAGAGTGAACAATTTCCAATGGTGCTTTTGCCCTTATACTCTTTCCTGCTGGAAAGCTTTCCTTATGTTGCTTGCCCAAGATGCAGCCTTCACAAAGGCTGTCCGGTTTCTCAATCAACGGCAATCCCTTTACCATGCCCTTTCTGTGCAACAGATTCAGGCCTCCGAAATTGAGATGTCCAAATCTCAAATGCCACAACCAATTCACATCTTTCACCTGTTCTTGAAAGACTTCTTGTGTTACAGCCGCAATAGTTCTGCCTTCCTTCAAATCTGCACTGAGTTTGAGAGGAAACATTCTATTGCTAGTCATCTGCACCTGTGCAATGATCTTCTTACTTGGAGGTATGTCTCTGATAGTACACAAATCATCTTTGAAGAACACGTTGTAACCTTTGTTCATGAGCTGTCCAATGCTCAAAAGATTACATTTCAGACCAGGTACATAGTATACAGCTTGCACAGTCATCTGTTCTCCATTTTTTGCTCGAATATTGACACTGCCCTTACCCTTGACAGTTATCTTATCATCAGTCCCTGTTGTTACCTCAGATTTCACATTTTCATCCAGATTGGCAAACATTGCAATATTTCCAGTCATGTGATTACTACAACCTGAGTCTAAGAACCAAAAATCATCTTGTTTGTCTTGTGCTATGTTACATGTTAACAGCACATTCTTTGGGTTCTTATCTTCTTCATTTGCAAAATTAGCATTCTGCCTATTATTCATGTCATTTTGTTTTTTCTTGCATTCATTGGCATAGTGCCCAAATTTTTTACAATAATGACATTGGACTTGGGATTTGTCATACCTTTGTCCATGAGCTTGCTGTTTGCTTGAACCTTCATCTTGGTTCTGATTGCAGCTCCTTCCGCTTGTGCTAGCTGGATAATTTCTGCCTCTGTTTTGGCTTCTTCCACGACCTCTGTAATTTGCTCTGCCTCTACCTCTTCTTTGGCCAAAAGACATCTGAGTCTTGAATGCTTGCTCAAAAGAGGAATCTGTTCCTCTACTCAGTCTGTGTTCATGAGACAACAGAGAAGCACTCAGCTCATCTACCGTGAACTGTGAGAGATCTTTTGTTTCTTCTATTGCCACCACAATAGATTCAAACCTTGAGGGTAAACATCTCAAGATTTTCTCTACAACCCTTCTATCTTCAAGAATCTCACCATGAGATCTTATCTGGGTTATCAATCCAATAACCTGAGTGAAGAATGAATCTATTGTATCAGATTCCTTCATGCTGAGATTTTCAAAGTCTCTCCTCAACATCTGCAACTTTGCAGTCTTCACCTTCTCCATGCCTTGATAGACAGTTTGGAGAATATCCCATGCCTCTTTGGACTTTTTTGCTGCTGCAATCCGCGGAAAAACACTTTCATGTACTGATTGGAAGAGGAAAAAGAGGGCTTTGGCATCCTTCTTTCTGTCACCCTTCAATTGGTCTCTTTCTGCTGCTGTCAAAGCAGCCAGTGCTGTTGCATCTGCAGGTTCAGCATAACCTGTTTCAACCAGCTCCCATATTCCTTGAGAAGCAAACAATGCTTTCATTGTTATGGACCAATAACTGTAATTTTTCCCATTAAACTGAGGTAGTTGGGGATTTGTCAAACCTGTTCCAGCATCTGCCATCTTAACCTGTACTGGTAAAGAAAAGATACTGACTGTATTTTGAAAAACAAGTAAAAACTTTCTCTGCTAGAAAAATCTGCTTAACAAACTTCTTACAGCTCCTACAGTGAAAAACAATCTCTGTTTTTGACTCACTGAGTGCCTAGACTGGCTCTGATACCATGTTGGAATTTTCTGATAAATCCCATAACAAACAGACAAAAATCGCACTCTGTTTTTACACAGAAAAACAGAAAAATTCGCTTGCTGGAAACTGTGTTTCAGCAACACAGTTTTTTTGTTCAGTTGCTGAAACAGGTGTTTCAGCAACGGTGTTTCAGCAACACAGTTTTTTTTCAGTTGCTGAAACAGGTGTTTCAGCAACGGTGTTTCAGCAACGTAAAAATTTTGACGTCAAGTATTTTGAGTTACGTGCTGTTTCAGCAACGCTGATCGTCGTGTTTCAGCAACGGTGACGGTGTAACAGCAACAGGAAAAATAACTTGCGTTTATTAAAAGTAAACTAACTGTTACAGGAATTTCATAAGAGATTGTGCTTAAAAAAAACGCTGCTGTTTTATACAAATAAGATCTGTATTCTCTCTTAGTAAACAAACATAAAACAAATTACATACAAATCTGCACTGCTGTGCATTTTTGCCTTTCCGCTCTCTGCTATACTGTTGCGTTTACACTGCTGTGCACTGCCGTGCCTTTCTGGAAGAATTTATCTTCACGCTGCTGCGTGCTCTTCTCTGCTGTGTATCACTCTACTGCTGTAGCTGCTGCTTCTTCTCTCTAACCTTAAAAACAGAACTGCTGTGCGGTATTTATATGCTGAAAAATATCTGATTAAAACAATAAACTATTACAAAATATCTTCTAATGTTTATCTCAGAATTTATTGCAGCAAGGCGGTGATGCCTTTATCAAAATCAAGTCGGCTGTCTGCAGGGGAAATCAGCTGAAACTTTAATGCATATTTATGTGCAAAAATATCAAAGGCGACTTGGCTGCACCGAACACCTTTAACATTTACTGCAAATCAGATTCCTGTGCAGCTGTTCATTGTTGCAGTTGGAATTAAATTCCAACATAGATGTGGTTTGATCTACCCAAGCTGGGGTTCACTCAGCGTACTATTATAATTACCATATATCAAAATTACTACCACCTAGTATTCCATTTAATGTTATGGATAACTTTTATTATTGAATAAGGTAATTTTTTTTTCCTTTTCAGTTTTATTTTAAGGAATTTGGTTATTGAGTCGGTCTTACACTTATATGACACATAATGTTGTTACCATTATAATCTATGGGACTTATAACTTGCTTTTTTCTTTGTAGACCGAGTTATGTTTAGGGAAATTGAATCCTCAACCTTTTGTTCACAAGACTTCTTTCAACACAATATGGTGTAATTTGAATTTATGATTTTATCTAAAATATTTTTAAATATATTTCTAAATATTTTTTTGAAATATTTAGAAAAATAAATAATTGAGTTAGTTTCTTATATATATGATATAGATCAATTCCGACCACCATTACTATAAATTTTAAATACTTATATATTCCAGAGACGTGATTAATCTGAAAATTTAGATTTCGAATATTGTAATTTACCAAAAAAAAATATCCTATAACATTTCCAATTGAATTTTAAAATATAATTTAAATTTATGATTATTATATATCTTTTTCCTAAATAATAAAATACTTTAAGTTATAATTTATAAACCAGAGTAACCTGCCATTTTGACAATATATTTGGTAGCCATTTATTTATTTATAATTGTTCGTAGTAATTGAATTTAGGTGGATGATAACATTATTCCTCTCAGCTATTCATGACAAGCACATTTAACATTTAAACTTACAAAATTAGAAAATTTTAAAACTATATATATTTTTAGAACATTTTGTTAAATTAATTTAAAAAATAAAAATCGTTACTATGTTAAGTAATATATACAACATTTGACAAAAAGAATTAAGTGTTTATAATTTTTTTCCAAATAATTTAATAGGAAGCATTTGTTTTTTACCAAAGAGATTATTTATGTAGGACAAGGTATTAATTAAAAATTAATAATTAGTTTTAAAAAAATAAAAAATATTTATTTATTTATAAATGATTTTAAAATAAATTAATATATAAAAGTATAAATAAATAATAAAGATATTCAAAACCATTAAAAAAATTATTTTATTATTACACATTTATTTGTATTTGTAAATTTTAAATTTATGTTAAATCATTCTTCAAAGATATTTATACATAAAAATTTCACTAGGTATATTTTGAGAATAATATAGTTCAATTTTTCTACTTAAATAGTGTTTAAATATCTATTTAGTTAGTTCTTCATGATGAAAAATCATCTTGGGTGAATGTGAAATCTTTATCGCCTGAACATATTTTCCTTTTGAGTTGAGTTGTAATCTAGTTCATGGATTGGTTCATTTCACCCTTATCATTGAACTGTATTGTGAATATTAGATCTTTGCAAATTGTGATTTTTTGATAGGAATAAATAGAGTAAAATCCTTAGCCTTCTAAGTCTCAAAAAAAATTTGCTTAATCATGAAATTTGATTTGGTTTGGTTTGGTTTGCGACCTCAACAAGAATGGTTATATTGAAATAGGAGAGTGGATGTCACTAGATCGAGAATGAAGTCATGAAGCCAGTGCCATATTTTTTCTAATGTCAATCGTGATCGTCGAGCCCTCAACCAATAAGATATCATTAGGCTTTGAAAGGGCGGTCAGTTGAAACCTGTTTTTATACCTGATAACGCTACCAAACCACACATGAAAGAGCCCATTGGGCTCAAGAGGGGTTACTTGAGTTTGGAATATGTTTGCATCGATGAGACTAGTGTTGTTGATGTCAATGAGTGACCCTGACTATTGGTTGAAGTTGTAACAAGGGTAAATGGTAGATATTGTCACGACTTTGATTTTATAAGGAATAATAATCATTGGAGAAGAATCAATAGGAGACTCAAAAGAGTTGGCCATTGAAGGGGAATTAGAATTGTTTGTTCATTAGGAGAAGAAAAAGAAACACTTAGGTCATAAGAAGAAAAGGATACGGGTGGTAAAAGAAAAAGTGTTTGGTCAATTTCCAAATTGGGGATATAAAGACGAAACACTTTGTTATGTAATGCCTATGGATGCATGTCACATATTGCTCGGTAGGTCATGGAAATATCATCAACAAGTTTTACATGATGGAAAAAATAACACCTGCATCATTAACAATGATGGCCAACATTATGTTCTAAATCTGATGAAAGATAAGGAAGAAGATATAGAGGGTACTTTGAGAGTGTGTTTTATTTCAAAAGAGATTCTTAAAGGATCTAAAGAAAGATGAAATCTATTATGCTATGGTTTCCCAACCAACAAAAACCATGATAGAGGAAAAGGAGGAAGAACTACCCATAAAATTTCAATAATTGATAAGTGAATATGCAGATGATGAAGGAATTGCTATATGGACTGTCACCAACAATGGGAATCAATCATTACATGGATTTGATTCCAGGCTCAAGTCTACTAAATAAGGAACCATATAGGATGATGCTTTAGGAGAATGAGGGAATAAATCGGTAAGTCTAGGAGTTGTTGGACAAAAGGCTTATTAGGGAGAGTCCTAGTCCTTGCATTGTACCAATCATATTGACACCAAAAAAAGGAGGTGAATGGAGAATTTGTACAGATGCCCGAGAAATTAACAAAATTACCATCAAATATAGGTTTCCATTGCACCAAAGATGGCTTAATGGATTGTTTAAGTGGAGCAAGGTATTTCAAAAGTATTTACTTGAAGAGTGGGTACCATCAAACCAGAAGTCATGAAAGGGGTGAGTGGAAAACGACATTCAAAATAAAAGATGGATTATATGAGTGGTTGGTTATGTCATTTAGATTAAAAAATGAACCCATTATGTAACACCCTCCTCCCACATTTACCCGATTTAATCGGTTTGCTGGTGTAAACATCTGATGAGAGGCTACCACAATATGATTCAACTCCCCATGTACAGTTAAGGGAGTGGAGCTAACACATCACAACCAATCTAGCCTTCTGCACATACCACAGAACTTACAGGAGTCAACCAATCCTTCCAGGTGATCAACCACTATGACAAATTAACACTTCATTGCCCTAGAGCCTCAGTCGTTCCCATGACATGGGCATGCATGCAACCGAGGCCCTCTAGTCTCTCTCACATCATGGGAATTCAAGTGACTGGGGTCTTTTTCAGTGATTTTTGAGTGCAACCCCAGATTCTATGCCACTTTTTCATGGTGAGGACTTAGGAAACTTCCTAGAACTCCATGAAACTTTTAGGAATGACAAATAACTTTCAAAAAATGATACAAATGAAAATACTTGAACAAAGACTTCGTTGGACCCCTACTATCCATGACAGAGATTTCATTAAACATGTCACAAATATGCATTCTACAGGTCATAACAATAGATTTGAGCATGGGGGTTTCATACTTATCTCAAAATCGCTAAGAAGCATTGATTCCTTCTCACATTAGTTGCATTATTATCTATTAGGTCATATATTCATTATATATTCATTTACAAATCAAAACAAAATGAGATCCATACATCATCACTGTCATAAAAGATGTTCATAACCAGCATATAACCAATAGAAATAACAAGGATAATCAACCATAAATGCCTCATATGAACCAATACATTTGCTCGTAAAATACCAAGGAGAAATAGTTCTTATTAATGAATGATAAGGCCAACTAGATTCGGGATTTCCACGTACCACCCGACCATAGATTGGCTGAACCAAATATTTCTTTCAGTCAAGCACCCCTGTGCCACATTCCAAACATGAATGTGAAACTTATAACAAAAATCAACGAGGGCTTCCCGAGGCAAAACCACATCACCCTCATCAATAGAACTAGGATTTACCGCAATCCCCATTGGATGACTAGGCTAAAAACAAGCGTGAATGCCACTGGATCTCTCCACCTACACCGTGAGGGATTTGTCAGTCCCAACCTCTCAGATTTATCGTTTATTTTGCTATTACTGGTCAAGCGATTCCTAGGCCTACGAGGTCTCCATCCCCTAGGCTTGACCGCGTATCCCATCACGAGATTCCTAGGCCCAATCAAGGGTACTCATCACTGAGTTTTACTGTGTATCTTGCCATTCACAAGTGATTCAGGGTTTACCATGTATCTCATCCAGGGATTCTTAGGCCTTGTGAATAACCCTGGGACCACCCTACTCAGCTTCGAGTCCATTTGGCAATCTAGCTTAACCACATACAAAAGAACTCTTCACACCATGGCTATCAAAAAATGACAAAACTAAACTGAAAAACACTTTTACAATCATTAAAATTTTCAATTATTAAAGATGCCATGACGTACTGGTTCGTAACAACGACTTTGTGCGTCACATGTGATGTTGGATATGAGAGGATCTGGAAACTTGGATTTTTAGATGAGTTATGATTTGGTTTATCATGGAGGCCATGTGTGTTCCAGCACAAAGTCGAGGAAGAAGAAAATATATGCACAGGTTACACCGTGAAATAAGATCTGAAACTGAAATGATTCACGCGTGGACCACTTCCACTACAACACGGGAAGTTACATATAAAATATGTGTGAGTTGATGGATTGGCATGGCAAGGGGTTTGAGAAAAGCATGGATTATTGGAGACGGTGGGCGCGTTCCTCATCCTGTCTGTCATATCCTCTACTGTGTCGAATATTTCGATGGTTGAAGATGAGGTGTGGTTCGCAACAACCATGACTGTGCACGTCACATGTTATGTTGGGTATGAGGGGACACGCAAATTTAGGTTTGTTATGTTGGGTATGAGGGGACACGCAAATTTAGGTTTAGATCAGATATGCTTTAGTGTATCATGGAGACCACGTGTTTTCAACAGGAATAAGAAAAATTTAGCTGAAGGTGACGCCGTGAAATAATATCTGAAATTAAAATCATTCATCGACAGCCGGACCTCTCCAGGGTGCCTTTGAGACGTGTCATCCCAACGATCAAAAGACGTCATCTCAACTATCAAAACAAATTGAGTTCATTCTTTTTCACATTATATTAAGTAGAAGGTTAAACCAGCACTTGCTACTTAGGTTGCAAAAGTTACGTCTTTATGAGGTTATGAATATTTTAAATTCAGATGTCTTCCACTTAAAAAGCATATTTGGCTTAATGTTAGGTGTATGCGGTGCCTTTTCTGAGGATGTAATGTATTTTATGGAAAATAAATTGGAGTCGTCTATTAAGGTGGAGGAATTGTTTAGATGGTCAAAAGTAGCTGGAATCTTGGTAAAAATTTTCAAAAAATCTTGTAAATGTAGTGTTTCAATCGTGTATTTATGCTGGAAATAGATTTAACACTATCAAAAACATTTAAAACACTTAAAATTTTGAAGTTTAACAACTATAACTTAGATTTACAAAAATCATCTGTATTTTCTCTAAATATGATCGGAATTTCCAAAACTTTCCGAGCAATTCCTCCTGCTAATTAAACTCCTGTAAACAAATCAACTTTTTGTGTCACACACTTCAAAAAAGAAAACTCTTTTTTCTCAGATGTGTTTTATTTAGCAACAAGTGCAAGATAATTCTTATGAGCATTGTAATGTATTATAAAAGGAAAAACATGTTAGTGCAATGTTGAGTTGGGCAAAAGAAAAGAAATTTGGAAGTGACGAAGAGAATTTTCTTTACATGAAAAGAAAAATTGAAAAACTATGGTAAAGTAATATATCACATGAAGATAAACTTTTGAGCAATGAGATATATTATGAAAAATGATTTTTTTTGGAAATACAAAATATTGTGAAGAATGATTTTTTTTTGAAATACCATATATTGTGAAGAAGAGAAAATTAAATTGAGATAATGCAATGTTTCACAACTAAAAACACTATTGGCATGGTATGAAACGTGGCAATGGAACAAAGCTTTTGAATAAAATTTTTATTATTGGCATGGCATGGAAAGTGGCAAGGAAATTCTTATTATTGGAATGGCATGAAATATGGCAATGGAAGAAAGCTTTTGAATATAGGAAAAGGAAATTAAATTGAGATAATGCAATGTTTCACAACTAAAAACACTATTGGCATGGTATGAAACGTGGCAATGGAACAAAGCTTTTGAATAAAATTTTTATTATTGGCATGGCATGGAACGTGGCAAGGAAATTCTTATTATTGGAATGGCATGAAATATGGCAATGGAAGAAAGCTTTTGAATATAGGAAAAGGAAATTTTTATTAGTCCTTGCCATAAGCTCGGCTTGGAGTATAGTAATCGATATCACAATGCTAAGCATTAATTGAGCTGTTTGTTACTTTTCTTTATTACTTATAATCAAAGTTTTTAATCACATATGGTTTCACCCTCTTATTTGGCCTCTTTGGCCTCTTCCTGAGGCAAACAAAGGCGAACCATATATTATATGTCTTTTAATGGTGTTTTATAAATAGTATGAGGCAAACAGAGGCGAACCATATATTATATGTCTTTTAAAGGTGTTTTATTAATAGTATAAGTTCACAGGGTAGACTAATACTAATATTAGTCTCCAGTGTTAAATGTTATGTTATATGTTATACTTGTTTGGGTAATTGGCTATGCCATATAACTTGGCTCTACCACCTGTACACCATTCTGCCACCTGCACACCATGCATTGCTTTGCCTTATAACTTCCACCTACACACCATGCATTGCCACCTATATTTCTAGTTTCACCTAATGTTATAGTTCCAGTTTCACCTAATGTTTGGCGGCCTTCACTTTTCCAGTTCTTCAGGTGGATAGGCTGAAGAAGCCCAGGTGGATAGGCTTAAGACGACTTCTTAGGTCAATAGGTTTCATGGTTCAGGCAGATTCTTTAGGTGGATAGGCTTTTCTTCAAGTGGATAAGCCTCAGGCAATTGAATCAGGATCTGTCCCAACCCTGCTGCTTTTCTCTTTTCTCTTGGTGGTTACGGTTCAACTTGTGAAGCAATTAGCTCTCCAATGAAGGATACCAGTGGGTAAACTTAACCTGGAACCAGGTCTGCTATTGGATATGGAACCCGAAAAAGGGTATTTGAAACTTTCGTCATGGCAAGCTGGAGCTTGAATTGGCTTTGCTACTGTAGCTTTAGCTCGATCAATTTTCTATGCTTGGACGCGCAGATTCCTCACTTGATATGTTTCAATGATCACGAACAATCATGCATGGATAATGCTTCCAAATTGATCATTTCTTTATGGCGGACTCGACAGTTATGTGGAATCGAGACACAGGAAGCAATCCAGCTAAGGTGCTAATGAAGAAAAGACAATGTTCGAACCACCATTCTCCGTCAGCGATGGTCTAAAACATTCTGGGGCTAGATAGTCTAAATATTGTCTTCCTCATGGACTTCTTCTACCATGATAGGCACTTGAAGTGCCCCAACTTCTTGTACACTACCTTTTTCTCCTGATTTTCTCATGCAGGCTACACAGGGTGCGGATTGGAACTGTTTGAGGGGAATAAATGAATTTGAGGCCAGAAATAGAGAACCTTACCTCCAGTTTTGTTGGGAATATGCTCTTCCTTTACTATTGCACCCCATTTTTTTTCCCAATATCCATGTACTCACTATCCCTTTGAGTTTTATGTCTAAAGATCTTCAGATACAGTTGCTCACTGTTCCTTTGAGTTTTAAGTTGAAAAGCTTTAGATATAGTTGTGAAAGCTTCAGCTACAGTTGTCATACCACTAGAAGGAAAATATGTCAATTTCAAGGCCTCATAGAACTTTGGAAACTAGCACAATCTACAATAACGCTGGCATGTAACACTGGGAGATGTTTTCTGAGGTTTGTAGTGATATTGTTAAAGAGAAATATTGCTTTGAATCTGGAGATGCATATGAGAATATAAAAAATAATACAAATTTGCAACTTGCAACTATATATTTAGATAAAATGTTGTTAATATGAGAAAAATACTAGGCCTCAAATGCACAAGTCATTGCTAACGAGATTCGTCGGCCTAACAGACCCATAAAACTTGGCTAAGAAAATAGTGGTGTTCACTTGTGACACTGCGATGCTTATCCGTTGTAGGTAAGGTCTCAGAATGCAAGATTTCGTTGCAAGTAAGGTCTGAGAATGTAGGATTCAATGCAACCCTTCGGCAAGACTCGAAAACAATTGCAACTCATCCTCGTTATATCTTCTCATATGATAAACAGGCAGAGAATGAATAAGAATATTGCGTTCACAATATGTGCGCACAGGATTTGGAAATCTGATATATAAAAAGGGAAAAGAAAATTCATGCATTTCGAGTTCGTAAATTATTCTTTTCTTATCTGATCTTTCATGGTAATATCGAGAGATATCTATTCCTAAGCATCGATAACCTTTTTTCAAAGTTTGCCCTAGATTATTTTTTAAGCCAGGTTTTGAACCAAATACATGAAACAGAACGCAAATGGTAATGCATAAACAACCAAATGTTAATGCATGAACAACCATTTTGAATATAAAGATGTATAATCACTTACAAATATGATAGAACTCTCACAGAGGTATGTTAGAACTCCCACTAATTTATTTGAAAATATTCAATGGTTATGCAGATTGAAGTTCTGATCCTGTCACCTGTACAGATATTCTGTTAACTTGAACTATAGGGTCTTAGTAACAACGAAAATCCAACTTACATTCAGTTATCCACCAAAAAAACAATATTGAGCTGCATGCCAAGCAATATTGAGTTGTTTGGTAGCGAGGTTGATATACTTCCATCTGTAATGGACACATGCTAAGATGTCTCAACAATTGTTGATATGCTTGCACGTGGAATGCCAATTTGTTATGTACCCACCTGATCGAGCTTGATAACGATAAACAAATAGATCTTCTTGGTACATTGGAGGAATTTCTGGAATTGGTTTTTCTTTTTCACCACAAGAGCTTTACAATTCAACTCCATCTGAAAGAAAAAGAAGGCATACTGGTCGAAAGGAAAGGCACATTGGGTGGAATTCCATGGTCTTTTGCTTCCGCTTTGAACGAGAAATATCATATCATTTGTATAGGAAAAGTTTTCATGTTTTTATTTCTAGTTGTATTGATTCCTAGCTTTCCTATGTTCTTCTATGATGCGCGTGCTTTCTTGAGAATGATGATCGCTACATCCTTGGAAAATTCCCTAAGAACAAAAATGCGTATAGGATGTGGGGTGAGACAATATGTTTAAAATGATGTTTTTGTACATTTGTTAGTTGCAGAGTTCTAGGGTGACAGATGTGCCTAGGCCAGTAGAGTTATCATAATTCATAGCCCACGTGCATACCACTATGGTTCTCGGTTGGAGCGTCAGGGAAGGCATCTGCTAATCTCCTTCCAAGAAAGGTGTCGCAAGACATTGATATTCCAGCAACAAGCCAAAGTAACTATGCCGAGCAAGAATCAACACTTGGGCTTGTCAAGTCCACTGCTCCTTGATCAAAGCAGGGAATAGCTGCGATGCAGCCTCCCTTGTTCTTTAAAGTTCTCTCGTCACTTCTTATTAGTCCCTACCTCCGGCATAGCAGGGACTATAGTGTTCGATACAGTGTTGACTTGCTATTAATTTTCACGTTGATTGTCAGTTTATACGAGTTAATTACTATTTAACCAAAGTTTATGCTGGGCATATGCTGGGCACTTTGTGTGCAAGAAAACTTTAACCAAAGTTTTCAGTTTACCCTCTTATTTCCCACCTCACTTGGCCCGATGTGTGCGCAACTTCATTTATCCTAAGTTCTTTCTGGTGTTTGTTCTCCATGCCCTGCATGAAGTGTCCTGCATGCTGCAAGTGCCAGATGTTTGAAGTCTATGCAGAGGCATCCACGTTTGTCTAGAAATGCTTTATCTGGAGGAGACGAGCAGGGGAGAGAGTGAGTTTCAGTTTCAAGCTAGTTTTAGGAGCAGAGCAGAGAGTGTCCACCATCCACCAGCAGCATCCGAGCTAGTATCCAAGCCAACAACAGCATCTGTCAAGGAGGGAGCTTAAGCTTTAGTTTCAGCCAAGGAAGAGAGGAGGAGTTTCTTGATTGATTGGGATTTTTACTACTTGTAAGTATGTTTAATGGTTTCATTTTACAATGACCTAATTTTACATAAAAATCTAAGCAGCATTTCCACGATTATAGAAGTTGTTTTTGTTCATGCCATTTCTTTGGTTTGGCTTCGGCCACTTTTTCTGCAGCTAGTAGACCCTCTTTCCATTCAATTAGAAGGGCCCCCAATACAGGCTCTACAAACTTTGCATATTTTGATGGTAGGGGCTGCACTTGCCCTGGACCTCTATGTCTAGAGAAAAAACCTTCTGATTTCAACAACCACCACCTGTGTGAATCATGGAGTAATCGTGATTGACATGGTTGCCAGGTCTGAAACAAGGAACACAAATTGAAGCTGCCTTTCGAGCTTCTTTTGAAGGGTGCTTTTGGAGAAAAACTCTCTTTTGATTGCCTGTATTAGGAATGTTCTATCGGACCCCATCAAAAGGAAGTCGCTTGTCGCTCCGGGGGGCAAGGAGAAACTAACCTGTACTCTAATCTACGGGTTAGTATAATAAGTTGGTTTATATGCGTAATTGCTGTAATTAGGAACCTATCCCATTTTTCCCCTCCCTTCGAACTTGCTCACATGTCCGGCACCTATATGCGATGTCATTGTTTCGCCAAACTGCCCCACAAACACCTTCAGTACCAGCTGCCTGCTTCCTGAGTTCATCAATTGCTGTTACCCCCGTGTGCAAGCGGTGGTAGTCCCTGCCGATATGCAACAGTGAGCTATAATTTTTAGATATAAAAGCCATTGAAACTCAACTTTGAGAGATGCAAGTTGATTTAGGTTTCATTTAATTTTTAAATTGCAAATCTCAATGTTGGAGTCACACCCCGACCCTCGATTTCTACAGGGAACCTCAGTCTAGTCCAGGAGCCTCCCGCTATCCATTTTCTCCTCGTCATCATTATTTGTCCTCAGCACCTTTATCCTCTTCTCTGTCTGGTTTTCCACTAGAGCCTTAAATTTTTTAAACCTGTCAAAGACTTTAGATTTCTTCTTAAGGAAATATATCCATGTATTCCTTGAGAAGCCATCTATAAAGGATACATAGTACACGGACTTACCCAGTGATGGAACCTTCACAAGTCCAAACACATCACTGTGCACAAGCTCTAATATTCGTTTCGCCCTCTTACCACCAGAGGGGAAATTCACTCGATTATGATTCCCATATACACAATTTTCACAGAGATCAAAATCCAGAGAGATATTACTCATACCTTCTACCATACCTTTACCATGAAGTATTCGAAGGCCCTTCTCTCCAATATGTCCAAGCCTTTGATGCCACAGCATGATCTTCTCTCCAGAGACCACTAGATTTTCCACTCCACTTTCACGAACCACTGAATTGTTGCACCCATCAACAACAGTGCTACCTTTTAGCTTGTACAAAGTTCCAATTCAAACTCCCCACATCAATACCAGTGCCCCCCAAACCATCTTGCAGGTATCCTTCTCAAACACTGTTTTTACACCTGCATCACCCAACTTGCTTACAGATAGCAGATTTTTGGCTAATGCAGTAATATGTAAAACACCTGGAAGTGTTCTAACCCTTCCATTTTGCAACTTCAACTTTACTTTTCCACAACCAACAATTCTAACCTTCCTGTCATCCCCAAAGAAGACATCACCACCATCATATTTCTCATACTCATAGAACCACTCTCTATGGGGAGTGAAGTGAAAGGATGCACCTGAGTCAATCAACCATGCCTCATGATCTACATGTGTACTTGAAGAAGCCATGTACACATCCCCACCTTCAATTGAGGTGGTTTTCACCTCTGCAAAAGGAGCATCATCAAATCCCTTTCCTTTATCAGGAGCTTTAGATTTACAGTCCCTTTTGTAGTGTCATTCCTTTCTTCATTTCCAGCGCACCACCTTTATAGGATTTCCTAGAAATTTAGATCTCCCTCCAGATTTAGATCTCTCACTCGATGACTTATTTTAGTTTCTGTTCTGGGACCATCCTCGTACAAACAAGGCATCACCATTCTGGCTCTCCATATTTTTCCTTCTCATTTCCTTCGTCACCAAGGATGAGACTATTTCATCAAACTGCAAGGAAGTTGCATTGCTACCTATTGCAATAACCATACTATCCTAGAATCTGGTAGAGAACACAAAAAATTGATGCATTGATCTTCATCTGAAATTTTAATATCAATAGATGATAACTAACTTACCACAGTATTAAATGCGTTCAGATGCTCTGTCACCAAGTCTCCATCTTTCATCCTCAAGTTATACAACTTTTTCTGTAGGAACAGCTTATTCACCAGAGACTTAGATTGGTACAAAGTCCCTAACTTGTCCCACAAAGCCTTCGCTATAGATTCCGTTGATACATTCAACAATACTGAATCTAAGACACACAATCGTATTGTGCTCTTTGCCTTTCGATCCAACTTCTTCCATTCTTCATCGAAAACTCTCATTAGTTTAGTACCTGGACCTACCGCGATCCACTAATCTTTATCCACCAACAAATCCTCCATCTTGAGTTTCCACAACTCAAAACTCTGACCATTAAATTTCTCGATCTCTATCTTTCCATTGCTAGCCATCTTCTTTCACCACCAGAATCAATCCCATAGATCTCCCACTGAGCAGGGTCTATGACAGGCCCGAGCAAAACCCTTCAGCAACAAAGGCATCCCCTTGAAGCTAAAATAGTTCTGATACCAAACGTAGGTTTTAACCTTGTACATAAATTACCTACATACAAATTCTAAAACACAGAAAATAAATAATGCGATAGCATAACACATAAAACACATATACACACAGATTTTCCCCTGGATCCAAAAACCCAAACTACCATCTTGATTTTTCATTATTCAATGTTACAATACATATTTATACATGATGAAGCATCCAATACCATGGACCAAAAACCATCGCGTCCAAAACCATGTGCGAAAATCATGCACAAAACCATAGGTAGGTCAGCCCAACCTAATATAGAGTTGAAAAACAAAATTTTCTAGGGTGCTGCCCCAAACGCCATAGAGTGGGGTTACCTGCACCCCTCAAACCCCTTGTGACTCCCCCCACTATGCAATCGGCGCAACGAGGGGGGGCTCCACCCCCTTCTAAACCCCCCCCCCGGTTAACTACATGGGCTAGTCATGGAAAGAATATAACACAACCCAACAAAAGCTTGGCTAGGATGTGGCTAATCATAATAGTCTTGTAGTTAGAGGGAATGCGTTTATCCCCATTTTTGAAGAGAGACGCAATAAGGCTTTGCATCCAAAGCTTAAGGAATCCATACTTTATAGCCAAATTGAGAAGCTTGTGGAGATGAGGAATGAGGTTAGATCTTCCCATTTTAAAGATCTCAGCTTGGTAACCTTCAATATCTTTGGATTTCCCATTAGAGAGCTTACTAATCCCAGACTCAACGTCTTGCAAAGAAAAAATATCATCCTTAATAGGAGTATTTAATATGGTGCCCATGGTGTTCGGAGAGTCATACAACTTCTTAAGATAGTTATCCCAATTTTCTATGGGTATGGAATGATTATCTTTAGTTTTAGGAACAAGCACATTCCGCCAAAAATTTATGGCCAAAACTGTAGAAAGGTGGAGAAGATGCTCTTGTCTCTTATTAATATATGACCTCTTCTTCCTCTTAATGAGAGCTTTGTATATACTTATATTATCGAGCTTAATGCTTTCATTAGGGGTGTCTCTGATTGTTTTCGTGGCACTTTTACAGTCTTTTTCATACCAAGGATTGGAAGCTCTATTATTCTTCTTATACAAAGTATTATTAGAGAATTTGCTAATGGTTTTGGAAAGGGTGGTAGTGAAATGGTAATATATTTGATCAATGTTGTTATTATAAGTTAGGGAGCCTAAATCCCTTTACAAATCCTTTAAGGAGAGGTCGCAATTACTTCTATTGAAGTGAATGCGACTTTTGTAAATTCACTCTTCTCTTGTAGGTGGGTGGTATGCATAGCAAGATTGAGAGATAAAGGAAAAGGTATGTGATTAGATTCAGACTCGTACCCATTAATAAGTTCAAAGTTTGTAATATGGTTGAGGACATGGATGTCAGAAATTGCATAATCCACAATGCTGCTACCTAGCCCATGGAAACAGGTCATCTGATGGGAGAGAGGCCATTTATTAATACCATTACAAATGATTAGGTCCTAGGAACTACAAATTTTTAGGAGCTCGGTGCCGAATAGGTTATCAATTATGTCTTCATATTTTCTCTTGAATCTATTAGCTAAGTTACCATCCTCATCAAGCTACAAGGGGATGACGTTATAGTTGTTACTTACATTAGCTTGGTTAGTAGCAGTTTGAGAATTAAAGTCCCCAAGAAAAAGAATATTTCCTTCATTCCTTAGGTTGTAGATGTATTTTTCTAAGGTATTGAAAGGACAATTCTTATCCAGGTTGTTTTTCTTATAGGATGTAGAGTTGATAGGGGCGAAATAGCAGATTGCAAGAAAGATCCTATTGGTTGTAGAATCAGAGATTTCAATCCAAATGTACTGATTGAAGGGGTTGGTTTTATGAAGTCGGATGTGAGAGGAAACAGTGTTCCTAATATAACGAATTATACCACCAAAACCTCTCCTGGAGGATTTCTTATTCCACGTAGACCAAAGAGTGAACCCGTCAAGGTGAGGGACCCTAGATTCATCATGCTCCCAAGTTTCAACTAAGAGAATAAGATCAATATCACTCGAGATCGAACTTAAACATAGGATCTTTACACCATGGAAAACCACGAAAATTCCAAAAGAGGATCCCAAGTGGTGCTATTCTCAGAATGATTACTTATTAATAGTTTCTAATTATTATAATTATTAATTATAAATAATTAATATTTTAATATTTAAAAGTAATATAAATATTAATATTAAAAATAATAATTATTGTTTTTTATTAATATTTATATTATTTTTAATTATTAATTATTAATAATTAATAATTAAAAATAATAATTGTAATTAAAAATTATTAATTAGTAATAATTATAAATTACTTGATATTAAATTAATAATCAATAAACCCATGGGAATAATATTAAACCCGAGGGATTAATATTATAAATCCAAGGTATACAAACCCTAAGATAAATATTGTAAAACCTAAAATAAACATGGTTGACTATTGTTTACCATGGTTGATTTTTATATTGATACAATCTTTATAACAATGTAACATTGGACCATGGTTGAAAATGGTTGTCCATGGTTTATTTTTGTCATAATGTGACCATGGTTTACCATGATTGATTTTCATATTGAGAGAGTCTTTCCAACAATGCGGCGTTGCACCATGGTTGATAATAAGCTCAAGGGATTAATATTATAAACCGGAGGGAATAATAAACCCAAGGGATTAATACTAAAATCCCAAAGGATTATAAACCCAAGGGAACAATATTAAACCCAAGGGATTAATATTCTAAACCAAAGGTATATAAACCTTAAGATAAATATTATAAACCCGAAAATAAACATGGTTGACCATGATTGACCATGGTTGATTTTCATATCGACAAAATCTTTGTCACAATGTGGCATTGGACCATGGTTGAAAATGTTTTGACAATGGATGTCCATGATTTATTTTCATACTTAGACAATATTTGTCACAACATGACGTTGGAACATGGTTAACCATGATTATAAACTCAGGGGATTTATAATAAACCCCCAATATTAATAGTGTAAACCTTATGAATAATATTATACCCTAAGAATATGAACCCTAAGATTAAAAAATCCAAGTGATCAATATTATAAACCCAAGGGAACAATAAACTCAAGGGATTAATACTAAAAACCCAAGGGATTATAAACCCGAGGAAATAATATTAAACCCAAAGAATTGATGTCATAAACCCAAGGTATATAAACCCTAAGACATGGTTGAGCATGGTTTACTGATGTTTATTTTCAAATTAACACAATCTTTGTAACAACGTGATGTTGGATCATTGTCGACCATGGTTAACCATGGTTGTCACAATGCGATTTTGGACCATGTTTAACCATGGTTGTCACAATGTGACGTTGGACCATGTTTAACCATGGTTTTCACAATGTGACGTTGGACCATGGATGACCGTGATTGATTTTCATATTGGACAATCTTTGTTAAAATGCAACAATGAACCATAGTTGACCATGGTTGATTTCCATATTGAGACAATCTTTGTCACAATGTGACATTAGACCATGGTTGATTGTGAATTACCATGACTGATGATGGTTGACAATGGTTGACCATGGTTGATTTCCATATGAAGGAAATATTTGTCACAATTTGACATTAGACCATGGTTGATCATGATTGACCATGGCTAATGATGGTTAACAATGGTTGATCATGTTTGATTTCCATATTGAGACAATATTTGTCACAATGTGACATTGGACCATGGTTGACCATGGTTGGTGATGGTTGACTATGGTTTGTCATGGTTAATTTTCATATTAAGACTATATTTGTCACAATGTGACATTGGACAATGGTTGACCATGGTTAACTATAATTATAAACCCAAGAAATCTATGTTAAACCGAACGGATCGATATTATAAACCTAAGATAATAATAAACCCATGGAATTAATACTAAAAACCTAATAGATTATAAAACCATGGGAATAATATTAAACCTAAGGGATTAATATTATAAATCCAAGGTATATAAACCCTAAAGTAAATATTATAAACCCTTAAATAAACATGATTGATCATGGTTTACGATGGTTTATTTTCATATTGACGCAATGTTTGTGACAATGAGGTGTTGGACCATCGTTGACCATGGTTGTCACAATATGATGTTGGACCATCGGACAATATTTATCACAATGGGACCATGGTTGACCATGAACGAATTTCATATTGACACAATCTTTCTCACAATGCAACATTGGATCATGGTTGACCATAATTGACAATGGCCAACCACGGTTGTCCATGGTTGGTTTTCGTATTGAGACAATATTTGTCACAATGCAACATTGAACCATGGCTAACCATGACTGACCATCATTGACAATGGTTGGCAATGGATGTCCGTGGCTCATTTTCAAATTGAGACAATCTTTGTCACAATGTGACAACCATGGTCAATGATGGTCTAACTTTGCATTGTTTCAAAGATTGTGTCAATATGAAAATCAACCATGGTAAACCATGGTCAACTATGTTTATTTCAGGGTTTATAATATTAATCTTAAGGTTTATATACCTTGGATTTATAATATTAATTCCTTGGGTTTAATATTATTCCCCTTAGTTTATGAACCCTTGGGTTTTTAGTATTAATCTCCTCGGTTCATTACTCCCTTGGGTTTATAATATTGATCCCTTGGGTTTTTTAATCTAATGGTTCATATTCGTAGGGTACAACATTATTCAAAAGCTTTACAATATTTTTTTTGTAAACTTAGTAGTACTACATCTTCAACATCTTCAATATATTAACATGGTCAAGGCGAGGAATTGAACCTGTGACTTCACATCAATGAGTATCTTAATAGAGCACCTGATCACTGGCTATCCAAGGCCCCATGGACCAAAGAATTTATAATATTAATCCTTTGGGTTTTTAAAGTTAATATCTTGGATTTTTAATATTAAACCTTTATATTTATTAATTATCGTATTATGATATTGATAATAATATTAATAATCCCTTTAACTTCATTAATATTTTTGGATCATAGCATTAAATAATTAAATATTTATATTTCATTTTATATAAACACAATTGATATATATATATATATATATATATATATATATATATATATATATATATATATATATATATATATATATATATATATATAAAATAATTAAAAGTAACTAAGATAATATTTTAAAAAAGCTATTTAAAATAATAATAAAATAATTAAAATTAAAATAATAATTTTTATTGAATAACTATAAACTCGAGGAGATAATATTAAATCTAAGGAATCATTGTCATAAACCCAAGGTATATAAAATCTAAGAGAAGCATGGCTGGCCATGGTTTACCATGGTTGATTTTCATATTGATGCAATATTTGTAACAACGTGATGTTGGACCATGGTTGACCATGATTGATTTTCATATTGGACAATATTTGATAAAATGCAACATTGAACCATAGTTGACCATGGTTGGTTTCCATATTGAGACAATATTTGTCACAAAGTGACATTGGACCATGGCTGACCATGATTGACCATGGTTGGTGATGGTTGACAATGGTTGAATTCTATATTGAGACAATCTTTGTCACAATGTGACATTGGACCATGATTGACTATGGTTCATGATGGTTGACAATTATTGATCATGGTTGATTTCCATATTGAGACAATATTTGTCACAAAGTGACATTGGACCATGGCTGACCATGATTGACCATGGTTGGTTGGTTGATGGTTGACAATGGTTGAATTCTATATTGAGACAATCTTTATCACAATGTGACATTGGACCATGATTGACTATGGCTCATGATGGTTGACAATGATTGATCATGGTGGATTTCCATATTGAGACAATCTTTTTCACAATGTGACATTGGACCATGGTTGACCATGATTGACCATGGCTGACGATGGTTAACTATGGTTGATCATGGTTAATTTTCATATTGAGACAATATTTGTCACAATGTGACATTGGATGATGGTTGACCATGGTTGATTATAATTATAAACTCAAAAAAACTATATTAAACCTAAGGGATCGATATTATAAACATAAGAGAATAATAAACCCATGGGATTAATACTAAAAACCTAACAGATTATAAACCCATGGGAATAATATTAAACCTAAGGGATTAATATTATAAAGCCAAGGTATATAAACCCTAAGATAAATATTATAAACCCTTAAATAAACATGGTTGATCATGGTTTACGATGGTTGATTTTCATATTGACACAATCTTTGTGACAATGTGACGTTGGACCATCGTTGACCATGGTTGTCACAATGTGATGTTGGACCATCAGACAATCTTTATCACAATGTGACCATGGTTAACCATCAATGAATTTCATATTGACACAATATTTCTCACAATGCAATGTTGGACCATGGTTGACCGTAATTAACAATGACCAACCATGGTTGACCATAACTGACAATGACCAACCATGGTTGACCATGGTTGGTTTTCATATTGAGACAATATTTATCACAATATAGTGTTGGACCATGGCTAACCATGATTGACTATCATTGACAATGGTTAACAATGGATGTCCCTGGTTCACTTTCATATTGAAACAATCTTTGTCAAAATGTGACAACAAAGGTCAATGATGGTCTAATGTCACATTGTTTCAAAGATTGTGTCAATATAAAAATCAACCATGGTCAACTATGTTTATTTGAAGATTTATAATATTTATCTTAAAGTTTATATACAATAGATTTATAATATTAATTCATTGGGTTTAATATTATTCCCCTATGTTTATGGTCCCTTGGGTTTTTAGTATTAATCTCTTCTGTTCATTAGTCCCTTAGGTTTATAATATTGCATCTTCAACATGTTCAATATATCACTTTGGTCGGGGTGGGAATTGAATTGGCGACTTCATATTAACAAGTTCCTTAATAAACCCCTGTCTATCCAAGACCCGTGGACTAAAGTGCTTATAATATTAATCTCTTGGGTTTTTAAAATTAAATTCTAGAGATTTTAATATTAATCCCTCAATTTTATTAATTATCTTATTATGATATTAATAATAATAATATTAATAATCCCTTTAGATTTATTAATCTATTTGATTCATAACATTAAATAATAAAATTTACAATTTCATTTTAAAATTATAAATCTATAAAAACAATTAAATATTTTTCATTTTATATAAATATATTTAAATAATTAAATATATTATATTATATTTCATTTTATATAATCACAATTATATATATATATATATATATATATATATATATATATATATATATAATAATATAGTGGTAAATATTTTTTTTATTGAATAGTTATTTTTTATTATTCTTTTTAATAAATAATTTCTTTTCCTTATTATTATTTATTATAAAGCATTATTATTATTTCATTAAAATATATTATTAATAAAATATTGCTTAAAAATATTTAATTTTAAAAACTATATCTATTTTTATATTATTAATATTAATATTAATATTTAATTAAAAATATTATTATCATCTAAAAAATATCATTGTCGTCTTAAATTTTTTTATGAGTTATGTAACCTAACTCTTATGGTTAAGCATATTACTCATCATCAATAATTGATATAAGGTTTCCTTAGTGGTTCGAGTACTTTAGCTTACTTTTTACACTTCTCATTAGTAGGTATCAAATTGGTGATATTTAATGGTTCTACCTTTCGAGGCTTAACATCACTTTCGTTTTCGATTCTTTCCCACCACTCTGCAATTGCTATGATATATTATTATTTTTTGTTGCGAGGGAATTAACAAGAGTATTTGAAAAAGAGAATGAACAAGAGTATTTTTTATTGAGTGAGTTACAAGTGGGATAAAGAGGATATGATTTTTGACAATGGAATGTGAGGTTCTTTTTTATTATTTGTGCCAGAGCGTTTTATTATTTGTGTTATAATTATAATGTTATGGGAGTCATTTAATGAGCGGAAGAATTGTTTGGATAGTTAAAAGTGGTCGGAATTCAGGCAAAAAATTTACAAAAAATCTTGTAAAGGCAGTGTTTGAATTGAGTTTTGATGGCAGAAACAGATTTAGCACCATCAAAAAAATCTAAAACACTTAAAATTTTGAAGTTTAATAACTATAACTTAGATTTAAAAAATCTTTACCAAATTTTTTCTAAATATGACTTGAATTTCCATAACTTCCAGAGCCAGCCACTCCTCCCCTCCACCTCGGTTGTTATTTGCATAAATTTATACTTCTATCACCTATTGGAACCCTCCGTAACTTATCAGGTCCCATCAGACTCTTTTAAAAATTTATTATTGGTTAAAAGTCACGACCACATCTAAGTCATACATTTGTGAAGTGCACGATCCAACTATAGGCAAACATTGTGCTTAGGATTGAGTATTTGAATTCGAGGAATAGGCTTGGTTAGACGTTCATTCTTCCAGCGCGCGCAGGAGGGAGAGAACCCTGCTTCTATTGTAGCGTATTTTGTAGCAAGGATAAACCCTTCTAACACGTGTTGGATTCATGTTTCATACAGGGAATCTCTCCTAAGGACTTCATTCTTAGGAGAAAATTGACATAATAAAATATGAATTACCATATGCTATTATATATAATAAATGATGTTTATACAAAGAACTGCACAAGAAGAAAATGTTTATCAAAATATTCCCAAAAATTAGTGTTTAATGCCAGTGATTAAAAGTGTATGAATTTTGAAACATATTAAACCCTTAAATATATTGATTATTATCTCGTATTTATAAATCGATTATGAATTGGAAAATACATAAATAATTAATGCAATGAAACGAATATAGACCAAAATTACTATAATGCAAATGTTATAAGACAAATGGATACTATAATCTATTAAGAAATACAGAGTTGTCTACAAATATTGATTAAATTCTTAGCTTCACGGCCAAAAGTGAAAATTAAAGTCCATATGAAAAGAAACATATATATATATATATATATGAAAATTACAATGTATATATATATCTTGTTATAGCAATCTTGTTATGTTCTTGACTTGCAAGAAATTCCAGAATACCAAATATGTGAAGAAATATAACCCAGAACACATAAAAAAATAAGAAAAGCAGCAAGTATTTTATTATTTAGAGATGAAAGCAATATTCACTTACCTCTTCAAGGGGGCAACCTCCAGCGAAGCATAGCTCAATTACAAAATAAGAGTTGATGTGTCTCAATCGAGAGTCTCTATCCTTTATATAGGATTCATACATACAATACCATGGGTCATTACCATGGTTCACTCAATACCATCTATCTAATACCATGGCCCGTTTGCAACTAATTGTGGTCCCTTTCTTAAATGCGGGTCAACCACTTACAATTATTAATACGGGCTTTATTGACTATTTGACCAACTATAACTATGACTCGACCCTATTACATAAATAAAGGGGTTAGAGTTGGACCCTAACATGCTCTCCCCCATCAAAAGCAGCCTTGTCCCCAAGGTTGAAGCTGCGGAAACTGCTGAAGAATAGTGGCTAGTTCCCAGGTCGCATCTTCTAAAGAGGTGTCTTTCCACTTAACGAGGACTTCCTTGATCGTGCAACCGCGCAGATGTCGTTCTCGCATATCGAGGACCTGTTCAGGTTGGAGCCAGAGTGAACCATCTTCATCCAATTCAAGTAGACTGGTTTGAATCCTGTAATTGTTCCCCACCACTTTCTTGAGGCATGATACATGGAAGACTCGATAAACTTTTGAATTTGGTAGCAAGGCCAACTTGTAGGCTACTACTCCAATGCGCTGAAGTATTTGATAAGGTCCGATAATCTAGGTTGTCATTGATGCCAATATAGCAGTGTTTGTGAGGGCAAATTCTTTGATACATTGATTGCCCATTGATACATGATTGCCCAAGGTTTCACCATAGTGATGAAAGTTTGATATATATACAGACAGAATAGAAGCAGTAGATCCATGAAGCAATAGGAGATGTAGAAATTCTCATTGTAGATCACCTGATAATGCATTATACTAAAGAAAAATACTTGATCTACTTCTACAACCAATTTAGCGAAAGCTTAATCGAACATGAGCAACATCAATAAGAACACATATAACTGATATCGAGAAATCAATCACACATAACACAGAAGAATTTACCCAGGGAAATCCTCAGCCTAAAACCCCAACTCTGTATTATCATACATCGTATTTATACAAAGCCTTAGCTCTCACACAGCGAGCCAGCTCTTAGTATAATTCTCACAAATGAAGGTGGAAATACATCAGGATTACACAAAGCCTTAGCTCTCATAGCTAGCCAGCTCTCAGTGCAATCCTCCTAGATTCTCACAGATAATCAAGACTTCTCCTAAGTCTTCTCCTCTGCCCTCCAAGCCTCCTATTTCCTTGCGCAGTTTTTCCTGGGTGATCCTCCTGTTACCAAGTGTAACATTGATATCTCACATTGATCTCACACCCTATAAAACTGCACAATCCTCAAGGAACCTTAATCCTTCTACTTGGATGATTTTCCTTTATAGGAAAAATCCATCCAACTGATAGTACATTGTCCCTCCTTTCATCTCAACTGGGTCTTTCTCTGAACTGACATACATGAGTTATTTATGAGAGAATATTCAGTTATCTGAAGTGCAACAGTTACATGTATGCAAGCATTAACGAACTGAACTTACATTAATTTAAACAAACTGTTTAAATCAAATATAACTAGATTTGACTCAGTTAACTGAGCCAACTAATTACTACTCAAATTAGAACTCATCCTTATTTCTTTAGCTGATGGATAAATTCCTCAATTAATAGATAAACTTTTGCATGTCCTCACATAGACTTCATGTTTGATTTTTCACAACTAATTAACCCATGGTGAATTAATTAATTTATTTTCAAACAGCTATTAAGTTCAAATTTGAATTTTACTTCCTATGTTTAGTCCAGGGAATGACCAAAATAGGAATCCATCCTAAACTGCTAAAAATAAAATGCTATTTTTAGCACTTCCATTTTTCATTTCCTATTGCTCAATCCAGCACTGATGCCCAAACTACTATTTTTAGCAGTGCTATTTTTAGCACTTCTATTTTTAGCATTTCTTGTTGCCATTTTCAACACTCCCTCTCAACAAGAAAGGCTTCCTCTCGAACCTGATCCTATCCCTTCAGAATGTTTTGCATGCAACACTTCTACCAAGTGTGGTTGCTCCAGCAACTCTCGGAACAAAAAAAAAAAAAAAAACTCCCAACTGACCTCTCTATTGGGCTAGAAACATACTCTGATGTTGAAGCTCTACCTGTTGCTGACAAATGCTCCCTCTCTGACCTCTGAGTTGCTGCAACACTCCATGTATCTCGCACCGTTGCACACCTCTCTGTGCTACCCTCCACTGGTGCAACACTCCTGTGCCTCTCGCATCGTTGCAGCCTACTAGCTCTACATAGTCCTAAGACTCCTACACTGTAGCTCTACCTGCTGCTCCATCTGCATCTGTCTTTACGCAATCAATTAGTCCTGATACTCCTCGTCGGGGATCCTGTAGCAAAGTCGAATCAAAGAGGTTGAGTACCTCAAGGATCCTACCCCTCCTCCTTGGGACGATCACTCCACATTGCCCCACCTCCTACCTAGAGGTATGGCTGCATGTGATCCCTCTTCCCACCTGGCTCGAAGTTTCCCCCTACTAGAGGTCTCTACACGAGTGGATGCCTCCACTCTATCTCCTCTCGGCTTCCCCAGTTGTGGCTGCTCCACAACCTCCTAAAGTTGCTTCACCAATTACGGCTCCTCCACAATCGTTTGAGACTTCTTCTGGCACTGCATGTTGAGAGGTAATTTACTCTCCCTCTCAACCACCAAGTATCTAACCTTTTCCTTGCTCCTCAAGGCTTTGCATGCGTCTTGTACCTCAAGTGCATACAGGATCTTGGCTAGCACACCAATCTATTTCATCTTTCCTACCGTCACGAAATTTTTTAGAAAAATAACTGATTTTAAATTAGCGATATCTCCCTCATCCGAACTCTGATTCAGTCGATTTTTTTTTTTTTTTTTGGGTATTTTTCCACAAGGAATCCAAATCTGCTATTTGTTTCTAAAAATTTTGTACATAAATTTTTAGATCTGCTTTGCAAACTCTCAGCCCAAAACTCAAAACTTTGAAATCTCATCTCAGTATACTATTCTCTCCTTTGATCACCTTTGCTTCGATACCATGTAGAATTTTCTCTACAAATTTGCTAGCTCTGATACCATGTAGAAATTCCCACTGTAGATCACCCGATAATGCAATATACTAAAGAAAAATACTTGATCTACTTCTACAACCGATTTAGCGGAAGCTTAATCGAACATGAGCAACATCAATAAGAACACATATAACTGATATGGAGAAATCAATCACACATAACACAGAAGAATTTACCCGGGGAAAGCCTCGGCCTAAAACCCCAACTCTGTATTATCATACATAGGATTTATACAAAGCCTTAGATCTCACATAGCTAGCCAGCTCTCAGTACAATCTTCACAGATGAAAGTGGAAATACATCATGATTACACAAAACCTTAGCTCTCACAGCTAGCCAGCTCTCAGTGAAATCCTCCTGGATGCTCACAGGTAATCAAGAATTCTCCTAAGCCTTCTCCTTTGTCCTCTAAGCCTCCTATTTCCTTGCACAGTTTTTCCTGGGTGATCCTCCTGTTACCAAGTGTAACACTGATCTCTCACACTGATCTCACACCCTGTAAAACTACACAATCCTCAAGGAACCTTAATCCTTCTGCTTGGATGATTTTCCTTTATAGGAAAAATACATCCAACTGATAGTACACTATCCCTGCTCTAATCTCAATTGGGTCTTTCTCTGAACTGACATGCATGAATTATTTATGAGAGAATATTTAGTTATCTAAAGTGCAACAGTTACATGCATGCAAGCATTAACTAACTGAACTCACATTAATTTAAACAAACTGTTTAAATCAAATATAACTAGACTTGACTCAGTTAACTGAGCCAACTAATTACTACTCAAATTAGAACTCATCCTTATCTCTTTAACTGATGGATAAATTCCTCAATTAATAGATAAACTATTGCATGTCCTAACATAGACTTCATGTTTGATTTTTCACAACTTAATTAATTTATTTTCAAACAGCTATTAAGTTCAAATTCGAATTTTACTTCCTGTGATTAGTCCAAAGACTGACTAAAATAGGAATCCATCCTAAACTGCTAAAAATAGAATGCTATTTTTAGCACTTCCATTTTTCATTCCCTATTTCTCAATCCAGCACTCGTACCCAAATTGCTATTTTTAGTAGTGTTATTTTTAGCATTTCTTGTTGCCATTTTCAATAGGAGCAAGAAGCCAAAGAGGAGAAGCCATCGTGAAGCCAAAGAGTAAGATGAAGAGTTTATCGAAAGCCATCAAAGAAGCAAGTCATCAGAGCAAGAGAAGCAGGTTATCGCATATGCCCAAGGTTATGAGTTATCGAAAGAACAAAGAACAAATAGTGATAACAGAGGAGTAAAGAAGAAAACATCGGAGGATCCATATCGGAAGTATCGCATGTAAGATATTCCCAAGAAGAACCAAAAGGAAGAAAACATCAGAAGAGCGGGGGTAGGAGTGTACATCTGTTTTGGTCGTGGCTGAAGGCCCACACTAAATCCTAGTCGTCGATCTCATTTTCAACACTTATATCACAGTCAACAATGGGGGGTAAGCCTGTTGTTAACCCATGTGCTAGTTGAAGACCCATAGGTCGTAGATTTGATGACCTCGTATATCCAATGGATATCAGGTCACAAAATGATCCAATGTTAATCTCAAAAATAGACCCGAACTTTTATATATCAAGGATTTATAATCCTTATCGGCTCCGTAAAGGTGGTTAAGCATCACGCAAGTTCCTCGGCCAATATCATTGTGAACCACTGGATCCAGCGCGCCTTGATCAAACGGTGGAGGATCAACGATTGGGTTTGTTGATCGGGTGGATCAACAACTGTCAAATTAATGATGAGATCAGCTATGGAGAATTAATCCGATAAGACTTAGGACTAAGTGGACCCGAGAAGTTTATGGACATGAGTTTAATTTTATTTAGGGTCTGGTCTTGTGCATTCAGGTGGGACCGATGTTCGTTGGTAGGTTCTGTGTTAAAGCGTTGCTTGTTGACTGGTCTGGTCTTTGTTTAAAACCCACCAATGTAAACACTTCTGATTTGTATTTATCGCATATCGAGGAGTCTTAGGAATAACTCCAATCGTTCATGAAGTTGCAATTGGATTAAAGGTGATGACGTGGCATGTGGGATCTCCATGTGGGTATAGCAGCTCTTATATGGTTTTATGTGAATAATCAAGTCTATGGAGAAAGACTCTCCGATATATATTTTTAATATACAAGTCAGCCTCCCTCTAATAGACGTGTCCTTTGGTTATTGGTGAAACTCGTATAAAAATGAGTTAAAACGCTTCAGTTCTTAGTAAGCCGAAGGAACGGAAGAAAAAGGAAGCTAAAGAGACAGAGGAAGCTGAAGGAATAGCAGTTGAAAGAAGGAAGCCGTAAGGTTCAGCAGAAGAAAAAGGAAGCCAAAGGTCAAGTGAACGAAAGATCGGGAAGTTGAAAGGTCGAGAATCCAAAGGTCTAGTAGATGATAAAGATACAAAAGAAGCCGAAGATCGAGTGAGAAAGAAGCTAGCTATAGGTCCAACAGGACAGAAGGAAGTGAAGGTCCAACAGGACAAAACGAAGCCGAAGGTCCAGCAGGACAGGAGCAAGCTGAAGGACGAGGCAATTATGTTGATTGGGTTAATCTTTGAAAGGTTTGGACCTGTGATGAATTAATCAAGTACATAACGCAACCTGAAGAACAATTCTGTGAAGGGGAAAAATAAAGTTTCATCTGATATCGTTTGAAGGGAGCAGTAGCCAGCACCGGCATTGAAGCGTTTGTGAGTCTAGTTCTGGGAGGTAAGAGATCACGATAGCAAGAATAGTGAGGAGAAGTCATGATGGCAGGGTTACCCCCGCTTACACCCACTGTATGGATATAAAATGCATCCACATAATTGTCCCAGGTATTTAACTCTCAAAGGAGTCAAATCTTCAACCATAAATGGTTAAGGCCCTCTTTTAGTCACATGCGGAATGATTCATAGACTTAACAAAGTCCAAACGTTAACCCACCTTTTCCTTCTATCAAAAATTAATCACTCTGCTTAAACTTCCTATTGAGACTTTTTACCTCCTCATAACCTTCATTATCCCTTTAACCATAGATATATAACCTTATCCATTTAATACATTGGTTACATATGTTTTATCGCATGAAATCTTCTATCAGTACTATTTTCCATTATAAACCTTTTACAAAGGAAAAACCCATTTACAAAGGAAAACCCCACAAACATACATTTCTGCCTTGGTACGGCCTTTGTACACTTCCCGAGGTTACATTTATCTCAATCGGGTTTCGCTCCTCCACGGGTCTTTAACACATACATGCATCACCACCCCTTCCACCTCCGATATGCGACTATTGGAAGCGTTTAATTAACTCTAAGCCTTAAAAGACTCAACCATGCACTTTATAGAATACAAAGGGATTACATTAAAACTCCACTCCGAAACACATAAGCAAATCTCAAAAACATTACAACCGCGACTATAATTATCGTCGAGTCCGCCTTTCCATATCAAACCTTCCGCTACACTGCACCTTCTTTGATTCCCGATCATCGATGTCTCTGATCTATCGCATCTCCGATCGGCTTCATCGTGATCAGTGTATCGTCCATTGCATCATTGCAGTATCGCTATTTCAGCCCATGGCCAGTTCGAATAACCCCCAAGGCTTTCCGTCGATGTGATAAAGTGATGCAATCGTAATCGCAAGTTCTTAAGGCCCGAGATTCGTCCCTTTGTAAAACAATCCACCGATGTGATATTGCCTTACAGACCCAATAAGGGTATAGGTTCCGTCTATAAACTTTCAAGTCTGGATTTCAGATCCGACTGTGTTTTGCACTATGTCTTAGTGTAAATTGGATTTACATTTTAAAGACACCATTTCTCTACGATTTAATCCAGGTCGTTGATCTATGAGATCTAACGGTTGCTGTGCACTGACACTTTACTTCTCTGTTCTTCCTTTCACTTGGGTTTTTCCACTATTCCTTCAATTCTTCTGTGGTTTTGGTTTTCTTCAAAGGTATCAGCTTTCCGCTCTTCTACTACCTTTGAACTTAACTCCGCGAATTCTCACTTCGCTATTTCTCCAAAGCTTACTCGAATCCTTCAGTTGGATTCAAAGACCCATTATGATTCCTCTGAATCATTCTTCTCCTCTGCGTATTTCTTCATAACTCTACCTTCAACCCTGTTACAGAACCTACAAATTCACAAGTAATTCATTCATGAAATACTCATTTCACACACTCACACAGTCAGGAATAAACCTCTGTATATATAATTATAAACAATGATTACATTCGAAACCCCGTGTCTCGCACAGGCCTGATCTTCAACTATTAGTGGCCTCCTCTTGAGCTCTGCCTGTAGGCTTACATTTATACCAGAAAGGCTCTATTGAGCTAGTTCTGGTTCAATTCTTAAATCTTCTGAACTGACTCCTAAATTCTCTATGTCCACTTCTACTTCAATTAATTCCTAAGTACTATCTTTTTAGTTCCTCAAATCACTCCTCGAATCATGAACTACTTTAAGAGTTATAATTGATTTTGAACTCTTTTGTCATTACTACCCACTCATGTTCTCATTTATTTGAGAGTATTTACAACATCCTCACATTATCTAATTAATTCCTATTCTATGTACTGAAAAACCTAATATTACATTAATTCATCACTTGGGAATTCAACTTCCTAAAAATACATGACCCCCTATGTCTGCTTAATTACAATTATTTTCTCTTGGGTTGAATGCTCATGCATCAAGTCACTCCTAAAGCAATTACTCCTGAAGCCTTTACCGTGACAGTGAGAACAAGGGCTTAAAACAGAGAGTTGTTTTGTGCAGAGCTTACTGCAGCTCATTATAGACACATTGAAGTTGTGTAAATACTATTGGACATCATAATGGATATTTGAAATCATCATGAGGTAACTTTTTAGACTCTATGTGGGAAATTTGAAGAATTGTGAAGACTCCTTCATATGAAGATAGGTTGTCATTGATGATGTAGCATGGAGACTACATTGAAGCTATAGATTGACATAATACAATGAAGAAAATGTTGGGAGAAAATAATAACTACCAAATATATCTAGACAAAATATAGCAGTGAGTTGGAGCCTAGAGAGTTGGTACCTTGAAGGTTGGAACCTGAAACAAACAAGGTTGGTGCCTTGACAAGAAAGGGTTGGATCCCTTGGGGCTGGTGCCTCAGAATTGGAAGGATTAGTGTCCTTGGAGTCGGTGCTCCTAAACACAAGGTTGGTGTCTTGAGAAGACAAGGTTGGACCCCTAGAGGTTGGAGCCCCACAAATGACCAAATTGGTGCTTGGCAACAAATTGGAGCTTTATACATATTGTACTTGATTTATTGTAAAGATTATATTAATAAAAGCATTTATTCCTATTGTTCATTTTTGTGTTCTAAATAAAAATGATTTAACTCGTAAAAATAACAATTGAAAAGAAATACTGATTCACCCCCTATTAGAGTCGGTTTGGTCAGCCCTCCGTCAGAGATCAAAACTCTTTATGCATTTCATTTTTAGGTTTCCCGCTCCATTCATTCAGCTGCATTCCGCTAGGGGCATGCCATGATCTGACGAAGAAGGTCATGCTAGTCATTTCCCTCATGTCTGGCTCCTGCTAGCTTAGGTCTTTTGTCAATGATCACCAAAGTCCATGACAGTCAAGGTCTAGTCCTTTAATGGACAAAAGTCATTTTCAATCATTAGGTCTAGGGATTAAATCAATTTGGTCTTTAAATAGGTCCAGTAAATCCATGTAGGCCAGAGTGATGCCCTTGCAAAGTAATGATTCACAAAGTTTCATCGTCATATTGATAAACTTCGACTGTTCTTCAAAACTCTGTTTTGAAGAAAAGTCAAACAGTGTTATTGGTGACAAAATTTTCAAAAAGGTCTTCAGTTGATTTCTTCAAGTGCAGTCATGGTTTCCGTGGCCAAATGTCCTGTCAAGCAATCCCTGCAAAGAGTGCCGAAAATTTCATCACTTGAGCCAAAATTCAGAGGAAAAGTGAAAATCAGGGTTGTTTTAAAGTCAGTGAAAAAGTGTCAAACATAAACATTAGAAAATGGGTTTTTTGAAAAAGCAAAAATGTAACCCATCACTTCCAAATCTTTATATACAAACTCCCACCTAAATCCAAGTCATTGTGCAATCAAAGGCAGAAGGAAAGCATTGCAAAGTCGTGGGTGTGCAAGCGCATAATTTGGAGCAGTTTGGAGGAAGTTTCAGGGGCGCGGCACACACAGGCAGGGGCGCAGCGCACACACAGGGTGCGGCACACATAGAGCCCGCCCACAGTGCAAATTTATACCTATCGCGGCGCCCCTGCCTTGGTGGTAGATATCACAAAACAACACCCAACTTCACCATCATCAAAGGGGCGACCTAAATATAGTTTATAAACAGCAGTCATGGCATCTAAGGGTTCATCAGAGTATGAGGTGGAGACCCACAGTGATACAAATTCAGGAGAACAGGCTCCTCAGAGACATCATAGGAGTGGCAAACATGTTAGGGATGAGCCAAACACCCTCACTGAGTTGCAGGCATGCCCTCTTGCTATGTCATGTTTCCAGCACCTAGCATGTTTTGAATTTTGTCAAAGGGTGGAAAATGTCAGAGTTCATCATGAGTTGGCCTATCTATTTGTGCTTCACCTACATGGAGGTCAGTCTATCTTGGCCGGGGTCACCTTCACATTGACACCCGAAACTATCTCACTGGCAACAGGCATACCAAATGTTGGAGAACAGTGGCATAAGAAGAAGAAGAAGGTGGATAGGCATCATTATGAGCCTTACATTAAGGCCAGTTGTTTGAGGCATCTCACAAGAGTCTTCCCATTCAGATTTTTGAAAGATGAGTATGCTCCGCTCATGAAATTGATCATTAAATACTTCAGTTGTGAGGGGAGGTTCTCCCGCCTATATGCCTATCACATCAAGTTGCTGATGCACTTTACAAGGGTACAGATGATGAACCTCCCATTTTTCATTTGCGGGAACATAGAGAGGATGAAAAATTTCATGCAGCATAAGACCCCTCAGCAGCAGCTCAATAGTGTTTATCACTTTGCTCTTATCCAGATTTTGGTGGATCATCAGTTGGGATTGCAGGGCATTGCTTGGGAGGACTTCATCTCCCGTGACCTCTTCAGCACTCCATAGGTAGTATCAGAGGCAGAGCATGAGATAGGTGATCCTTCACATCAGTATGAGTGCCACGAGACTGCTACTATGCCAATATTCATCACCTATCAGAGAGGCAGTAGACATTTGTTTGCAGCGGCAAAGCGAGTGTTATCTCCACCCGTGGTGGAAGGGGCCTCGTTTCCTACATCGACGACACAGGAATAGGACAGAGGTAAGGAGCCAATGCATGATGAGGGGCATTAGGTGATCCATCAGGTGAACGAGAGACAAAATTCGTTCTCCTTCATGATGATGAGACAGATACAGAACCGACAAATGCAGAGCTTAGAGAGATCATCCAAGAGTAGCAATCAGAGATTGAGGCCTTATCCCTTGACTTGGAGAGGGCTAAGTAGAACATGAAATACCTGGAGCAGAGGAACAAATAGTTGGAGGATTAGGAGGCGATTATGGAGCTACAAAACATTCGTGAGTATCGCCAAGCTACACAAAGAAGAAGAGTTGAGCTCACGTCATTGGAGCAAGAGATCAATGAGGATCGGGAGGCCAATCTAGAGAGAGTTAATATGCACTTGGAGAGGCTACTAGACAAGGCCGACAAGGACCATGCCTTACTGAGACACATGGCTTTCCATTACAGGGCACGAAACATGAGTGCAAAGGCCCGAATAAAGAGTTTGAAGGCAAAATTGAGCAAAGCAACAAGAGAGGCAAAAGAGGAAAAAGAGCAAGATCAGCTTCGAATCTTGGCTGAGGATTCTTTGGCACAACATAGCACCCCATAGAGAACCTCCACCCCAAATTTCAAGGAATTTGGGGAAATTTTGGTCACATGACAAATTTTTGGGCAAAACACAGGTTTTTTCTCCTTGTGCGCGCGGCGCTAAAAATTGGGATCTCCAATTGAAGAATGGTTTGAATTTTTGGATTTAGCATGAAAAATCACGACTACTGGTGCTTGGACAAGAAATTTGGGCGAGATCTGAGTCTCTAGGAGATCAAAAACACCCAAAAATGACCTCTCTGCCCCTTTTTTGACACACAGGAAGCAGTCTTGGGAGAATGAAGATTTGGAGGGGAAAATGAGCACCAAATTCATAAATTCCAATTGGGTTAGAAAGTAAGCAGGACAAGCTTTCCAATACGTACACTTGGGCACATTTTGGACACCTAAAAGTGCCTCAAATCAGGCTCCAACGTAGCGCGACGCACACAGGAAAAATTGCCAAATTTGCTTCCGTTTCACGAAATTTCGATTCGTGACTTCCCCAAGTGGGCCCACTCATCTACATTTCAGTTTTTTGGCACCTAAGGCGGAATTTAAAGTATTTTCTCTCTAGATTGGCTTCTATCCAAGTGGCGAAGGAAGGCAAACGGTCACCCAAGCCATTTGTCATGTTTGTAACGCTGCACCTGTAACTGATGGTTGGCTCTTCACCTCCATTTTGTAATGATTCGAGTAACTCCCCAACCCTTGGGCATTCTATCTCTTCATGTCACATTCTATATACTGTATGCAAGCTATTTGCAAAGGGTTGGTTGGCTTGTAACTTCTGGGAGACTGTGGGAAAGAAACTCTGCTTCTTCACTGTATATTTTTGACAGAGAATTAATGAAAGGCAGCGGCTCTGTTTTATGAGATTCATGTGGTTGTGAGTGTAGCAAATGTGTCTCTTATGTTTTCATATGTATTTCGTTATGTTCCATAATTCAATTCATGTTCATTTCCAGTGAAATTTTCTGAGTTAGATAAGGTAGAATTCAATTTTATTGCTCTGCCTGTGGGAAAATTTCATGTTCAGTGTTTTTCTTCTGTTGAAGAGGATTCATGTTCCTATGCCCTTTTCACTCTCCTAAACAATCTCTCCATTCTGCGTTATTTCAAACTAAATTGCTACACTTTCCGCCTGCCTTGCCTCACGAAGTAATATGTGCCTTTGTATTAAATTCTTTTTTCTTTGCTGACCGTTGGTCCCATACCATCCCAGAAGCTCAGTCATTCATAAACATTGTTTCTTGTATCCCTATTCACTTACTAGCCTAAGATCAATACTTCACTGTAAGTCATCTCAGACTATTTTTTGCTTATCCATTCACTGAGCATGACTCAGAGAGAGCCCTCTCCTGTTCTGGTAGGGCTAGCTACCAGACTGAGCGTGGTTTGTGGTTACACTGAATTTTTCCTTCCTTTAGCCTAGGGAAAATTTAGGTGCTAACATAGTGGCGACTCCACTGGGGAACTAAAATCAAATCCCCTTATTTCTTAATAATTCTAAGCTTCCGGATGATGAATTTACGATTGGATAGGCTGAGTAAGTTGATTGCGTCCTGTGATTTTTCTCAGTAGCACGCTGGCTTCGAGACGATATACCAGAGCCAATCCAGACCCAGATCCTGCTCATATTTACGAAAACCCCAATTTGATTCCGAGACTCCTTCGTCAAGAGAGCACCATAACTCTCGTGTTCAAATCCCATTCATGTCCTGACATTTTTGAGTATCTTGAAAGCTTGAGTTTCACGAGCAGTTTGAAATATCGTTGTTTGAGTCTAAATCCGAAAGGGTTGTTGATTATACTTTCCCCAATCCACAATTTCTTGTAGACTTAGAAACCAAAAGAGCTAATAGGTTAATTGATAATTATATTGCGGCACAGCCTCAAACTCCAATTGCTAGCCCCTTACAAACTGTACACACCCCTCCAACACCTCCAAGGCCAAATCCACCAAGAGTGATAGCTGCCCGTTTTGCAGCCCTTGTTCTGCCTCAAGTTCTAGATGATATGCCCGCAGATTATCAAAGAAAAAACCCGTTTTTTGATGGCACTCCTAACAGCATTACTTCTCAGCAACACGTGGACAAAATGGCAGACTTCTATGAACTTCATGAGATCAATGCGGAGAATGTGGCAATGAGACTCTTTGTACAGACATTTGTAGGTGAAGCGAGGAAATTGTTCAGAGGTTTTCCGGCAGCACGTATCGCTACCTTGGCTGAACTACAAAGACAATTTTTAAATTGATGGGAAGTGAAAAAGAATCCTCTTCAAATTCTAGCTGAATATGAGCAAATTAAACTAAACGCTGGTGAGTCGGTCCAATATTATTGTGTTAGATTCAATACAGTTTATAACGAAATTCCAGATCATCTAAAGCCACCTGTGGGACTGGCTACGATGAAATTTTTGGATGGTTTTGACGCTGATATGGCCTACCAATTAAGAGAGAGAGAACCGGCTACAATGGAAGACATGCAGAAAATCGCGGTCAGTGTTGAAGCGAATCTGTTGTCCAAGAGAGCTAGAGCGAAAGCACAAAAGAAAGTCACGTTTAAGGAAGAGTCTTCTTCAATGGATCAATTACTCAAAAAGGTAGAGCAGATGCTTGAAAGGGTGAAGCTCGACAAACCTGAGCCACAAGTTAGAAATCCTAACTTCCGTGGCCAGCAGCATCAGCCACAATATAGAATAAGACGGAGAGATCAGCGAACCCAAGAGCAAACAGCACAACAGACAATATAGACACCATTGTAGCAAAATTTTGTGCATGGGCCGGAGTCAGATGAGGACGGAAATGTAATAGGTGAAGAAAACAACCTCTTCACTCCAGATGAGCTGCCTACTTACATTACTGAAGAAGAGGAGTGTGCGGTGAGTTCAGCTGCACACAAAGATGCAGATTTCATTCTAGCAAGTGACATTGTTTTACAAGAAGAATCAGAGGAGTATCAAAGGGGATATATGAATGCTCTGTCCGCATAGCAGCAGCAATATTCACTTAGAAACAGAGATGTGCCGGCCAAACCAATTCAGAAAAGGAAGGATGTTGAGGCATCAAAGAATGATTCATCAGCTACACAAAGGAAAGGGAAAGAGGTAGTTGGTCCGGAGAGCAGCAAATCACCATCAACAGAACAATCACATCAACAAGCTGCATCAAAAGAAAAAGAAAAGAAGGAAATCCTAGTCAAAGAGGTAGAAACGATTCCCACTTTTAACTTAGAGAATGAGATTTCTAAGTTAAAGGTATCCATCCCCTTGACTGAAATAATGAAGAACAACAATTATAGAGGACAAATATCTAAAATGTCGAATTTGGACCCAATGTCTGACATGGTAAATATTGAAGACGATCAGCTTGAAATGATTTTTGGGCCATCATCGAATGGTGAGTCTCCTGATAGTGATGTGCCACCCTTTTACATCAGTTTAAGATTGCATGATTTTGTGTTACATAATGCCATGTTCGATTCCGGAGCTTCTCACAATCTCATGCCTAAGGCTATCATGGATAAGCTCGGTCTGGACATCACCCGGTAATACCATGATCTCTATTCATTTGATTCCAGCAGAGTGAGATGTATAGGACTCATCAAAGACTTGGTGGTGAGTTTGGATCAACTTCTCATGAAAAATGTTTTGATGGATGTTGTGGTAGCAGATATTCCTCCAAGGTTTGGCATGCTTCTTTCTAGGCCTTGGGTAGCGAAATTGAAAGGGACACTACAACTACATTTCTCCTATGCAACTATTTTGGTGTTTGGACAAATGAGGAAATTGTATCGAGAACAAAAAATGAAATATATGATCACAAGCAAGGGGAAACCAATAAATCATCCAATTAACTATGTACATAAAGATTTAGAGTCTTTTGTTTTGTATTCAGATAGTTTAAATGATATAGATAGTCAGGTAGTAGAAGCAGATGATATTCCGGAAATAACAGAAAATTTCAGAGAAATTTTAAAGAAAGAAGGACAAGAACAACATAACAATGTTGGGCAATCAGCTGAAAGTAACAAGCAGACAAGGCACAACAAACATATTTCCAGCACTTACAAGAGGAGGAAGAAGGTTTGTGGACCATGGATTTTGATGGAGCAGTGGGAAATGATGGTGCTGGAATTGGAATTTGGGTACGCAATCCTTTCTCTGCCCCAAATAAAGTGCCTAGTAGCGTGAGGGTTTGCTCTTACAAATTGGCTTTTGAGTGTTCAAGCAATGAAGCTGAATATGAAGCTCTGATTGCTGGCCTGAAGATTTTAAGAAAGTTGAATGCTAAGAGGATTTCGGTATATGGCGACTCTGAATTGGTAATAAAGCAGGTTAGAGGCGAGTATCAAGCAAAGCATCCTAGGATGCGGGCCTACTGTAATGTAGTTCTAGACATTCTAAAATTATTTTCAGAATACACCTTGACATGTGTACCTCGTATACAAAATAGTATTGTTGACGCTCTTGCCAAGGCAGAAAGTAGTTTGAAGATCCCCATGAACTCTAGCAATAAATTCGAAATCCATGTCAAGCATCGTCCAACCGTTCCAGATAATCAGAGATATTGGAAAGTGTTTCAAGATGATGAGGAGATTAAGGATTTTCTGCAAAACAAAGGCAAGTTCAAAGAAACCTCAATAGATGTAGAAAATGACGATGGTAAAGGGAATGGTGCAAATGAAGTGCAGATCAATGAAATGGACGTGTTGCAGCTGAAGAATAACGTTATTCCTAATGGCTTGATACCTTTAGAAGAACTTTTTGATCAAGATGATGTAGCCCGCAAGCCAACATTGCAGCCAATGGAAAAGGGTGTAGAAGAGGTCAACATCGGAATAGCTGCCAATCCTAAGTTGGTAAAATTGTCCAAAGCATTGCCGCCAAAGATCAAGGACAAATACATCGGTTTGCTGGCTTTATTTGCAGATGTGTTTTCTCGAGATTATTCTAACTTAAAGACATATGATACCAATATAATTCAGCACACTATACCCATCAAGCCCAATCAAAAACCATTTGGACAGAAGTTGAGAAGGATAAATCCAAAGTTGCTGCCATCTATTGAAAAGGAGGTAAATAGGTTGTACAATTCAGGTATCATTGTGCCCATCAGATTTTTGGATTGGATCTCTAACTTGGTGCTCGTACGAAAGAAGACAGGTGAGATCCGCTTATGCATTGATTTCAGAAATCTAAATAAAGTTTCATTAAAGGACAACTATCCACTACCCAAAATGGACCATATACTTTAGCGAGTAGTGGGGGCATCTCGTATGTCACTACTTGATGGCTATTCCAGATATAACCAAATTTATGTCCATGAAGATGACCGGGACAAAACAACATTCACCACTCCATGGGGAACCTTTCATTATGCCAAAATGCCTTTCGATTTAAAGAATGCAAGTGCCACATTTCAGCGTGCAATGGACTTGGCTTTTGCGATTGAGAAGGATGTGTTTTTGGTGGTGTACCTGGATGATTTGACGGTGTTTTCCAAATCTGATGAAGAGCACATGCAACATCTAAAAATTGTCTTTCAAAAGTGCAGAAAATATGGTTTATCGTTGAATCCGAAGAAGAGCTTATTCACCATGGAGGAAGGAAAATTACTCGGGCATATTATCTCAAAGGATGGCATTCGTATTGACCCATCACGTGTGCAAGAAATTCATCAAATCGATCTGCCCCGGAATAAAAAAGAGATACAATCGTTCAATGGTAAGATGAATTTTCTACGTCGCTTTGTATCTAATCTTGTTGAACACCTAAGAGAATTGACCAACATGCTTAAGAAGGACAGCCAAGTGAAATGGATAGAGGAGGTTGTAAAGTCTTTCAGTTTGGTCAAATTGGCTCTTTCTTCAGCCCCAGTTCTAGTCAGCCTGGACTACACTCAGGATTTCATATTGTTTTCATTTGCTTCGGAGCACACTATGGCAGTAGTATTATTGCAGAAAAGAGATGATCATGAAAGACCCATCGCATTCTTCAGCAGAGCCATAAGAGATGCAGCCTTAAAGTACAAAATCATTGAGAAACAAGCCCTGGCACTTGTGAAGGCACTGAAAGATTTCCTGGTATATATTCTACATTCTCATATTCTGGCCTATGTACCTACCACTGCTATAAAGGATGTTTTCGTGCAGACCGATCCGGAAGGAAGACGAGGCAAATGGATTGCAGCCTTGTTGGAATATGATGTGGAAATAAACCCTACAAAGCTGGTTAAAGGACAGGGATTGGCGAGGTTAATGGCCGAATCAAACTTGCATGCCTTGGACATAAATCTGATCACTGCTATGTCCGATGAGAATGAGGAAGGATATTTGATTCAGGTATCTGAAATGTTTACTCTTTCTCCATGGTATTCAGATATCGTATATGTGCTTAAAAATCTGTCACCACCGCCCGACATGACTAGAAACAAAGCGAGAACAATCAAGTTGAAGGCTGCCAAGTTTTGCATTTTGAATTCTGCACTGTATTAGAAAGATCCCGATGGAATTTTGTTAAATTGTTTGGTGGAAGAAGAGGCAAAGAAAGTCATGGAGGATTTCCACGGAGGAGAGTGTGGTGGTCAACTTTTTTGGAAGTCAAGAGCAAATAAAATTTTGAGAGCAGGGTATTATTGGCCGACATTGTTTGCTGATGTATATAAGATGGTCAAGCACTGTCATAAATGTCAGATTTTCAAAGGAAAGCAGAAGTTATAGGCTTTTCCACTTAAGCCTATTGAGGTGAGCGCTCCTTTCCAACAGTGGGGGTTGGATTTCATTGGTGAAATTCATCCCGCTTCTTCCGGTCAGCATAGATGGATCCTCACAGCGACAGATTATTTCACAAAATGGATTGAGGCAATTCCCACCAGACAAGCTACAGATGTGGTAATCATTTCATTTCTTGAAAATAAAATCTTGCCTCACTTTGATTGTCCGAATAAGTTAATCACCGACAATGCAACAACTTTCAAATCAAAAAGGATGGTAGAATTTTGTCATAAATATCACATCATTTTGGGTCATTCAACTGCCTATCATCCGCAAGGCAATGGATTGGCAGAGTCTTCGAATAAATCATTGATCAACATCATCAAGAAGCTACTGGAAATAAATAAAAAGAGCTGGAATAAGAGGTTGATCCACGCGCTTTGGGCAGATCGAATCAATTAGAAAAAATCTATTGTTATGTCACCATTTGAGATTGTTTATGGAGTTAACACAGTATTTCCCACCTCTCTCGCTGCCTCGGTAGTCAAACTTCTTTAGGAGGCCGACAATGAATAAGATCCCATGCAGAGAAGGTTGAATCAAATGATCCACTTGCAGCAGACAAGAGAAGAATTTTCAAGAACGCATCCAAATTGCAGGAGAAAATAAAGAAAATTTATGACAGAAAGCAAAGGCAAATAAATTTCAGTTGGATGATGTGGTGCTGAAGTGGGATGCAAGGAATGAAGAGAAAGGTAAGCACAGAAAGTTCGAGAATCTTTGGAAAGGTCCTTTCAAGATCGCAGCATATAGGGGTCAGAATGCCTTCCTTCTGAAGGAAATGAACGAGGAAGATTGTCCAGGAGGGCCGATCAATGGTCGACTCCTCAAGCGGTACCATTTCTGAGTTTATTAACGCTGCTTCCATTGTCATTGTAAATACCATTTTTATTTCAGTTTGGTTTGAGTTTGTCAAGTTAGTTTTTGATTCATTTCAATGTCAAGTTTGAGTCAATTTTTGGTCATTTTAGTTTCATAAATGAGTCAGAGTCCTGTGTTGTTTTTCGAAAAATGACTCCATATCCCAATGGATGAAGGCACTGTCTAGCTCTTCTAGAGATCTTTTGTTCTTGGCACATCCAAGGAGCTACCATCCCCCATTAGAGCCAATGTTAGAGTCGGTCTGGTCAGCCCTACATCAGAGATCAAAACTCTTTATGCATTTCATTTTTTGGTGTCCCGCTCCATTCATTCAGCTGCATTCCGCTAGGGGCATGCCATGATCTGACAAAGAAGGTCATGCTAGTCATTTACCTCATGTCTGGCTCTTGCTGGCTTAGGTCTTTTGTCAATGATCACCAAAGTCCATGACAATCAAGGTCTGGTCCTTTAATGGACAAAAGTCATTTTTAGTCATTAGGTCTAGGGATTAAATCAATTTGGTCTTTAAACAGGTCCAGTAAAGCCATGCAGGTTGGAGTGATGCCCTTCCAAAGTAATGATTCATAGAGTTTCATCGTCATATTGATAAACTTCGACTGTTCTTCAAAACTCTGTTTTGAAGAAAAGTCAAACAGTGTTATTGGTGACAAAATTTTCAAAAAGGTCTTTAGTTGATTTCTTCAAATGCAGTCATGGTTTCCGTGGCCAAATCTCCTGTCAAGCAATCCCTGCAAAGAGTGCCAAAAATTTCATCACTTGAGCCAAAATTCAGAGGAAAAGTGAAAATCAGGGTTGTTTTAAAGTCAGTGAAAAAGTGTCAAACATTAACATTAGAAAATGGGTTTTTTGAAAAAGCAAAAAATGTAACCCATCACTTCCAAATCTTTATATACAAACTCCCACCTAAATCCAAGTCAGTGTGCAATCAAAGGCAGAAGGAAAGCATTGCAAAGTCGTGGGTGTGCAAGCGCGTAATTTGGAGCATTATGGAGGAATTTTCAGGGGCGCGGCGCACACAGGCAGGGGCACAGCGCACACACAGGGTGCAACACACACAGAGCCTGCCCGCAGTGAAAAGTTATAACTAGCGCGGCGCACTGGGTTTTGCGCACGGCGCACAGAGACAAAGCGCCCAGAATTTGCCAAACTCCCTCAAATTTTTTTGTGAAGCAGATAAATTGCAAGGTAGGCTCCATAAACTCACTTGTGCATCAAATTTGATAAAGATATGGTGGTTTATTGCCTGTGATTAAATGCAAAAAAAAATAATTTCATAAAGTTAACCACAAGAAGACACAAAAAACCCATTTTGCTAGGGTTGTGCCATTGTGTTGTTGCTGCCAAGGCTTTATTTTCCCTACCTTACCCCTATTCCTTATTCCCCTATGCCATTTTTCCTATTATCACTACCCTAACATTACCAAACTCATATTCCCTTTCCCTTCCTCCTATTGCTCAATTAAAACCCCAAACCCTAACCTTTCAAAATACCCAAAACCCCTACATATCCCTAAACAAAATTCTCCCTATAACCCCTATTCTCATTACATTACTCCCCTCCTAATACTCCCTTTGTTTCTTTGTTCCCCTTGGTGGCAGATATCACAAAAAAAACACCCAGCTTCACCATCATCAAAGGGGCAGCTTAAATACAGTTTATAAATAGCAGTCATGGCATCTGAGGGTTCATCAGAGTATGAGGTGGAGACCCACAGTGATACAGCTTCAAGAGAACAGGCTCCCTGGAGACATCATAGGAGTGGCAAACATGTTAGGAATGAGCCAAACACCCTCACTGAGTTGCAAGCATGCCCTCTTGCTATGTCATGTTTCCAGCACCTAGCATGTCTTGAATTTTGTCAAAGGGTGGCAAATGTCAGAGTTCATCATGAGTTGGCCCGTCTCTTTGTGCTTCACCTACACGGAGGTCAGTCTATCTTGGCCGGGGTCACCTTCACATTGACACCCGAAACTATCTCACTGGCAATAGGCATACCAAATGTTGGAGAAAAGTGGCATAAGAAGAAGAAGGTGGATAGGCATCATTATGAGCCTTACATTAAGGCCAGTTGTTTGAGGCATCTCACAAGAGTCTTCCCATTCAGATTTTTGAAAGATGAGTATGCTCCACTCATGAAATACTTTAGTTGTGAGTGGAGGTTCTCCCACCTATATGCCTATCACATCAGGTTGCTCATGCACTTTACCGGGGTACGGATGATGAACCTCCCATTTTTCATTTGCGGGAACATAGAGAGGATGAAAAATTTCATGCAGCATAAGACCCCTCAGCAGCAGCTCAATAGTGTTTATCACTTTTCTCTTATCCGGATTTTGTTGGATTCAGTTGCGATTACAGGGCATTGCTTGGGAGGACTTCATCTCCCGTGACCTCTTCAGCACTCCACAGATAGTATCAGAGGCAGAGCATGAGATAGGTGATCCTTCACATCAATATGAGCGCCACGAGACTGCTACTATGCCAGTATTCATCAACTATCAGAGAGGCAGTAGACATTTGTTTGCAGCGGCAAAGCAAGTGTTATCTCCACCCAGGGTGGAAGGGGCCTCGCTTCCTACATCGACGACATAGGAACAAGACAGAGGTAAGGAGCTAATGCATGATGAGGGGCCTTCAGGTGAGCCATCAGGTGAACGAGAGATAGAATTCGTTCTCCTTCATGATGATGAGACAGATACAGAACCGAAAAATGCAGAGCTTAGAGAGATCATCCAGGAGCAGCAATCAGAGATTAAGACCTTATCCCTTGACTTGGAGAGGGCTAAGTGGAACATGAAATACCTAGAGCAGAGGAAAAAACAGCTGGAGGATCAGCAGGCGATTATGGAGCTACAAAACATTCATGAGCATCGCCAAGCTGCACAAAGAAGAAGAGTTGAGCTCACGTCATTGGAGCAAGAGATCAATGAGGATCGGGAGGCCAATCTAGAGAGAGTTAACATGCACTTGGAGAGGCTATTGGACAAGGCCGACAAGGACCATGCCTTACTGAGACACATGGCTTTCCATTACAGGGCACGAAACATGAGTGCAAAGGCTCGAATAAAGAGTTTGAAGGCGAAATTGAGCAAAGCAACAAGAGAGGAAAAAGAGGCAAAAGAGCAAGATCGGCTTCGAATCTTGGCTGAGGCTTATTTGGCACAGCATAGCACCCCATAGAGAACCTCCACCCCAAATTTCAAGGAATTTGGGTAAAGTTTGGTCACATGACAAATTTTTGGGCAAAACACAGGTTTTTTCTCCCAGTGGCGCGGCGCTAAAAATTGGGAGCTCCAAATGAAGAATGGTTTGCATTTTTGGATTCAGCTGAAAAATCACAACTACTGGTGCTTGGACAATAAATTTTGGAAATATCTGAGTCTCCAGGAGGTCAAAAACACCCAAAAATGACCTCTCCGCCCCTTTTTTGACACACAGGAAGCAGTCTTGGGAGAATGAAGATTTGGAGGGGCAAATGAGCACCAAATTCAGAAATTCCAATTGGGTTAGAACGTAGACAGGACAGGCTTTCCAAAAAGCACACTTGGGAACATTTTGGACACCTACAAGTGCCTCAAATAAGGCTCCAAAGTAGCATGGCACACAAAGGAAATGGTGCGGCACACACAAGAAAAATTGCCAAATTTGCTTCCATTTCGCGAAATTTCGATTCGCGACTTCTCCAAGTGGGCCCACTCATCTACATTTCAGTTTTTTGGCACCTAAGGCGGCATTTAAATTATTTTCTCTCTAGATTGGCTTCTATCCAAGTGGTGAAGGACGAAAAACGGTCACCATAGCCATTTGTCATGTTTGTAATGCTACACCTGTAGCTGATGGTTGGCTCTTCACCTCCATTTTGTAATGATTCGAGTAACTCCCAAACCCTTGGGTGTTCTATCTCTTCATGGCACATTCTATATATTGTCAACAAGCTATTTGCAAAGGGTTGGTTGGCTTGTAACTTTTGGGAGACTGTGGGAAAGAAACTCTGCTTCTTCACTGTATATTTTTGACAGAGAATTAATGAAAGGCAGCGGCTCTGTTTCATGAGATTCATGTGGTTGTGAGTGTATCAAATGTGTCTCTTATGTTTTCATATGTATTTTGTTATGTTTCATAATTCAATTCATGTTCATTTCCAGTGAAATTTTCTGAGTTAGATAAGGTAGAATTCAATTTTATTGCTCTGTCTGTGGGAAAATTTCATGTTCAGTGTTTTTCTTCTGTTGAAAAGGATTCATGATCCTATGCCCTTTTCACTCTCCTAAACAATCTCTCCATTCCACGTTATTTCAAACTAAATTGCTACACTTTCCGCTTGCCTTGCCTCACAAAGTAATCTGTGCCTTTGTATTAAATTCTCTGTTCTTTGCTGACCATTGGTCCCATACCATCCCAGAAGCTCAGTCATTCATAAAAATTGTTTCTTGTATCCCTATTTACTTACTAGCCTAAGATCAATACTTCATTGTAAGTCATCTCAAACCGTTTTTTGCTTATCCATTCACTAATCGTGACTCACAGAGAGCCCTCTCCTGTTCTGGTAGGGCTAGCTACCAGACTGAGCGTGGTTTGTGGTTACCCTTAATTTTGCCCTCCTTCAGCCTAGGGCAGATTTAGGTGTTAACAACCCCCTCTCAGTATTTCCAACAATTGGTATCAGAGCCAATACCTTCACTCAAAAGCCTAACAGCCTGAAGGTTGATCATTAGAACACAAATGGTGAAGCCAACGAAGAAAGTCTCCAATCCTCCTAAAGATGTGTCTCCCTCTACCGCTGAAATAGAAGTCGATCAATTTGTGAAGGCTCCATGGCTCAATGAAAACTTTGATATATGGGAAGCAAGAATGAGGAATTTCTTAAAGACGCAAGGCATTGAAGTATGGGAATCAATAGTTACTGATAACATGATGAATGGAGAAATCAAGGAGGACAATGCAAAAGCAATGAAGGGAATCTTGAATGGGCTACCAAATTCTATAAAGAAAAAGTTAGGAAAATGTTTAGCACCGAAGAGTATATGGTAAAAACTTCATGATCTTCACGCGAAAGGAGCATTGACAATGATCTCAAGTCAAGAAAATGATGGAAAACAAGAAGAAAATCCAGAGCCCGTCAAGGAAGCTGAAGATAAGATTGATGACATCAAGGCTAAAGAAGACCTAGAAAATGAAGAGAATGAAAAAGACTTTGTAGAAGATCTCCTCACTAAACTTATGGCTGCCATGGAAGAGATTATCACTTTGAAAAAGGAAAACGAGGAACTTAATAAGAAAGCACTAACTAGTGACCAAGACCAAACAAGGAAGAAAGTTGACCTTGTCAATCTTCAAGTATAAGAAAGGGATGAAGAGCTTTCCAAGCTTAAGAAGGAATTTCATCCAAGCAAAAGAAAGCATCATGAAGAAGCCATATCCATGACAAATCAATTGGATAAGGCAAAGAAACAGGAAGATAACTTGAACAAAGGCACAAGAGCTTGAAAAAGCTTGAAGAAGATATTGGTCAGTACAAGGTAGAGTTCTCCTCTCTCAAACCTCAACTACAAGAAGTAAGAAAGTTGGCACAAGGAGCTGAGAAGACAATGGAAGCATTGGCAATCATAGAAGGATAGGTTGATGAAGCAAAAAAGGAGATAAACACCATGATATGTCAACTAAAAGAAAAGGATGGAGAAATCTTCAAATTAAAATCTAACATAAACTTTCTCAAGGCTGAAACATGTAAAGCTACAAGAATCAAGGAAGAAATGGAGAGCATTCTAGCAAAGGAAAATGAAGAAATCTTCAAAATGAAATCAGATATCATCTCCCTTAAATTAGAAGCAAATGAAGCTACTCGTATCAAGAAAGAAACTAAGAAACAACTTGCTAAGAATAATAATGATTGTGAAAGATTGGAAGAAGAGATTGTCTCCCTTAAGTAGAAGGTTGAAGGGATGGACAAAATCTTGAAGAGCTCTCAAGCCTTGGATGACATGCTCAACCATCAAAGATATCCATTTGATAAATCAAATTTTGGCTATGAAGGAGAATCCTCAAGCAAGAATGATAATGATTCAAACAAAAAGGATTTGAGGAAGCCAAAAAGAAATGTCGATGCTCCCAGTTCTAGCAAAGGCAAGGATAAGAGTCAAGGCAACAATGAAGGAAATCCTATTCTAAGAAAAAATGCAGATGATGCCAAGGACACAAGAAGAAATGGTTATAATCAAAGGATCTCAAGGCAGAAAGGCTTTAGAAGTACATCAAGGAAATCTCCATCTCCCAGGTACCAAAGTTTATTTCTTGGTTATTGTTATTCTTGTACAAACTTTCGACACATGGCAAAAGATTGTAGGGCATAGCACAAAGATAAATATAATGGTCCCTGTCAATCTCCGAGAAGCAATTTTGCAAGAAGGAGTCATGAATTCTTATTCAAGAATAACCTAGAGTGCTTCAAGTGTCATAACATTGGTCATATGGCACATAATTGTAACTTGATTTGGGCACCTTCTCAAGCTAGAACTATGCTAGAAAAGAAAGTTATACAAGTGTGGAAAAGAAAGAAAATAAAATCTAAAAATCTCCTAAGCTCTGCAGCCAACAACACATGTTGTTGACTTGATGAAGATATTCTTGATATTTCTAGTGTTTGATGATGGGATTCTTCCAAAAAGAGACCATGCATACAGTTAGGGGGAGCATGTGATTCTTGATCATTATTGCAAAAGCTATTCATGAAAGGGTCCTTATGAAATCCTTGTTGAGCTATATTAACAATCATCCTTTGATAAAGATCATTTCTCAGGAGCACTACATTGAAGAACATGATCTTGTAACCATTCTTTGGACTGTTGTTGAAGATGTTTTCCACTTGATCACTAAGCAGAAATATGAGCAGCATAGAAGACCATCCAATGCTAGAGAAATAGGGCTAATAACTATGTTTTTGGTATTACAGAAGTTGAATGTCTCGACTCAGGGATATAATGTGAGAACAGGGAAATCAAGGACAGTAATAGAGGATTTGTTTGAAGGGAAAATCATCTCATAGTTTTCAATTTTGTAGCAGTAACATGAACCTTGATAACATTCCAAAGTATAGAAAGTACCAATTGATATAATATGATGTGGAAGGAGATATTTATAAGGGAATAATGCTAGAAACTTGGGAGGAGGTGACTCTCAAGGTCGCTTACATTGATTTTGATCAAGGAATTTCAGGATACCTACTCTCTTTCTGGTGACATGTGGAATGTCGGCTGCATTTTTTGCTGAATTGTATAGAAGGAAGGCTCTCTTTATGGGATGGAATGATTTCGATATTCTTGTAGGTTTTAACCCCATACAGAAATTACCTACATACGAATTCTAAAACACAAAAAATAAACAATGCGAGAGAATAACACATAAAACAAATAGACACAGAGATTTTCCCCTGGATCCCAAAACTAGGACTACTAGCTTGATTTTTCATTATGTTCCTTTCAATGTTTTAATACATATTTATACATGTCGAAGCATCCAATACCATGGACTGAAAACCATTGCATCCAATACCATGGACCAAAAACCATTGCATCCAAAAACATGTGCGAAAATCATGCACAAAACCATAGGTGGGTCCGCCCAACCTAACATAGAGTCCAAACCCAAAATTTTTTGGGAACCTACCCCGGACCCCATAAAGTGGGGTTGCGGGTATGCCTCAAACCCCTTGTGACCTACCCCTCTGTCCCCCCCGCTACAAAATTGGCACAACGAAGGGGGGGCTCCGCCCCCCCTCTAACCCCCTGGTTAACTACGTGGGCTAGTCATGGAAAGAATATAACACAACCCAACATTCTCCCACTTGTTGTTTTCTTTCCACAGGGTGCCAAAAGAGAGCTTAGTTATTTTTCCAGCCCTGAAATGCCCATTGTCTCTCTACACCAAGAGAACTTCTCAGAGCTCACAGATTTTGTCAATGCATCTGCAGTATCCTTGAAAGTGTCCACCTTTACCAACAACACCTTTTTGTCTTCTATCATATCCCTCACAAAGTGATACTGAACATCAATGTGCTTTGTATTTGAATGATATGCGGGGTTCTTTGCCAAGAAAATTGCACTTTGGCTGTCACAGTCTATCCCTATATCTCCCTGTACTAACCCCATACTTGAACACAATCTCTACAACCAAACCGCTTCCTTGCTTGCATGAGTGGTTGCCATGTATTCTGCCTCTATAGTTGATAGTGCCACTACAGATTGTTTCTTAATCATCCAACTAACTGTAGCTCCAAATAAGTTAAACACATACCCACTTGTATATCTTCTCTGATCCAGATCTCCAGCCCATTCTGCATCAACAAAGCCACGAATATCCAAAATTCTATCCAATCCTGGTCTTCCTTGGTAGCACAAACCATAATCACTAGTGCCACGCAAATACTTGAAAACCCGCTTCATTGTTTTCCAATGCTCCTTACCTGGTTTTGACATAAACCTGCTCAATACTCCCACTGCATGTGCAATGTCTGGTCTAGTACAGAAAATTGCATACATCAAGCTACCAACTGCACTTGCATATGGAACACGGGACATGTCCTCTTCCTCTTCTTATGTCTTGGGACACTGTTTAGCAGATAACCTCACACCTACAAGAATATGAACCTTCACCAGTTTACTATCCTGCATATTAAACCTCTGTAGTATTATCTCGACATACTTCCTTTGTTTTAACTAGAGCTTCCCCTTTGCCCAATCTCTTTTAATTTCCATGCTCAAAATATAGTTTGCAGCACCAATATCTTTCATGTTGAATTTGGAGGACAATTGGGTCTTCAAATCCTAGATAATTTCTTAATCATTTCCAACCAGCAACATATCATCCACGCACAAGACCAGATAAATCACGCGGTCACCAATTAATTTAAAATACACATAGAGATATGCTTTGCTTCTGGTGAAGCCAAGTCCCCATATAAATGTATCAAAATTCTGATACCACATCCTTGGTGACTGTTTTAACCCATACATAAACTTCTTTAACTTGCATACCAGTTCTTTCTTACCCTTCACCGCAAATCCCTCAGGTTGCTTCACGTATATTTCCTCTTCCAAATCCCCATGAAGAAATATTGTCTTCACATCCATCTGTTCTACCTCAAAATCAAAAGCAGTAGCAACAGATAAAAGTAATCTAATAGAAGTCACATTGGCAACAGGAGAAAAATTATCACCAAAATCAATTCCCAGCACCTGGGAATAACCTTTTGCTACCAACCGAGCTTTGTATTTCTCCACCTTTCCTTCTGCATTTGTCTTCTTCTTGAACACCCATTTGATGCCAATGGGTTTCCTTCTAGCGAGCAACTCCACCAGATCCCAAGCCTCATTTTTGTGCAAAGATGCCATTTTGTCAACCATGGCCTCTTTCCAAAGTTTTCCATTCTCTAAATCTACTACTTCCTTCACAGTTCTGTGATCATCGTCAGTAATAGATAAAGCAAAATTTGAACAGAAAGTAGATGGACTATACCTTTCTGGTTGCCTTCTTTCTCGAACTGATCTTCTTACACCCGGAGTTTGTGGCTCTTCATCTTTTGATTCCTCCTCTGCTCTAGAGTGTGATTCTTCCTCCTTAAGCTCAAACTCTATCTTCTCAGGTTCCTTTGGTTGGACTTCATATTTAATAACATCTTTTACCTCTCTGAACACCACATCTCGACTGTACACAACCTTCCGTGTGACTAGGTTCCAAAGCTTATAACCCTTTAAACCATCCTTATACCCAATAAAGATGCACTTTTCAGATTTACTATCCAACTTGGTTCGTTTCTCCTTTGGAACAAATACATATTCATCACATCCAAATACCCTCAGATGTGAAAGAGAGGGTTTGTTACCAGTCCATACCTCTTGTGGAGTCTTATCCTCCAACGCTGATGAACATGACCTGTTGACTAGGTAACATTCAATATCCACTGCCTCTGCCCAGAATTCCTGTCCTAACCCAACACCACTGAGCATACTTCTTTCCCTTTCCATCAACGTCTTATTCATTCTTTCTGCAACTCCATTTTGATGAGGTGTATATGGAGTAGTCTTCTGTCATGCTATACCACACTTCTTACAGAATTCTTCAAATTCCTTGTTGTAAAACTCTCCACCATTATCTGTCCTTAGCACCTTTATCTTCTTCTCTATCTAATTTTCCATGAGAGCTTTAAATTCTTTAAACCTGTCAAAGGCTTCAGATTTCTTCTGAAGGAAATATATCCATGTATTCCTTGAGAAGTCATCTATAAATGATAGATAGTACACAGACTTACCCAGTGATGGAACCTTCACAGGTCCAAGCACATCACTGTGCACAAGCTCTAATATTTGTTTCGCCCTCTTACTACCATAGGGGAAACTTACCTGGTTCTGCTTCCCATATACACAATTTTCATAGAAATCAAAATTTAGAGAGCTATTACTCATACCTTCTACCATGAATTATTCGAAGGCCCTTCTCTCCAATATGTCCAAGCCTTTGATGCCACAACATGGTCTTCTCTCCAGAGACTGCTAGATTTTCTGCTCCACTTTCAGGAACCACGGAACTATTGCACCCATCAACAACAGTGCTACCTTGCAGCTTGTAAAAAGTTCCAATTTGAACTCCCCACATCATTACCAGTGCCCCCCGAACCATCTTGCAGGTATCCTTCTCGAACATTGTTTTTACACCTGCATCATCCAGCTTGCTAATAGAAATCAGATTTCTGGCTAATGGAGGAATATGCAGAACACCCAAAAGTGTTCTAACCCTTCCACCTTGCAACTTCAACTTTACTTTTCCACGACCAATGATTCTAGCCTTCCTGTCATCCCCCAAGAAGACATCACCACCATCATATTTCTCATACTCGCAGAACCACTATCTATGGGGAGTGAAGTGAAAGGATGCACCTGAGTCAATCAACCATGCCTCATGATCTACATGTGTACTTGAAGAAGCCAAGTACACATCCCCACCTTCATCTGAGGTGTTTTTTGCTTCTATAGAAGGAGCATCATCAGAGCCCCTTCCTTTATCAGGAGATTCAGATTTACAGTCCCTTTTGTAGTGCCCTTCCTTTCCACATTTCCATCACACCACCTTTACAGGTTTTCCTAGAGATTTAGATCTCCCACTCGATGACTTAATTTTGTTTCTATTCTGGGACCGTCATCGTACAGACAAGGATCACCATTTTGGCTCTCCATATTTTTCTATCTCATCTCCTCCGTCAGTAAGGATGAGAATATTTCATCAAACTGCAAGGTAGTTGCATTGCTACCTATTGCAACAACCAAACTATCCCATGAATCTAGTAGAGAACACAACAAACTGATGCACTTATCTTCATCTAAAATTTTAATATCAACAGATGCTAACTGACTTACCACAGTATTAAATGCATTCAGATGCTCTGTCACCGAGTCTCCATATTTCATCCTCAGGTTATACAGCTTTTTCCGCAGGAACAGTTTATTCACCAGAGACTTAGATTGGTACAAGGTCCCTAACTTGTCCCACAAAGCCTTCGCTGTAGCTTCCCCTAATACATTCAGCAATACTGAATCTGAGACACACAATCGTATTATGATCTTTGCCTTCCAATCCAACTTCTTCCATTCTTCATCAGACACTCTTGTTGGTTTAGTACCCAGATCTACCACAATCCACTGATCTTTATCTACCAACAAATCCTCCATCTTGAGTTTCCACAACTAAAAACTCTAACAATTAAATTTCTTGATCTCTATCTTTCCACTACTCGCCATCTTCTTTCACCACCAGAATCGATCTCGCAAATCTCCCACTGAATAGGGTCTACCACAGGCTCGAGTGAAACCCCTCAGCAACAAAGGCGTCCCCTTGAAGCCAAAACTGCTCTGATACCAAATGTAGGTTTTAACCCCATACAGAAATTACCTGCATACGAATTCTAAAACACAGAAAATAAACAATGCGAGAGAATAACACATAAAACAGATATACACAAAGATTTTCCCTTGGATCCCAAAACCGGGACTGCCAGCTTGATTTTTCATTATGTTCCTTTCAATGTTATAATACATATTTATACATGCCTAAGCATCCAATACCATGGACCGAAAACCATCGCGTCCAAAAACATGTGTGAAAATCATTCACAAAACCATAGGTTGGTCCGCCCAACCTAACATAGGGTCCAAAACCAAAATTTTCTAGGGCGCTGCCCTGGACCCCATAAAGTGGGGTTACGGGTATGCCTCAAACCCCTTGTGATTCCCCCCCCCCCCGCCACACAATTGGTGCAACGAAGGGGGGGCTCCGCCCCCCCTCTAAACCCTTGGTTAACTATGTGGGCTAGTCGTGGAAAGAATATAACACAACCCTACAATTCTTAAGGAGATCTTCAGCTTACTCAAAACTCCAAATGAAGAAGTTTGGTTGGGAGTTTCACAACTCAGTTATTGGCATCCTTTTCCTCAATGAGAGGCCTGTGATCTCAAAACCGAAGTCCCGAATTTAGATTATGATGCTTTCGATTTGTTATCAAAACTGCTATTCGAAAGGGTGAGTAGATCGAAAGGGGGAGCCCTTGTGCACTCCTTTGCCATTGATGTCAAAGGGGGAGAGAAGAAGAATATTGCCATCAATGACAAGGGGGGATTTTTTTAATCTAGGTTGTCATTGATGTCAATATAACAGTGTTTGTGATGGAAAATTCTTTGAGACATTGATTTCCCATTGATACATGATTGTCGAGGGTTTCACCATAGTGATGAATGTTTGATATATATACAGACATAGAAGCAGTAGATCTGTGACGCAACAGGAGCAAGAAGCAAAAGAGGAGAAGCCATTGTGAAGCTAAAGAATAAGATGAAGAGTTTATCGAAAGCCATCAAAGAAGCAAGTCACCGGAGCAAGAGAAGCAGGTTATCGCATATGCCCAAGGGTAAGATTTATTGAAAGAAAAAAGAGCAAACAACAATAACAGAGGAGTAAAGAATAAAACATCGAAGGATCCAATCCGAAGTATCGCATGTAAGATATGCCCAAGAAGAACTGAAAGGAAGAAAACATGGGAAAAGTGGGGGTAGGAGTGTACGTCTGTTTTGATCATGGCTGAAGGCCCACACTAAATACTAGTCGTCGATCTCATTTTCAATGCTTACATCACAGTCAATGGTGGGGGTTAAGCCTGTTGTTAACCCGTGTGCTAGTTGAAGACCTGCAGGCCATAGATTTGATGACCTCATATATCCAATGGATATCGGGTCACAAACTGATCGGACGTTAATCTCAAAAATGGACCTTAACTTTTATAGATCAAGGATTTATAATCCTTATCGGCTTCGTAAAGGTGGGTAAGTTTCGCGTAAGTTCCGCGACCGATATCCTTGTGAGCCATTGGATCCAGCGCGCCTTGATTAAACGGTGGAGGATCGGTGATTGGGTTTGTTGATCTGGTGGATCAACAACCGTCGAATTAATGATGAGATCAATGGTGGAGAATTAATCCGATAAGACTTGGGACTAAGTGGACTTGAGAAGTTTATGGACACGAGTTTAATTTTATTTGGGGCCCGGTCTTGTGCATTCAGGTGGGACCAACGTTCGTTGGCAGGTTTTGTGTTAAAGCATTGCTTCGTGATTGGTCAGGTCTTTGTTTAAAACCCACCAATGTAAACACTTCCGATTTGTATGTATCATATATCGAGGAGTATTAGGAATAACTCTGATCTTTCATGAAGTTGCAATTGGATTAAAGGTGATGACGTGGCATGTGGGACCTCCATGTGGGTATAGCAGCTCTTATATGGTTTTCCATGAACAATCAAGTCTATGGATAAAAGACTCCCCGATATATATTTTTAATATACAATTCAGCCTCCCTCCAATAGACATGTCCTTTGGTCATTGGTGAAACTTGTATAAAAATGAGTTAAAACGCTTCATTTCTGAGTAAGCTGAAGGAAGCCGAAGAGATAGAGGAAGCTGAAGGAATGGAAGAAAAATGAAGCCGAAGAGATAGAGGAAGCCAAAGGAACGGAAGAAAAAGGAAGCTGAAGAGACAGAGGAAGCTGAAGGAACAACAATTGAAAGAAGGAAGCTAAAAGGTTCAATGGAAGGAAAAGGAAGCGAAAGGTCGAGCGAATGAAAGATTGAGAAGCCAAAGGTCTAGCAGACGATAAAGGTACAAAATAAGCCAAAGATCGAGTGAGAAAGAAGCTAGCTGTAGGTCCAACAGGACAGAAGGAAGCCAAAGGTCTAGTAGGACAAAAGGAAGCCGAAGGTGCAGTAGGATAGGAGGAAGCCGAAGGATGAAGAAATTTTGTTGATTAGGTTAATCTTTGAAAGGCTCAGACCTGTGATGAATTAATCAAGTAAATAATGCAACCTGAAGAATAATTTTATGAAGGGGAAAAATAAAGTTTCATCTGACATCGTTTGAAGGGAGCAGTAGCCAGCACCAGCATTGAAGCATTTGTGAGTCTGGTTCTGGGAAGTAAGAGATTGTGATAGCAAGAACAATGAGAAAAAGTCACTCCTGAAGCATTTACTGTGACAGTGAGAACAGGGGCTTGAAACAGAGAGTTGTTTTGTGCAAAGCTTACTACAGTTCATTGTAGACACAATGAATTGTGTAAACACTATTGTAGATCATGATGGATATTTGAAATCATCATGAGGTAGCTTTCCAAAATCAGTGTGGGCAATAAGAAGTGTTGTGAAGACTCCTTCATACGAAGACAGGTTTTCATTGATGATGTAGCATGGAGACTACAATGAAGCAGTAGATTGACAGAAATTAGTGAAGAAAATGTTGGGAGCAGAGAATAACTACCAAACATATCTAGACAAAATATAACAGTGGGTTGGAGCCCAGAGGGTTGGTGCCTTGAAGGTTGGAACCTCAAACAAACAAGGTTGGTGCCTTGACAAGATAGGGTTGGAGCCCTTGGGGTTAGTGCCTCAGAATTGGAAGGATTAGTGTCCTTGGAGTCGGTGCTCCTAAACACAAGGTTAGTGCCTTGAGAAGATAGGGTTGGACCCATAGAGGTTGGAGCCTCACAAATGACCAACTTGGTGCTTGGAAACAGATTGGAGCTTTATACATATTGTACTTGATTTATTGTAAAGATTATATTAATAAAAGCATTTATTCCTATTGCTCATTTTTGTGTTCCTAATATAAATGATTTAACTGGTAAAAATGACAATTGAAAAGAAATATTGATTCATCACCCTCTCATTATTTCAAACAGTTTACTTATATGGTTGTAGCGCAAGAATACCTGATCCCCTTCTTGAAATGTGCGCTCTGAATGATGTTGGTCTGCCTATTGCTTCATTTGATTTTGAGCTCTATGGAGATAATCTTTGAGATGGGCTAGCATGGCTACATGGTTCTGTAGGAGTTGATCCACTGCTTGCACCTTATAGCATCCAGGGACATAAGAAATAGGTGAAGATGGGAGTTTTCCATACACTGCTTCATATGGATTCATCTTGGTGGCTTCATGATAGTTAGTATTATACCACCATTCAGCTAAAGGTAGCCACTATACCCATTGATGTTTCTTCTCTGAAGTGAAAAACCTTACGTATGACTCCAAACATTCGTTGACTGCTACAGTTTGACCATCAGTTTGGGGATGATAGGAAGTACTTAGTTGGAGTTGGGTGCCTTGGAGCTTGAAAATTTCTTTCCAAAAGTTACTGGTGAAAGTCAAGTCATGATCAGACACAATGGAAGTGGGCATGCCATGTAGTTTGAAGATCTATTCCATGAAAGTTTGAGCCACCAAAGTGCGGGTAAATGGGTTGGGTAGAGCACAAAAATGAGCATATTTAGAAAGTATTTCCACAACCACCATGATGACTGATTTTTTCCTGACTTCAAAATACCTGTAATGAAATCCATGGAAACATCCATCCAGATGGAGGTAGGGATTGGAAATGGTTGTAAGCTTCCTGGTAACTTGATTGTTTCTCCTTTTTGGCATTGACACACATCACATTCATCTACAAAAGTAAGAATGTCAGTTTTCATGCATGTCCAAAAGAAAGAACAACGAGTGTGAGCATAAGTCTTCTGAAAGGCTGCATGGCCTGCAGTGGGAGATGAGTGCAACTCTGCCAAGATGTGCGTTTTGAGGATGGATGTCGGTGATATAACTGCTCTATCCTTGTAGCGAAGAATATCATTCTTACAAGAGTAGCCAATTCAGGAATTAGGATCTGATCTAAAGTTATTAATGAGTTGGGAGAGAGAGGGGTGTGAAAACCATTCCTTGTGGGATTCTTCAATCCAATCTGGTATGGGAAGTGAAATTGATAGTAGGGTGCTTTCATCCTCAAATTGACGTGATAAATAATTTGCTACTACATTGTCACACCCTTTTTTGTAAATTATCTCATAACCATATCCCAACATTTTGGCCAACCATTTATTTTGTTGGGGCGAGGATAGATGTTGCTCCAAAAAATGTTTGAGGCTTTGATGGTCTGTGTGGATTTGGAAACACCACCCCAATAAGTGTGGATGCTAGGTATCCACTGCATGTAATATGGCCATCATCTCCTTCCCATAGGTAGATTGTCCCAGATGTTTTCCACTCAGTTGTTGGCTGGTGAAAGCCAAGGGTCGACCTTCCTGCATTAAGACCGCACCAATACCCGTACCTGAAGCATCACGTTCAATGACAAAATATTTGGTGAAGTTGGGTAGTGTCAATACGAGAATGGAACATGTGACTTGTTTGAGAGCCATAAACGCCTGTTGTGTTGCATCAGTCCAGAGGAATGAATTTTTCTTGAGAAGGTTAGTGAGGGGTCTAGCAATGCAACCATAATTGCTAACAAATTTTCAATAGCAGTTGATGCAACCCGAGAATCCCCTCAAACTCTTCAAGGTTTTTGGTTGGGACCAATCTTGCATTGCCTGTATCTTTTTGGGATCCACTCGGACACCTTCACGACCCATAATTTGGCCCAAATACTTGACTTCTTCCATGCCAAAGGAACACTTGAATAATTTGACAAATAATTTGTGATTCCGGAGCAGTTGCAAGAGAAATTCTATATGTTTAAGATTTTTTTCCCAGGTGAGGCTATAGATGAGAATGTCATCAAAGAAAACGAGGACAAATTTCTGGATATATGGTTTCAGTAGGTGATTCATGAGGCTTCAAAAATTGGATGGGGCATTACATAGACCAAATGGCATGACCAAGAATTCATAATGGCTTTCATGAGTTTGGAAAACATTATTGGGAATGTCTACTTCTTTCATGCGAATTTGGTGATAGCCCGAGCGAAGATATAGCTTAGTAAATATTTGAGCACCATGTAGTTCATCAAGCAGATCATCAACAACTAGGATAGGGAATTTTTCTTTGAAAGTGAGTTTGTTGAGGAGCCTGAAGTCTAGACACATGCACCATTCCCCATCTTTCTTGAGTGCCATGACTACTGGCAATGAATATAGACTGATTCTAGGAAGAATAACACTAGCTTCAAGGAGTTCCTTGATGATTTTTTCAATTGCATTCTTTTGGGCGAAAGGATATATATATGGGTGCACATTCGAAGTTTGTGCCCCTGGGACCAAAGTGATGTTATGATCATGTTCCCCTCTAGATGGTGGAAGCTCTTTAGGTTTGTCAAATACCTGCTAGTGGTGGTTTAAGACCTATTTCGTCTCAGGATGAATATGAATAGTAGTGGGCTCGATGGCATTAAATTGGGAAATAACTCCATGATAACCCTTTTTCAACAATTTTTCCATTCGATGCGAACTGGTGATAGAAGGAGTGCCTTCTTGGATTCCACGGAAGGTATGCATGTGGTCATTCTGCTTAAAACTCATATATAACTCCTGGAAATCCATTGTGATTGGTCCTAGTGTGCGAAGCCATTCAACACCCAAGATGATGTCACAACCACCCATGTTAATCACAAACATGTGGGTCTTTAGGTGGTAGTCTCCCATATGAAGTTTGATATTTTCGCAACAGCCTTCACATTTCATTGTCCCCCCATGAGCAATCTAGACCTAGAAATTAGAGACCGCCCCGACAAAACAATGAACAGTTTCAGCGACTCACTGATGGATAAAGTTATGAGTGCTACTACAGGGTGATGTTTAATAATGCCTCTAATTTTGAGAGTCTAGGATGCATAAATGCCCACCAAATAATGTAGTGAGATAACTGGTTCCTCTAGGAGCTCATTGTCCTATTGGGTGTCCTCAACTTCCTCCTCTAGTCTCTCAAGGGGTGGGGCTTCCTCATATGAGCTTTGATCACTAACATCAATTTGAAAGAATTTGGTTTCCTTGAATTTATGCCCCGGGGAGTATTTGTCATCATAGTAGTAGCACAATCCTTGTTTTCTTCTTTTAGCCATTCTGCTGGAGACACCTTTTGAACCTTAAGTGTTTGGGTAGGACCCCGAGCCTGGGTGGGGTGTGTTGGATGTGGAGCATGATTATTTAGAGGTCTTTGTTTTAGCAAGATGTATACCCCAGGAAGATTGTACACCCCTCCACGCGGGGGGGGGTGCAGGGTGACTTTTCCCCCCCGCGGGGTCCGGTGGCCAGTGGTCCCCCAAGGGGGGTTCAGGGGCAGCACCCCCAAAGCTAAAAATAGATGTAAAATTGCCTTGTAAAAGTATAGTAATTTCTAGTCAATCTGGGCCGTTCATTAGGCGGATGCTCTGATGGTAGAATTTATGTTTAGTTTAGGGTTTTTTGTCCTAGAAGGCAACCCCTCTCTTTGTATGAGGGCATTGTATTAAGGTTGTGTGATAGATGTGTATTCTCAGAGCGAGAAACATAGAGGTGAGACTGTGAGAGAAAACAGAGGATATTACAGCGAATTTGTTGTAGGTTGTGTCTCTTCATTTTGCAAGATAATAGAAAGGAAGGACTGGCTGTTCGGGGTGGATGTAGCCCAAACTTGGTGAACCACACATATCTGTGTCTCTCTGGTTTTATGTGTTTGTATTTTCCGCATATTATATGTCTTTCATTTCTCTGTCATATATATAATTTTTCTAGTAGGGTGTCCCTTGGCTATGAAATTTGGACGAGGCGACTGGGTAGCTAAAGCACATTCCACTTCAATAGCCTTTGTGCAAGTGTCTATCCATGTAGGTGGGTGGTGCATTCTGACATGTGCTTGGATGGCTTCTTTTAGACCACTTATAAAACATTCCAAGTAGAATTCATCTCCTAGACCATCTGTGTGGAAGGCCAATGTCTCAGTGGCTGCAATGTATTCTTTTACTGTGGCTGTCTGTCAGAGCTTAGTAAGACGACCCAAAAAATTAGATTCTCTATCAAAGTGTTCACAAAGAGATTTTGAGAACACCTCCAAGTTATGTTCCTGGGATAGCATTTTCAATGCCACTGCCACCATAGAGGGCTCCCACATGTAGTTTAGTTTGATCATCTCTAATATCATTCAGAATGAAATATTGTTCCATTTGTGCTACCCATATTGCCAAATTATAACCATCAAATTTATACATGTCCAGCTTGGGTGGCCGAGGGTGGGAATGTTGGTGATTTCCATGGAAGTCAATATGATGGCCTCCTTCAAGGTCTTCATCAATACCATGTGCCTCTGGATGCAACCCCGACGTGCTCAATTTGAATTGTTCCATGAATTTTTACATCTGGTCCGTTAGGCCTTGGAATTTATCCAAATTCTATTCAAGGCACTCGATCTTCTCGTTGGCTATGACTTGAGCTTTGGTTTCTATCATACACAGATCTTGGTCACTTGTCGTCACTTTCGAAAAATTTGGGATCGCCCGAAAATTGAAGCTTACAAGTGAATGGTACCACTGCAATCAGCTCATCGTCCTGATTCTTATGGGCTAAGTCTCTTATAAGCATCATGGGAAGGCCCAGACTCCTTTTTTTTTAATATGAATGAAGTTTTACTCCCTGCTTATCAATACTGCAGTGGCCAAATTCCAGAAAACTTGATCCTACCTAATGTCCTACGAGAATCACCCCAGGCTATAGGAGCCACAAGCCTCACTACGCAAATGGTCAGATTTTCCTACGAAATCCCCAATTGTTGAATGTGAGTTGGACTACCACAGTTACAAAACCCCAACTGCTAGATCTGAATGGTATTGTGGCGGTAGAACCTCAACTGGTGGATTTGATTATTACGGTGGCGACAGAACCTCAACTACTATATTTGATCTGGTAAATAAGATAATGGGTGATCTTCAGAGAGTCGATGGAACTATGGTCTCCAAGGAGTGTCAGGTGCTATAGATCGCAATATACATAAAGGTCCAACAATGGTACTCAGCCCAATATTTCAGGGCACTAATTAAGGAGGATCAACTATACCGTTAGTTGTACTACCCATCTACCCCATCGTACGCGTGAGTAATCACCTCAAGTGTTGTTCTCAATGTATTGTAGCAACAAGACGGACGACAGTTTATCTAATGTGAGGTTTCAGGTGAGCCTAGGGGGCTTCCGATATACCCAAAGGGTACGTGGAAGGTAGTCAGTGCGCGGTTTTATCTAATGCACTACTACTCGAAGGGGTACCCATAGGGGTTACAAGGGAGTCCAATAAGTGTGACCACCTCTTGTATTTCCTGCATGCATACCTCCCCAAATCCACATGTTTATGCGCTCAACGACAGATCCTGTGGTTTAAAGACATCGGGACACATCTCTAGCCTAAAAACAATTATGCCAAAAATGGAGGTACCATCGGCCCTGGAAATTGCTCTAATACCACTTGTTATGCTCTTGACTTGCGATAAATTCCATAATACCAAATATGCGAAGAAATACAACCCAGAACACGGAGAAAATAATAAAAACAATGAGTATTTTATTATTCAGAGATGAAAGCAATGTTCACTTGCCTCTTCGAGGAGGCAACCTCTAGCAGAGCAGTGCTCGATTACAAAATAAGACTCGATATGTCTCAATGGGGAGTCTCTATCCTTTATATAGGATTCATACATACAATACCATGGGTCATTACCATGGTTCGCTCAATACCATCTATCTAATACCATGGCCCATTTGCAACTAACTATGGTCCCTTTCTTAAATGCAGCTCAACCACTTACAATTATTAATATGGGCTTTATTGACTCTTTAGCTAACTATAATTATGACTCGACTGTATTACATAAATAAAGGGGTTAGGGTTGGACCCTAATAAATCCTCTGAGCCAAAAGGTGTCCTCAGGCACCTCTACCCATATAGTCATTATACGTATCATATTCAAGCAGTTATGTTGAATTCTGCCTCTGTAGCTCCCCCCATAAACTCAGAATGAACTTTTGTTGAAATACTAGTCCTAAGAGGCAAACTTGAAAGTCATTATAAATAAAATAGGTTAAATAAGAACCATGGAAACTAGTGCTTGAAAAATCAAAATGTACACAGCGAAAAGAGTGCGCTACCAATTCCTGCATTCGTGACTTCAAGGGGTACCTGCACACAACAACCCAAAGCCAAAAATGAAAGGGTAAATACATGAATAGGGTTACTCCATGGGAGGGGGGAAAACCAATGGAAAAACAAAATAAGAAAGGAAATATCTCCCAACGAACCAAAAGTGAACTTGACTAAGAAACAAAGGACGGACATGTAAGTAATCTGCCAGTCTTCCCATCCTATTCAAATGGTTATTCTTCCTGCAAACAATGAAAATTGGGAGAGGGTTAAGTGAAGAAAAATATGCCCTAAACTCTACCATAAATTAAGCTCTTTGAGCATATACATAACTTACGAATGCACCTGGACATCATGAGGCACCGCTACAGAAAAAGTGCACACAAAAAAACACAACTCAAACTTGACCACCCACATCACCTTACCCACTGATAGTTTCTGTCAAACATAGTTGGTTAGGAGGGACTGAGGCTATGGTCTTTAAAAATAGCGACATACTTATACAATCCATGGTAATCAAGGTAAATCATACCCTATTCATAGAACTTGAAATGTGTTGTTCCAAGTCATGCGAAGGTCATCAAATTCTTTGGAAAAATCACATAACTATCACCATTTTCCAAACGTCTAATTGGGCCATGCGCCATGAATGGAAAATTTGAAAGTAGGATTTGTAACTTGCAACATCGCAAGTTAATCATGGAATTTTTGCCACATTTATATGGTTATATGGTTTTTTTTTATGTATTTCCACTCAAGGCAGGGGGAGGAATAATCATCATATCGAGAAGAAGGGAAATGACACGGTGAGCATTAAAGCTAACACTTAACCAGTTTTTTATTAAAATATTTTTTCTAGTTTGTAACCCTTTTCACTCTTCAAATCTGAAATGTAGATGACATGTTTAGATGAAGCATATTATATGGAGAATAAATCATGACCATCCATTCAAAAATTCAACAAATCTCCATCCATCTAAAGTTGAAATATATACGCCTATAATTGAATTAGGTGGATGGTATGGATTTAACCTCCATAGAATATTCTAAAATATTCTTTGTAATATACACAAATCAAAGTTTGAGATTTATTTTCCAAAGTAGTTATTCCCTTTTCCTCTTTTAATTAAAAAAGTCATGATATTAGCCCGTGGTATTATAACAAATCCAGATGAAAAATCTCCATGGTAGAGTTGGGATAAATTTATTTTAACTATCAATAATTATTAGATGGATGGTAGGGATTTAACCTCCATGGAATATTCTAGAATATTCTTACACAAATCAAAGGTTTAGATTTATCTTCAAAGTAGTTATGCCATTTTTGTGATTTTAATCAAATTGATTAAATAAAAACAATGTCATGAACAAGTGTCATATGAAGTGAGTTATGGTTTTATGGGTATTTGGTATTAGCCCATGATATTGCAACAAAGTCTATTTACATATTAAGAATCTCCATGGTAAAGTGGGGATACACCTACATGGTTAAGAACCTTGTTCCATGCTTTTCTAAATGTATATATATTTAGCTTATACATTAATTCTTTTTATTATTAGTAATAATGATAATTTAAAATGGCCCATGGGGTGTAGATTAGAAAGTGACCAGGCATTTTGTTGAGGAACTCTGTGGTGTTAAGGTCACCAGTTTAAAACTCCGTAGGAAAAAATCCAATCATGCTAAGGGCTAGTCTGCCCCAAGTTGGCTGTAATACCTGGATGATTTTGAAGACTGAGGTGCCCCTGGCTCATGGCTACTCAAGCCACAGGTTAGGCATGCGAATCATCACAGAACTCACATAACCTAGCAAAAAAAAAAAAAAATTTAAAAATAAAGTTATAATTTAATTAGTTTTTATGTTTTTCTTAATTTTAGTAACATGACATGTATTACAAACTAAGTGTTTTGATGCTTATTATGGATTGATATTTATCCATATTTAACATCAATTTAATTTATATGGTTGCATTATTATATTAATTTTAAATAAGATTATGAAAATAAAAATAAAGAAAAGAAATTATGATCTTGTTATTTGAGATTCCAAGATAATCGTTGACTGTGAGTTTCTTAGAATAGCAAGACCTTAAGATGAGAAACCTAGATAAACACATAATGCTCCCATAGTTTTCAGACTCCAAGACAAGTACATACTTTCCCACAATGGGTATTGGAGACATTAACATTGACTTTTCTTGTGCTTAGTATTTGATATTGCTTATCATATGTGTTGCTTGATATTTGATAGTTTCATCATATGTATTGTAATTATTACATGAGTTGTTGGATTGTTACTTTGGTTTATATTTGTTGGAGTTAATGAGAGAAATGTATTATTCCAATGCATTTCCAACAAGAGTTTTCAATAAGTGTGAGTTGTAACCTCGTAGGTGTTATTACCATTCCAGCTATAATTGGTTGTTATATTTACTAGTTGTACCTACCCTATTATTATAAATATAGGATTATATCATGTGTTTGGAAATGGATCAGATGTAATAAATCTCTTGTGGAGAGAGTATGGTTTCTTTATTATGTTTTTTAGTGTCATATTTAGGGGTTTTTGGATGTGTTAGAAAAGGTCTATTGATGTGTCCACTCACATCATGCAATCTAGAATGTTGTACAATTAAGTTTAAACCTTGAGCACTAAAACTTGAATCTTAAAAGTTGATATTCATGTGGCATGTGTGCACACATGTATCACTGGTATGCTATGTAAAACACTAACCTATGGGGATAGAGTAATCAAATTCAAGAGATTTTTAGTTGTCCAATAGAATAATAAAAATGACTTTTGTTATTTGTTTTAGTGAAATAACTATTTTCTATTTGATGTTAAGAGATTTTATGTAGTTGTTTTAGTGTTGGTACATTGGTGAGGTTTTTATAAAATGGATCTATTTATTAGTTTGATTAGAAGAAATATCTACTTTGTAGTGGAAATACACAATGTGTGGTCACCCTGGTTATGATTCTTTCAATACATTCATGCATTAATTTAAATGCAACTAGGTTTGGACCTTTGAGGTGTTGGGTGACTAAGGGAGAGCTCCAGCCTTCTTACTTGTTAGATGATTATGAATTTCTTCAAATGTATGTTTTGTATATTATTATTTCTTGATATGTTAGAGTCCTCCCAAATTCCTATTTTAAAGTGGGCTCCAACTTGTTTTGTTATTTATAAGGGTCTCCTCCATCCAACTCATCACATTGAGAGTTCATATAGATTATTCCTCTTCAATATATATTATAGTGAATGGGTTTGAACATTTTAAGAATTGTTGAACATGATTCATAAAATCTTTGAAATTATATAAATAATGATTATACATAATTTCACCAAATTATTAGCCAGAATCATAGTAAATGGTTGATCTTTCCAAAGTAAAATTAAACATGTACATATATGATACTACTTGATTGAACTCTATTTTATGGACAGGGTAGAAAATTTATTTTATATTTTTATCAAAAAATAACAAAAACACATCTGAAAAATATAAATTATTTCATAATTTGATACCTTTTATCCCCTAAAGTATGAACAACAGTGTGTATAACTATGGAAACCTTCAGCCCCAAGGGTTAGCTCAATTGGTCAAGTTCTCTCCGTTAAATCACCTTCTCCATTGAGAGGTCATGGTTTCAATTCTCTCAACACTCTTATATTCAAACTCTATGTGTATAAATTTCAAGAAATTTGCTACTATTAATGAAATCGAACTGAAAACAAGAGATTACAGATTTCTTCTACTAATCTATGGAACAGAAATCACAGTTTAGAACAACATGCATAGGCATGTTGATGAACCTCAATATTGCAACAATAATGTTGCAACTCCCAATGCTACCAACTTAAATTATCAACCCAGGTTTCATACAAACTTAAGAGGTGTCAGCACTATATGTGCATCATGCATTGTGTCCTTCTTTCATTTGAAATCATGCAATGAAGTGAATGACATGAAATCCAAGCCTAAACTAATTGCAAAAATGGAAATTATTATCTATTTGCAAGAATGGAAATGTTACTACACTTTGCATAAATGTAAAGGTTAACCTACTTGCATGAACGTAAATGCTATTCTATTTGCAAAATGCAATTGTTTCATCAAAAGGAGACCTAGTCTATGCAATAGAAATAACAATTTTGTAAATGGAAACCGTATCTTAAGATGTATGAAACAAAAACTAATCATGAAATAATTCTTCAATCACTGCATTCGAAATATATATTTTCAATAGATTTCATAAGGTACTTCATGAAGTAATCATGAAAATCACCATTATGCTCTTCAAGGCATGAATTTGTCCACTAACCATAATTGCAAAGGTGAATTGCAATGGAGAAGATACAATTCTTAAGAGGTATTTTAGTATTACTCAACCATGGTTCAAATCCTAGAGGTCATTATTCAAGCATAAGGGACAAAAGCAAGATTTTGGAGAAAATTGGTCAATTGTACACATGTTACAGGAGTGCTATAAGAGGTGCTACAGGAGGCCCCATTTCTCTACAGGAGTAAGATAACTTGCCAAATTTCCAATTAAATCTAATGAAAATGATATGGGAAAAAACAATATTAGGTAAGATTTCCTAGGACTCTGTTCCAATTGGAACCACTCCAATTACTCCCGTTAACACATGCTAAAACATAGCAGGAAATTACTATTCTAAAAGCTGGAAATTCAAGGACCAATGAGCTAGTTAACCTACCAAATGCTAAGCCATATCAAGTGAAAATGTTATGGGGTAAAAAAAATTATTAACTTGAATTTTTTTTATGACCCAATACAAGTGTAATGAACTCAAATGAATCTCATTAACATGTTCTAAAAAATAACATAAAAGTGCTACTATTTTGCTACATGGGACTTACAAAAATTCTAGATTTTTGAACTAGTAAACAAATCTAAGAAGCTTAATCATGAATATGAATTTTCAAAGTTGTTCTAAGGATGCATCATGCTTGTGACTCTATAAATAACATTCAATACAACTCACTTCAATCATTTCACCAATATGCCCTATAACAAATGAAGCATGAATAGTAAATGTAGAAATAAGAGATGCAAGTGAAAAAGACATTCAAAGGAAATAAATAAATTGTAAAAGAGGGCTCTAAGGCTCTTGGGATGGCCAAGCCCAAGGAAACTTAGAGTCCTATGAATTAAACCAAGCTTTAGAAGCTAAAAATGGCACCAAAATTCATTATTTGAATCAATCCAAGTACATCCCTACTGGAATGACAACGGAGCTACTAAAAAACAAGTTTCGTCCACAAGAAGACTAAGAAATACCTGTCCCTAGAGGAAAATTCGAATTGGTACTTATACAAAGTGATGAGGAAGATTCTCCTTGAATGAAGGCATTTTCCCCTCCAAAATCCCTCAAAATGTGGATTTGGTTCCCAACACTAGGAATCTTCTTTAAATGACAGGGAACACATTCCTAGATTTTCTCAATCAGTGGAGCTCCATAATATGTGCAATAATTTTATAATATTTTGTTCATTTATTATCCAATATTGGTCCTCCTGTAGTAGGGAGAAAGCCCCTATATTATATCATCCTCCAAATATTCATAATTTGCCCAATATTCTCACAATATTCTACAAAAATAAATAATATTAGGCACAAATATGCAATTATCTCTAAACCTTCATCATGAACACATTATAGCTCAAAATATGTCATCTAATGTAAAAAAAAGAGGTTTAATGTGTTGAAGGATGGTCAGATGGGCCTTAAATCGTATCTATTTGGGGGATAATCACATGCAATAAAACAAACCACAAATACACAATGATTTCTTTGGGAACCCAACTAGGAAAAGTCCCTCCAATACTTTACATTAATTTAGATGAAAAGAGAAACAATTAAATGACTTGATACAAATTTGAAGCACACCTTGCACTACAATATTGTTCCTCTTCTTCCTAAACTAATCTGGCCAACACTTAGCCAATTCAAGCCTCAACCAAACTCTTATTTCATTGTGCAATCCTAGAGGAATTCTTAAATAATAGGGAAATTCCCTATTTCCTTTCGCAAATCCAAGGGGAATTGATCACCAGCTCAGTGAAAAATAACTGTACACTCATTAGTATACAATTATAAATACAAATGTGCCTTTTCCATCCACTCAACTAGGAAATTTGAATTCCTTGCATGACTGGGTTTATTTTTTAGCTAATTGACTAGTTAACTGAGAGATCAATGAGCTAACAATATTCATAACTACTCAACAAACCTTCAACTGACTCAACTAATGACTAGAGCTCAGTTAACCGAGTATAAATAACAATAACTCAACTAGATTGCTAAATCTTAGCAATCAATACATGCACAACTCTACTCTTAGTGCATAACTCGAGTTTAGTGATTTAACTAGTAGACAAGGCCATGTCACTCTAGCTAATTGCAATCCAAGTCATCCTCTTGATGTGAAAAATTGAATTTTGTCCATTTGACTAAGGCATTAGTCAAAGCCTTTTATTGCTACAATTTTAAAATTGTGGTTGAGCTAATAGGAAGCGATCCCTTGAGGTGAATCTACATGGTACAAATATTTTGTGGGCATTGTGGTCACCGACATTGGGGGTTTGTGAACTATATAGAAAAAAACCTATGGAAATATTCAAGCTCAAATTATAAAAAAAATATCATTAAATAGTAATTGCACTGAGAGGCCCTTTATATCTCATAAAGGGATAGATGTTGTCCCATAACATTACATTAAAAGAAATAAAATAATACCTACAATTAGCGGATGAAGTTTTATGCTTCGCTGAAAAACCCTCGAATCTAACAGGGTGTGTGAGGTAATGGGACTAGGCTCAGAGCTTAATCCCTTTGGTTTTATTCATTCATTCATTTATTATTATTTATTTACAAAAAAAATTACAGAAAAGAAATAAAAAATAAAAAAATAAAAAAATAAAATAAAAAGATAAAAAAATAAAAATAAATGAGCGTAATATGCATCTTCTAAAGAGAGCAGAAAATGTAGTAATTACAATACATTACAACAAAGAAACAAAAGTATGAACAACTTGAATAATATATAATAGCCAATAAAAAATGGATATGAATAGTAAGAAACTTAAATAAAGGTAATTTTATGAGCATATTTAAGGAAATACCTTGTTAGCCATAAGGCTATGAAAACATATAACAAACAGTTATATAAATCTCATAAACGCTAAAATAAATTTCAACGTAAGGTGTTCATGAAATATAAATGAAATTATGGAAAGGTATGGATAATAAAAATGTTTGTAAAAGGCTTATTTTTATTAATGAAAGTGGTTATAGCTTGTTGTTTAACTAATTTCTGTGAGAACTATTGGCCAAAAATTAATTCATAAGTTCTTGTGGCATAAAGATGTCATACAGGGACACTCTGATAACAAAAATAAGACAATACAACATTAAAAATCTTTCTGGTATCATTATGATATGATTAAATCAACAAAATCTCTTTGCAAATAATTTATCTATTACCACTAACATTAAATGACAAACCTTTTATAAGCATAATTGAATGCAGGAAATAAAATACAACTGAAAAGATCACAGAAATGAGGGATGAATCTACTCTCCTTCTTGTTACTCCTTTAAAACAATTTTCTGTCATTAAATAGGTCAACCTCCTATACCTATAGGAATAATAAATCAGAGAAAAATAATGACAACTTTCAGATCTGATGCATACCTCTTCTCACATGTTTCCCATCCCTTCCTTCATAGTCTTTTTCGATTTTGTATTCTCTAGGAATAGTTAGGGAGATTAGTCACTCATTATTTTAATTCATTTCAAATATAGTTTATTAACATTCAGGAAGAAGAGTTCTAAAGGAATTTTAAATTATTTAATTTTATTTTTATTTTTATGTTAAGTGAGTTTTGGTAGGTGGCCCCCCCTCATACATCTCATGAATTAAAACCACCCTTATGACTCTTGACATGAACATGTGCATCCATAATAACATCAAATAATATTATGTATTAAATAAATTACCCCATCATTCACATTGCATAATTGGAAATAAATTCCTTGTGCCTCCCAATATTATGTATGCATGTTGTAAACAACAAACATCTGTATCATAAAACAACATCCACCATAAGTGAGTTTATCATCAAGATACATTGTGTCGTGCTTGTGCCTCCCCACATTAACATGCATATTTATAACCATAGAAGAATCAACACATAAATATACCATACATCAATGACATATTTATGTGTAACTCCCAAAAACGTATGTCATAAAATATATACATACCCAAAACAAGTGTTGCTATAAAACAAACTATGCTAAAAATGTGTTGCAAAATATACCAAAAACCAAAGTCAGTGTGAAAGGAAAGCATGTCGCAAGGTGTACTATAAAACATAGAAAATTGTATAAAGTTTGAACAATGAAGTAAATTTGTGCCTCGCATAAGTGAAGGATGTTTAGGTTCTCTAAGGTATTTATCATCTAGCTTTTTTCCCTTACTGTATTCCCCTTTCTCCTGAGTATGTATCTTTGGAAACATATCCTTGATGGAAATCTCTCTTGTCACCCATCCTAAAAGAAAGGTTTTGGGATTGTGAAGAGGTAGCCTTTGATGAACAAAGTGTATGGGCTATAGGGGCATGAATTTTACCTATAATTATGCGAGGAGGAGACTATAAGGGTTGATCATTGTGCTCATCCATTGCTTGTGAAGTAGCAAAGGGACCTCGATGAGTGGAAGGAAAAGGGGGTACTTTATGATGAGAAATATATGGACACCATGTGTGTCAAAAAGGATGTGCAATGGGATTTCGGTTCCATCCTTCAAAAAAATGTGGTTTTGTGGTTATAGGGGATATTACTGTGGAATCTAAAAAATACTAGGGTGTGGTAATGGCATGTTTTTAGATTAATGTGGAGTGGGTTAATGGGCTGGCAAGCCTCCGAGATAAAGACACCATGTCTTAGTGAATTGATTAAACTCCTCGGAATTAGCATCAATATGGATGGAAAATCAAATTATTTTATTATGGTTTTCTCTTCACAAGACATTCTCATGTTTGTCATGTTCTCTTCTATTGTTGTGCAACTCTCTACTATGATAACTCATTATGTATACATATCTAGCAACCACAGTGTCTATATGAAAGTAAACTTCGTAATGTAAGTTTATAACTTGGAAAAGAATATAATTTTCAATATCATGTCTATGTAAATGGAATGGTGTGTGACAATAGATTACACAAGGGACAAGGAAAAATAGATTTATTGTAGGGAAGGGATGGCTCATACATACGTAAAGAAAATGATATAACTTGACCAAACAATATATATCTTAACAAGGCATCAGTTTAAAGTAAAACTAATATTGTAAATGTATGCAAGTATGTTTCTATAATCTCATAAGAAAGGAAAATTTTCAGGTCTATATGAGATGATATTGCACAAATTTTCATTTTTTTCCTTTAACATACAAAAACTATTTATAGACGTGCACCATTTTGATGAACACATTTTTCCATAATAACAGACAAAAAAATAGTGCACAAGATGTAATGCAATAGGTCATCACATAAGATGATGAAAAATCAATAATACACTGGAAGACAATGTATTTTTTAATAATATAATTACCCTATTTAAAGGTCAAATAACTTTATATTATTCATGTTGTCCATGGTGAAAGTTAAAGTCACAACTTTCTTGCATTGAAGGGATGCAAAATTGGAATGAGGAGGCAAAAAGTGGTAGGTATGAGGGGCATGTGAGTGTTTTGTTATAGAAATTCATTTACCCAGAATCAAGAACACCATATCTAGTTAGGGATTAATTCATGATGACCAGTGCAAAAATTCATAGAGTAGCCAACTGTATGATACGAAATTAGCTAGAGTTCGTAATAGTATTCAAAAATTGTATTTTCTTTCTAGGTATTTTATACGGTAGGTTATAAAGGGTGAAATAGTCATGTGCCCATTTTAAAAAACAAACAATGAGTCAATGATTATCTCAAGCCCTAGGGACGACCTTCCATTACACGTTAAAAAATACATGGGTAATATACAAAATATCCATAGGAATAAGTGACGAGGGATAGAGAGTAACATAATAAGGTCAAATAAGCCCATGATATATTTTGGCCATTGAATGATAAATGATTAAATACCTCGGAGGGGAAGTTTGGTTTTATAGGTCTTGTTGTCTAATTTTGAGTAGGATTATGTATGCCTGAGAGCTTCTCCAAGCACTATTTCTTCAATTGAAAAAAAATATTAAATACTTTGGTGTTGAAGAGACAAACTATCAAGACTTGAATTTTTACAGTTTGTGTCCATTATAAGTGTGAAAAAGAAGGAAACAAAGACACATTACAACAATAAATTACAACAATAAACAGTTGTTAGAAATTGACCCATACCAATATATTGCCAGTATAGTAACTGTAAACTACACTATATGCATTTGAAATGTAACTTTTGTCAGGATATAACAAAAAATTGATAGGGTATTGTTCACAAACCTGGGCAGTACTATGGGACTTTATTCATATAAATAAATTTACAGGGAATTGTAGTGACAAATATGGCACAAACCATGTAGGAGGAATACAAGAAGCATGTGTATGTTAATATTGGAGAAAAATTTCAGAGGGAAATTACTTATTTAGCATGTAGAGCTTAGATCAATAACATGAGGAATAAGACAAGGAAGAGATGGTGGAAGGGATTAACCTTGTAAAAAACAATAAATATATTTTACAGTGAACATACTTGTTGTCTTAGATATAATTTTTCCATAATGAGCATGAAATGAAAGAATACCTTGAACCAAAGTGTTTATGGCGAGTGATGTGACAATTGTAGATTGTTCCAGAACTAGGCTAGGGTTTCTACAAATTTCTTGGCTCCACAACAAATTCTTGGTGCCAAACTAAAGTTGGGTGCATGCGATGGATAGCTAGAGGCCTGACTCTCATTTCGAAGCATGTCAAGTGTGTTAACTTTGTAAGATGCATTTTCATTAAACCATAGTACTACCAACCTAAACATCAAACATGTCCAGTTATGGAATATTACATATTAATATATATTCATATTCAATCAAGGTTTAATGCATCTATCATATAAGAGTGTTACATGGAAACTATAAAACCATATATAGTGCATAATTCCACCAAAAACAAAATATAAGGCACTACAACTATATCATATGAATTGACCATTGATGTGCATTGATGCATTATCACTTAGTTATGGATCACATCAATCACGAGGATCTGATGTTTAAATGAAACTCGATGCAACCAATTTTTTGAAAGATCATGTGTATGCACCAAATCAACTAGATCACACTTCAATTATCAAAACATCAATAATGTGGATTAAAGCCAATTTACTGATATAACATGTCTTTGGATATACCAAATGTGGAGTATGGGTATCATGTTGATGCAATATATATGTCCTAAAAAATAACATTTCAAATATGCTTAGATCCTTATGATATGCACCGAGGGTTGACATGTAATGTGCGGAGTATGGGTATCATGTTGACGAAATATATATCTACTTATAATTAACATTTCAAATATTCTTAGATCCTTAAGTGATATGCACTGAGGATCGACATGTAATGTGCTTTACCATATAGTGATCGGGGTTTGGTTTATGGTCATTTATATAATACAAAGTCCAAGGTTTGGGTGGGTTGATGACCTAAAACTTAAGAAAAAAACACATTTTGGATACCAACCCATATATATATATAATTATTCCATCACTTGGTTCTTATAAGATATGAAGACTAAAATAATATTCAATTAGTCAAAATCTTATTGAAATGGAATAATACAAATTGTAACCAAGTACCCCTTTATAGAAACCCTTGCATGTAAAAAAAATAAAAATAAAAAAATAGGATAACATTGTGATCACCTTATTACACCCATGTATAGGGGACCCCACCTACCACTTTAATTAAAATTTGCATTCTTTATTATATTGCCTTTTATTTTTTGTTTTTAGGAGAGAGTTAATGGATCTTCACAATGGTTTGTGTTCTTTCTGTAGGCAGGTATGTCAACACCTACATTAAAACAATTAAAAATGTTAATAACACAAATAATCTTTCGGTATCAAACATATTCATAAAATAAAATAAACATGGAAGGTCATAAATAAAATATTTGGATATCCATATTAAGTAACATAATTGTATATCAATTTTATATATAGATAGATAAAGAAATTGACAGCGAAAACTTGTAATTTTGCTTTTATATTTCAATATGTGTACCTTGAATAAAATATTTGAATATCCATGTTAACTAATATTTAAATATCAATTTCATACAAGATAGAGAAAAAAATGTTAATGATGACCATAAATAGAATATTTGAATGTCTATGTTATTTGAAATAGTTTTATATCAGCTTGATATTTAGTGAGAGGATTTTTTTTTAAGTAAACTATCATAGATCCATCTTAATTCCTCATCTTCCAAGGACCGAGAGGGATCAAATCTTTGGAGGTGCAAAACTTTCTTCAAGTTTTTCACATTAAAAGAGTTGCACCTCAAGATATTTGATTCCTCTTAGTGTTACCTCTTGGTGTTGCATAGATCCGGGCTTAAGATGGATCTACACCAATTATACAATACTCTAAAGACAAATACAAAGTTTATATTGGAGATTAAATCAATTGTATTAAAATAATATTTTATATTATTTACATGATATAATATTTATGAAATTTATATAATTAATTATTATTTGAATTAGTAAATATAAAATAAATATATTCACAATAAGTATAATACTGGATACTATATTAATGTTTATAAATTTTTATTTTATTTTTATTTGATTTAGATAATATCTTTATTTTCTATGTTTTTTTTGGTATTTTTATGAGTTGTGAGACTAGCCCATGGTTTAAAAAATTGTGATCCATGGATATTTAAGACATTAAAATCATATAGGGATCATCCTAGCTTAGGCCACACCAACCATTAATATGGATATATTTTATATGTGTCACTTCATGACTAAGAGAGTTTCAAACATTGGATTCATTATACAACAATACCCTTGAAATCCAATCTTGAGAAAGAGATTTCATTTTTCAAAATTGAAGCATGTAGGGGGTTGACTTTAGTCCACTTATTTGTGCATGGTCATGACACCATTCAGTATAATCTCTATAGGTGTAACCACACATTCAAGAACTACCTCAAGGTACCCCCATGCATTTGGGGTTGGCATTCATGAGAATTAAATCTTTCTCGACAATGAAAAAATTATTGCACATCCAACCCCTTTAGACTAGATAACATCCTATTAATGATTTTTTTCCTTCTTTCAATAATAGTAAATTAAAATTGAGTATTTTAAACTATGTTTAATATATTGGTGTTATAATAAAAAGAGAAATAATATCAAAATGGTTTATTATATAGTTGAGCATAATGTTTTCAAAAGGAAACAATTAACCACTAATTCGGTGATGAAAATTTATCTATTAGTACAAATGTCTAGCAAATGAAATAAAACTTTATGTTGTTTATCCTAAATAAAAAGGTTTTGTACCTACAATATTTCACCAAAAAGGCTTGGAGGGCCTGCATAAATGCAGCCTATGCAAAGTAGACTTGGATATAGATAACCATCACATTCTCTTCTACCCTTCTCAAAATAGGCTTTGCAAAAATATTAAAGGTCTAATAAAATTAAAAAAAATAGAAAAAAAAAAATCTATAAAAAAATATTGGCATCAAGACACTGATACAAATCCTTTAAAGCTCTTCCCCTTACCTTGGCTTGGGGAATATCGCTAGCCAAAAATACAAATATATTTGAAAATAAATACATCCTGCACTTTAAAAGCACCCCTCAAAGTCTTGATATCTTAAGTGGTTTTCCTTAATTATCCTCCATCCCTCATCATATTCGTATATCAACATATAATATAAATAAAACCATTTCTTAAGCTTTCTTCCAAAAACTTCACAAGCCAATCCAAAATAAAAGGGCTAAAGGTATTATCTTCCTCTCCCAAAACCATATTTTACATTCAAAATTAGGATTGGTCATGTTATAAATAACTTAGTGAACTCGTGACATTCGAATTAGTTATAATTCTTACTTGGGTGAATCTTTCTTTGTAATACAATGGATAAAAGGTCACTCTATTCCAAGAAAATTCATGTTTCAACAATTATTTTGAGACATTAAGAAACTACAGTCCACTTTTCTCACATTACTTTTGCATATTTATATAGGGACAAAAACGTTGAAGCTAATGTGTTTTCCAACCAGATTGCTGGAGCTGCAAGAAGGTTGCTAAGAGCTCATTAAGGCCCATTAAAGATAAGTCACTTCCTATCTTCATGAATTCTAGTTTTAATTTTCTTATTGTCTCGAAGATGATATTCGAATGCCTTGAATACCTTTGAGAGGATTCCCCCCACATTTTGAACCTTTCGGGATTCCTTTACTTTTCATTTTTTATCTATAATGAGGGATGCGATAACCCCATATGTACATTAAGCATCGATAATTTTTCTTCGTTTCTACTAATTACACGTGCAGATAGAAAAGATCTCTTGAAGCATAAGTCATGGTCATTTGTTTACAAACCCAATATGGGAACTTTGAAATACCTCTAATGGTATTATATTCTTGTAATTTTGTTACTTTAATAAAATTATAGAAACTTTAAAGTAGCTCATTGTATTATATTCTTGTGACTTTGTTACTCTAATGGTTAAAGAGGTATTAAAAAATATAATAAAGTATTTGTGAGTATGTTAAATTATATATGATGACTATAGTTGAATATGGTTAATAATGATTCGTGATGTTTAAGTGTGATTAAATGGTTAGTTATGTTTTATTATAGTTGGTTGTGTTTGATAAATTTATATATAACACATTATATAGGAAAACCCATAGCTTAATTTAACTTTTTGACATTTTGACTCTTTTGCGAGCATATTTTTAAATCAATTTTGCCTTAAATCCAATAGAGATTTGTTGAAATCATAAGTTTGAGTTATATAATATGCATAATCCTAGTCCACTAGGGGTTTTTCAAGATGCTAAATCCATTTATGCGTTCAAGAACATATTTAAAACAATAAAAGATCACAATCCAACAAAAATTGTATCATTGAAATATAGCCAAATAAACCAAAACTTTCAATAGTTAGACCACACCAAAAATTGTTATCTATTATTTATTTTTTTTTTTTTTTGTAACAAAGCACCATAGATGAGATATTATTTAGGCTCATACTCCATATGAGTCCAACATGTCACTGGCAAGAATTGAACTTGGATGCAGGAAAACGATCATTCCTCCCAACCACTCGAAATAAACCTAATTGAAAAAAATGAAAAAAACATTATTAATATATTAAATAATAAAATAATTTTGAGTGTGTTAGATTATACTTGATAACCATGATTGAATATAATGAAGAATGATTGAGTATATTTTATTGAATTTGATTTTTGTTGATAAAATATGTTATATAGGGAAAAAAAAATTATTAGTACACTAAATACATGTTTATCATTAATTAATAATAGAAATTAATAAATACTTTTATAGAATTTTTTTAATATTATATTAATATTGAAAATTACAATATATGAAATATAAATAATGATAATTAATTTTAACCTTTAAATATACTAACAATTAAGTTTATATTAAAATATATCATAATATATGTTAAAAATAAATATAATTATAAGTATATTAAGTGCCAACGTAAAAGTATTCCAATTTTCTCATATATTTTTTTGCAAGGCTCTTTTGTATTGCAACAGAAATGATTTATAATAATTTAGCAAAATTATTGTCTTTGGCCTAGTATTTTGGAAGCGATACAAGAGGCAGTAAAGTAGAGAGTCAAGAACTTGCAAAATTAGAGGAAAGTCCATGAAAAATAGAGAACAAAAGTCATTTGTTGTCCTACTCAGGGGTAGACTAGCAATAAGAGACAAAAAGAGATCATTGAGTTTTTTAAAGGTCTTTTCTTCATTTTTGCTTGTGAATTTCAATCTATCTTGATAAATTGTTGGAAGTAGATGACATGGAGATAATGGTTGCATTTTCTTGATGCATTTCCATTTCCAGAGGACCTACAATAGTGGTTGCTTCCTTATCTCTATTCAAGCGGGGAGACGATGAAGGAGGAATGGGAAGTATATGGAATGGGTTCTCCTTCTTCTTCTCTTCCTGTAGGCTCTTCAAAAATCTCTGGTTGTTCGCCCAAGGGGTCCTCCAATTCACAACTACCAAAGAAGAGGGAGGGGGCTATGCTGAGGGTGAAGGACTAGATTTGGTTGCAGTTTCTTTTTGTTGTTGCATGTTATATTTCTTGTGAGTTGAGGAATTCTTATATCCTTTTGGGTCTTGTTGTCCTTGATTATTTTTCTTGGCATCAAGTGGATGAGAACGCCCTTGACAAGAATGGCAAGAATGGAAATTTGTGTTTTTATGTTTTTATAATCCACCAGCTATGAAAACGTTATATCATTCCAATTGAGAAATATCCTATCTAGAAACCCTTTGTTTAGATCTGTTTTAATATATATGCATGCAAAGGTTACAATACCTATCTCAAACTTGTATATATATATATATCTTAACTAGATCCATCTTAGCTCTGAATCTACCAACCACCGAGAAGGATCAAATATTTTTGCACTCTAAAATAGGTTTGCACCTCAAGAGATTTCATCCCTCTCAATGCTTGATAGATCTAGAGTTAAGATGGATATAGTTGGTTTCTATAAACAAATAAGATTGTTAGTTTTTAGTTTTACCATAAATACATAAACACATTAAACAAAGATAACCAAGCTAAATGTTATTTATTCCAACTTTGAAGTCTCTTATAATTTACCACTAAACCTTTCATCCTTACACTGTTTTGCACTCACCACATGATTACCTAGCATCATAAACATAATTTTCAACATGTATATCCTCTATACATGTGTGTGAACATTAGGATGTGTCCATGTAGTCCATGTACAACTCTTGTTAGTGCTAATCATGACACTTCACTGGAGCCTTGAATTTTTGAAGGCACAAATAAATTATATACATTACATATAAAAGTAACCTCTCTATCTTCCCTCTTGCTCTCCTCTCTCCCTTACTCTCTCTCCTCTCTCTCAAGTCCTCTCTCTCTCTTCCTTCCTCCATATCCCTTTCTGTTCCACCTCCCTTTGTTTCCCCCACCCCCCAACCTCTCTCTCTTCACCTCTATCTCTATATGTCTTTGTTCTTCCCTCCCTCCCTCGCCCCCTTTAACTCCATCTCTCTCTACGGAATATATATGAAACATATTTAGTAGTGGTGAGGATACATAGTTTAAATATATCTCAAGAGTAATTATAACCATTTTTTTCTTTACATTTAATTTTAAAAATGTTATAAAAGTAAATTATTTTGATTGTGAAATGAGTTATGGTTTTTGGGTATCTGGTATTGATAAGTCATGGTATTGGCCCATGGTATTGTAACAAATCTTATTGGCAAGTTAATAATATCCATGGTAAAGTGAGGGTGAATATCCATGGTTAAAAATATTGTTATATTGTAAGCTTACTATAAGTATTAAGTTTGTATGTGCTTATTAATTAAATTAAGATCAGTATTGATAAGCCATGGTATTGGCCCATGCATCCTTTTCTAGAGTATGGATGTTGATGTTCAAAACCCATTAAACAATATATTATGGAATTCTTCTCATTAATAGGTTGAAAATGTCAGATTAGGGTTATTCCACCTCTAGTTCTATAATATCTTATGCTTTTTCTACAATGAAGGTTGTCCTTGAGAGATATTTGGTAGTCAGTTGCGAGAGCCCTAGACTTAGATCATCCTTAAAGAATAATGATTGAAAGGAAGAGGGTGCTCCCTAGCCTTTCACTCCTTCATTTAGCCTTGAGACTAAGAGGAATACAGAATTCTTGGCTATACCATAATCTTTGAGAAAAATCCCTTCCTAAGGCTACCTATCGATCCCATGTAGGATCTGCATTGAGATGGAAGGGATTCCTATTTGATCCTTTATTTTGGATGTGAGTGTAGAGAATACTTCAATGACTCCTACCTACAGACAGAGTGTACCCCCTGTTATCACCCCAAGAAACTCTCCTAGGTTGTATCTCAGAGATGCTCGGGAACATTACAAACTCAACGAAAAATGTTGGAAATAGGTGGATGAATGGAAGGAATGATGCATATTCAAGCCAGATAACCACTTCTACTATGCTTAACCCCAGACATGGGTGAACACCCCCAGACTACAAGGCTTTAGACCACCAATTTACTCACAGTTTGAGGACTAAGTGAACATGGAGAATACTGACCAAACCAACAGATGCACAAGAACATGTGATGGCCGGCTGCAACTAGCAAAGAGGTCTGCAAATCTATTTCCTAATGCACAGACAAGATGATAGCTCTCTAGCATTAAGTAAACAGAAACCTACATAGCAATTTCAATGATACATACTATATTCTAACACAGAGGTGGGATGACAGCCCCTCTAATGCTAAACACCAAGATCACATGAAAAATACATAACAGGCACAACCTAGAACAGAGCAAAAATGGAAAGTGAGAAATTAACAGCAAAAGAAGCTTATATTAGCTGAAAATGAAGACCAAATGCTGCAAGTATCACAGTAGTTACAGTCTCCAGAAGTTGAACCTTACATCAAAACTACAACCATCAACCTTCATTACATCTTGTTTTTGGGTATATATAGAGGTTGATTACAAAAATGCTCTGCTATGCTATGCGTGGAGGGGTCATAATTGACCACCAACCACATTAACTATCTAAAATGGGCCTCTGCTACGATCTGCTGCTTCAATGAATAAATTTGACATTCTCTGGTACTTTTTTGTCCTTTCAGGTAACTGGAGTGTGGTATAAAAGACATTCCATGACTGATAAATGCTTGTAACTGCTCGAGGCACGTCCTTTTCCTCTCGGCCATCCTTTCTTGCTAAATGCAATTATTGTGGATTAACTGCTCAAGGTACTGGTAGATGGCCGCTTCTGTCCTTCGGGTGCACGGCATGGCCAGGGGTGGGGATTGCATGGCGGGTGAATGATCTGGTCAGCGGAGTAGGATCGGCTGTCGGATCGCGTAGATTGACGATGGAGATGGTTTTGCAGGAGGAATCGGGCAGCAGCGAGAGCGGACGGTCGTGAGCCGTTAGATCTGGACGTGGAGGATCCAACGGTCATCACGCAAGAAAGGTGTGTGGATGTTAACGAGGAAGGGACAGTACGATCGGTGGTAAGCGGTATTCCCCGCACCGCTTACGGGGGTGAGAGGTAAGCGTACAACAGGTGCGTGATTCGATTCCAGTGATGACATGTGGCGGATGTGACAGGCGGGAAACCGTTTTCCTCGCGGGTTATTGCGTGTGCAGCTTGCGGGATTGGGAGGTGCGAAAGTCGTCCGATCGCGGTGGAATAGATCAGACGATGTGGGTTTAAATCACGTAGTTTTCGTGGGATGTGACGTGAAAAGGGGTTGTGAAAGCGCTCGGTTGGGTTATCAGGGTTTCATAACGTTTAAACTCAGCACCCGGGAGCTAAGGCAATACAACTTTTATGCTAAATGTTGGAACAAAACAGGGATAGCAGGGGTTATGGAGCTATAAGGAAAATGAAGGAGAAGAGGAAACCAACTGCTTCAAGCCCCTTGTAAGAAAAACCAGCACTACCCGACCTATTTTTTATCCATCGAATGTTGAAGAATATAGCAGAGCTAACACTCCCTAAGAGTGGCTTCATGAAGATTGAAAAGCTTAAGTGATATGAGGAAATGGCATCACTTTCAAAGAGAGGGAAGAAATCTACTACAAAAAAATTCCTCATTGTTTAACAAATCAATAGTGATGGCTACAAAATAAGGGAGCTGTAGATGAAGGGAAGAATCCTAAAGTTGAGAATCCCCTAGAGACATGGAAGCAACTAAAGGATTAAGGGTTTTCATGAGGATTCTTGAAAATCCTACCTCCTTTTTGTATTCTAAACCATTTTAAATCTCTCATATTGAGAAATACACCATTCAAATGTTTTACCAATAGGAAAGTTTTTACGGCCAATTTTTTAATTTATTTTTTGTAACGTTAAATTTTTTATTAATATTTCAGGAAATTACAAGTCTAAAAATCCCAAGCATGCCCTGGTCTACCACTATGGAAACTAGACCAATGGAAAGTCATTAATATTTTAACTAGCATATAGTGAGATCGAAAATTTAAGCCAAATGATACAAAAGATCTTGTCCAAAAAATGATGACATCCAACCAACTAAGATATTTAAACTAACAAGTTATGGATAAAACAAAAAAAAATTTCAAAAGTAGAAGAAAATCATGGAGCGTAATTGGAGTGAGAAGGATTGATCCAAGATCTTTTGTTTATAGATGTATTAAAGAATTACATGGATAAATTGCAACTTAACACATAAAAGCACGAAAGAAGACAAGAGACTTGATAACAGAGTTCGTCTAATTTGGATTACATCTCGAGGCCCTGCTCAATCAATGGGGAGGCCTTCATTCATTAAGTGGCATTAGAAAGAAGAGTACAATCAACATTTACAAAAAGGAGTCTTATACCTCCAATCTGGAAAATGGCCAAAAAAATGGAGAGCTCTATTGCAGAAACTGACATCACCATTGAGTTCCTGTCACCGAGAGGTGTAAAAATGATTTAAAACTTGCCCAATTCTGACACTGGACCAAAACTAAACCCCTGGAAAATGTGCTCAAGCAAGGTTTTGCCCCCTGCCACAAGCCTGCTCACGGCTCCACCACCTACAAGTCATTTGCCTCGAAATACATGTGCACTCTCCTACCCGCTGCACTATGCATAAGTGTTTAAATATAAATTTTCCGACAGATTTTCCAAAGTTGACTGTTGGTATGCTAGCTAAAAATTTCAGGTGGTTCCGGAGGGGTCGGGGGATCAAATCCCACCCCTCTATTTTTATTAACAAATCAGTTGAAATGATATACTAGGAGGCGGGTCCGCTGGTCCTGGTGGCCCGCTCCCCCCAATCCGTGCCGATGGTCCATTGTGTAATGGTGAGGTGGAGGGGCAGCGGGGTTAACAGCCTGCGCCCCCCACCATATATGTATTATGTTTTATTGGTGGACTTCAGAGGGTGGTGGGGTCATGGCCTCCCACCTCATTTAAATATTATTTTGTTAGGGTGGTTTCAGGGGTAGCGGGGTCATGGTTGCCCGCCCCATATTTTCATATATATTTTTTTTTATATTTTAAAAAATGGTTCCGCCGGCCCTTTCAAATTTTTCCAGAACCTTAGGCAATATTAGACAAATTAACAAACCCATAATTTTTCCCAGAAAACTGGCTGGATTTTGGTTCCAAATTCTTGCCAAATTGCGCCCTCCTTAATCCTGCCACATGGGTAAGTCAACCCAAAATTTTGACTGCTTCTATCTTCTTCATACGGACTCGGATTGGAGCATCGATTGTGTCGTTGGAATCAAGGCAACAAGCACTTTGATCTGATGTCAAGTTAATTGACTTTATACCACTTTTAATTTTGAGCTTTTTTCATGCAACTAGTGTTTGGAGATCCACCTAGATCAAGGACCCACCTCAGTAGGTTCCTTTCCATGCTATATGGAGCTATTTAGCTTGGGGGGGACATCTAAGTGGGCTTCAGTCCTTTCCATTCTATAACCCAAGTCCTTAATGCAATGTCGAAGCTCATAAAATGTTAGTAGGGGCTAGTATTTGGCATCATTTCTATCCAACAACATGTTAGTAGGGGCTAGTATTTGGCATCATTTCTATCCAACAACATCTTCCCTAGTAAAGACTTCGTTTTCCAATATAGGTCAATGGTGTGCAAGTATTGCCTTTTTCTCCCACTAGTGTTACCCATGTTCAGTATCAACAAAGGAACCTCAACAATGATGTCAGTATCAGAGAGACAACCTCTCCCTCCAACAATTTCTTATTTAGCCTCATGGAGTTCACGTTCTAATTTTCAAGATGAGATTCCAACTCTAAAATGTGCTTGAGACCCTCTACTTTAGCATGCTCATTGACATGGCATGGCTATGTCCAACGTAAAAAGAAAGGATTATAACCTTGAACATTTGACTAGTAAGTGGTGCAAAGATTTAGGCTGAAGAAGATAGAGTTTTGGGGATACAAATATACACCCCTTATCAATGTATCTCTTAGACATTGTCCAACTAAAACTTTTTGTGCGAGGTGGAGAGAAAATGCTTGAGTTATCCAAGAAGAGGAACAAAGTTATCTGTAAGGAAATAACCTTCCGCTTGTTAATTCCCCACATATATGTATATATATATATATATATATATATATATATATATATATATATAACTTAATGTGGACAATGAAGTATTTTCTTCGTGCTCTACACTTATTTATTTATTATTAATATATTTATAAATACCATCTTTCAACTCGAGCTTGAGTATAAAAGGAATTGCATATCTCCCTCATGACCTCTCAATAATATATTTATATAGAATAAAACATTCTATTTAATGTGCAAATATTTTATTCATAACTCACATTGGTTTTGTTTTTGTTATTATTTTTTTTTAAGTGTTACTAGTCAACCCTCAATCCCCCCTTCCGTAAGGTTTCAACACAAAACTTGATAAGGATTAAACCCCACAAAAATTGACTATTCTAAACCTCATTGATTAAATTAAATATAAAATGTATGTTTACTTAAGTTTTCTATATACTATATGCAAGATTATGAAACATTCAATATGTTTTGAATGCCTCACTTCACAATTTAATAATCATTATGAGAAATATATAATAAAAAAATGTCAAAATATAAATTTATTAAAATAATAAAGAAGTCATTCTTATAAAATATTTATAATTTTATATTATAATAGAAATACATTTATATTTAACTATTATATGAAATATTATGTATTATAAAAAAATATTCTTATATAATTAATTTATAATAGAATTTAATAGAATAAAAAAATTTTAAGTTAATTCTTGCATTAGATATTTCAAGTAATTACAATCTACTTGCTTGATTTTCTGTCTTGGCTTACCATTAGGAAATCTAGCCTAGAGACAGAAGAGTATTGAGTCTAAGATAACATAACTAAACTAAAATTTACAAAATGTGACCCGATATTTTATTGGGAATTTGTTGCCCCACATTTGGGAAAACTAACAACAAAAATAAAAAAAGAGTAGCATTGGAAATACACAATGTATGAGAGAATAGGCTAATAAAATAAAATAATTAGATAGAGTGTAAACAACCCCAAGAAAATAAAAAAATAAATAAAGGGAAAAAAGCAAGATTTACAGGATACGTGAGCTTCATGACGATAGCAAAGTGTCCAGGTTGATGGATTATTCCTTAACCATGCATGGTGGATGAATTGGAAACCTGGGACGTGACCCCATCTCAAACCTAGCTAGCCTCCCTTCCTTTTCTAGTATTACGTTCTTTAGCTCATCTAGTTAGTGCATGAGATTCACTTGAGTCTACCTTATTTTAACCAAAACATTTCCTAACAATAGTTTGACATGCTAGTAGAGGATCACTATATGGAGGTAGTGATTCTACCTTCCTTATGAGTTTCTTTTATTTTGTACCCAAGGATTGATGGATATCATTACATTAGAGTCTAGAAATTTCTGCCTTTCCTAGTAAAATTACTCCTCCACCAGCCACATTTCCTCCTGAATGTTGGGAGGTGTGTTCTCTTGCAAGTTGTGTGCCAAAGACTCTACTCAAAACCATGCATTGGATTTTCCCATTGCTCCTCATCCTCCTCCACATAAATTTTATTGTGAACAATAGAGCATCTTCATAGTAGGAGGTAACAAGTTGTAACTGAGACCTAAATGAAGTGGGGATGGGAGCTGCAAGAGTCATTAGTGGACGAAAGTAACTAGTAAATCATGTTAAGAAGGTTGAACATCTAAATTATTCTAGAAAATTCCCTCTCCTTCAGGAAAATCCAACAAATATGGAAGGAAATCTAGAGGGGAAAAAAGGACCCCCACACCGAAGTTACTTCACTACACCCGAAAGTCATGCCTAACAAATGAAGCAGTGTGAGAAGATCATGAAAGAGCAAGATCAGACAAATCAAGATGTTGAGGAGGATGAACATCACAGAGGCTTCAACCCACATAATTGAGCTTACCATATTGGAATTAATTCTTCCATGACTTCCAAGTTGTCGTGAGTTGTAATTGTGTGAGTTATTAGGTTATTAGTTGTATTAGCTATTTTTACTAATCTAGATCCACTATTCTCGGATCTAGGAGTATCATGTATTCCTATATATGCAATCTTTGTGAGAACAATAAAATCAAGTATAATTTGTGTCTAATTGTTCTCTCTGCTCATCCCTCTAATTTTTCTAATATGGTATCGGAGCTTGTTTTGGATTGATTCCCTTATGGGAAGGTCAGGAAGATGTGAGAGCTATGAGAATAATTGATTACATTAGAGTAGTTTAGATGTGGGTTTTTTTTTCGTTCCTGTGAATATTTTTTGTGTGTGGATTTGTTCCTATCTGTAGATATGAGTTGAACTTGTGGAAAAGTGTACAGAGGATTCACTCTCTATCCAAGCACGTGAATACTTAAGTGTGTAGGTTTTAACCCTGTACAAAAATTACCTGCAAAAAAAATTCTTAAAAAATATATATACAATGGCGAGAAACACAAAACAAATACATAGAGATTTTCCCCTGGATACCAAAATTGGGACTACCAGATTGATTTTTCATTATGCTCCTTTCAATGTTACAATACATATATATACATGTCGAAGCATTCATAAACCCCAATCCATTAACCCTAGATTAGAAAACAGTCGTAGTTCCCTTGATCGGATCTACAAAATACCATGGATTTCAACCATCATGCCTAAAACCATGTGAAAAACCCATGCACAAAACCATATGTAGTTCTGCCCACCTAATATAGGGTCCAAAAAAAAATCTAGGTTGTTACCCCGAACCCTATGCAGGGGGGTCTACCACCCCCTTAAAACCCCCCCTGCTCCGCCCGGCATAACAAACAGGGGGGATTTTGCCCCCTTGTGACCCCCCCCCCCCCCACGCATGCAACTAATCATGGAAAGAATATAACACACATCCAACATTCTCCCACTTGTTGTTTTCTTTTCCACATAGGGAGTCATAAGAGATCTTAGTCATTGGTCCAACGCTACAACGCCCATTGTTTCTCTACACCAAGAAAACTCCTAATTCTCATAGACTTCATCAATGCATCTCCAGCATTCTTCAAAGTGTCCACCTTTACCACAAGACCTTTTTTTCCTCAACCATGTCCCTCACAAAGTGATACTGAACATCAATGTGCTTTGTCTTTGAATGATAAGCAGGGTTCTTTGCCAGGAAAATTGCACTTTGGCTGTCATAGTCTATCCTTATAACTCGTTGTACTAACCACATACTTGAACACAATCTATGCAACCAAATTTCTTCCTTACTTAAATGAGTGGCTACCATGTATTCTACCTTTGTAGTTGAAAGTGCCACTACATACTATATCTTGCTCGTCCAACTAACTGCACCTCCAATTAGGTTAAACACATAACCACTTGTAGATCTTCTTTGATCTAAATCTCCAACCCATTGTACATCAACAAAGCCATGACTGTCCAAAACTTTATCCAATACTAGTCTTCCTTGGTAGGACAGACCATAATCACTAGTGCCATGCAAATACCTAAAAATCGACTTCAATGTTATCCAATGCTATTTCCCTAGTTTTGACATAAACCTGCTCAATACTCCCACTGCATGTGCAATGTTTGGTCTAGTACAAACCATTGCATACATCAGGCTACTGACTGCACTTGCATATGGAACATGGGACATTTCCTCTTCCTCTTCTTGTGTCTTGGGACACTATTCAATAGATAACTTTACACCTATAGGAATAGGAGCCTTCACCATTTACTATCATGCATATTAAACCTTTGCAGTATGGTCTCAACATACTTTCCATGGTTTACCCAGATCTTCCTCTTTGTCCGATCTCGTTTAATATTCATGTCCAAAATATAGTTTGCAACACAAAAACCCTTCATGTCAAATTTGGAGGATGATGCAGGAGCATTCAACCCAAGACAAAATCATTGTAATTAAGTAGACATAAGGGGTCATGTATTATAAGGAAGTTGGATTCCTAAGTGATGAATTAATGTAATATTTAGGCTTTTGAGTGCATAGAATAGGAATTAATTAGATAATGTGAGATGTTTTGTAAATGCTCTCAAATAAATGAGAACATGAGTGGTTAATAAAGACAAAAGAGTTAAAAGTCAATTATAACACTTAAGTAGTTTCATGATTCAAGGAACGAGAGAGAGTTTTTAGGAATTAAATGGAGTTAGAAGTGGACATAGAGGATTTAGGAGTCAGTTCAATAGATTTAGGAGGGGAACCAGAATTAGTTCAATAAAGATTTCTAGTATAAACGTAAGCCTACGGGCAGAGTAGGGGAGGAGGCCACTAATATTGAATAACAGGCATGTGAGAGACAGAGAAGTCTCGATTGTAATCAGTTGTTCATATTTATATATACAGAGGTTCATTCGGAACTGTGTAATGTGTGAAATAAGTATGTAATGATTGACTTATGCATGAATTTGTAGGTTCTGTAACAAAGGTTGCAAGCAGAGTTCTATAGAATGCGCAGTGAGAGAGAATGATTAAGAGGAATCATTAGGAATATTAGAATCTAATTGAAGAAACAGAGTGAAGCTTTGGAGAGAAGCAGTGAAGTGAGAATTCACGGATGAGTTAAGCTCGGAGTGAGTCGAGCAACAGAAGAGTGGAAAGCCAAAATATTTGAAGAAAACCAAAACCACAGAAGAATTGAAGAAATAGAGTAAAAAACCCAAGTGAAAGGAAGAATAGTGAAGTGAAGTATCGGTGCACAGTAGTCGTTGGATCTTGAAGATCAATGGCCAGGATTAAGTCGCATTGGTGGAGTCCTTTTGGAGATATCAGAATGGGCCTTCGAATCAGAGTGGTCACTATCACGCGGTTAAGTGTAGACTGCCGGATCGAGATTTAGATTGATGGTCCAGATCTAATCACTAATCGCATGTCGGAGCAGTCAAGGGACAGTGCGATGGCAGAATATGGAACGTCGAAATGCAATGGCCGAAATACCGATGAAGCGACATGCCAATAGCGATAAAGCCAATCGGAGATTAGGCTTATCAGAGTTTGGAGGAGCAACATTGTGGAGAAACTAAAGGTGCAAACCCAATGGATATATAGATCCAGGTGAATTGTTTTTGAAGTCCAAACAAAGGGTTCGAAGCAGAGTTTCATTGTGTTTCTATGCATTCCTATGCATTGCGAATAAGTGGTTGTGTTGAGTCTTTAAGGCTTAAGCATTATTCAAAAACTTATGTTAGTCGCATATCTGAGGGGAAGGGGTGATGAGGCATATATTTAGTGTGCCGTGGAGGAGCGATACCCCGATTGCGATAAAAGGTGACCTCGGGAAGAGTGCAGAGGCCGTATAAAGGCAAAAAGGTAGGTTTATGTGTATATTTCCTTTGTAAATGGGTTACAAAGGATTAAGCGTCGATAGGAGGATTTTATGTGTAAGTCCACTTATAAATGGGATTTAAATATATATGCAGGTTTAAGGTTTTATAAAGGTTACGAAGGGTTATAAAAGTCTCGTCAAGAGAGATTTGAGGAAGACTTTAATAAAAGGGTTAATGAAGGCTTGAGGGTTGATTTAAATCCTGATATGTGGATTTTGCCTATGAGTTAGGCTATGTTGGGTTTTAACAAATTATTCAGCATTAAAACTGATAAAGGGGCCTTAACCATTGATTGTTGTAGATTTGATTCCTTTGTGAGTTAAATACCTGGGACAGATAGGATTTTGTATTGTATATGCATATTGTGGGTGTATGTGGGGGTGACCCTTGCATCATTTGGTATCAGAGCAGAATTGTAATCATAGCGGGGGAAGATTTCGTATGAAAAGAAGTTTGCACACAGAAAACCATTCAAAGTGTAGAAGAATGGGAGAACAAGATCATACATAGATATTGGAGGTAAGATAGTGTGTTTTGTTTCAAATTAAAATTGAAGATTGCAGTTGTAGATGAAGCATCTCAGCAAAGGAAAACAAGAGAAGTTGTGACAGGAGAACCATATGTGTTCTTGAAGGCAGAGTAAGGAAAACACTCTGAAGAAAAAGTGGCAATGAACCTGAAAAATCCAACAAGAGATTGGACAAGGAGGATAGCTAAAGTGTTCTCAAGAGATTGTAGAAGCCTAGAAGGAGCCAAGGTGTTGCTCAAGAGGAGGTTCCAGAAAGAGGACCGTGATTACCAAAATACTGAGTGAGGAGAGCTTAGTGAGGTAAGATTGCAGCGAGGAGGACTAGTTTTTGCAGAGGCTTGTTGCAGATGAGTGAGGAGCTCATGAAGAAAGAGGAGAAGAAGATGACTATTGATAGTCATAGCAGAGGTTCAGAGAGAAGCCACAAAATAAGAAAGAAAAAGAAAGAGGATGCCAAGACAAATGGCAAGAGGATGAGTCAAGAGGAAATTGACAAAGAGATTTCAGAGTTAAAAGAACAACTCGATGCATTAAGGAGGATACTTGAGGAAAGGCAGAGACTAGGTTGGGTCTTGAGTAAGAAGCCAGTGGAGTAGCATGAAATGTAGAGAAGGCTACAACAAAAGCAAGTAAATTGGCTGAGGGAGAAACTCAAGGAAGTTGAGTTGGAAATGAAAGACTCCATTTGTGAACCAGAACAGGGAGAAATTATGGGAGAAAGTGAAGACTACACTGAAGCTAAAAAATGGAGATAAAGTGAAGATCTCATGGAATATTGGGATAGTTCAAAATAGCATGAGGAGATGCTGAATTAAGATGAAGACTTGAAGACTGAAACTTCAAGTGAGGCCAAAGGGTCACATGGTTTTAAATCTAACAATTTGTGTATGTTTGCAGGTGAATCTAAATTATGTTCTGGAAGAAGACAAGTAGAATCTAAATTATGTTCTGGAAGAAGATGAGATAGATAGTTCTCATATACAGTTGGGGAAATATATCAAGCAGCCAAGTGAAGGGCTTGATGAGATTGAAGAGGATACATTGAAGAATTTATGAATCATGTGGAGGATTTAGAACAGCAAGGAGATATGGTGGCTAAAACATCAAGTGAGACCACAGGGTCTTATGTTTTTAAAACTGATAGTTTGTGTATGATGGCAAGTATTGCAGGAGAAAAGCAACCTTTTGAAGATATCTTCAAAGTAGATGAAGATCCAGAAGTAAAAGGTGACAAAAAAAACTTCTCAGAAGAAGAAGAATTTGACTGCATCCAGAAGAAAAATTCTATGGATGACTCTATAGAAGTTGTCATAAAGATGAGGAATCAGGATCATATTCTGATTAAGAATGAAGTAATATTGTCTCAGAAAGGTAATCAAATGAGTTTGATTAATGTTATTGATTTAATGCAGGAGAATATTAATGAAGATGACGAGACAAGGATAACTCTGGGAGAAAAGTTACAGAGGGACAACAAGGAAAAATTTACTGAAGAAGAAGGACATCTACTAAAAGATGTCAAGGAAGAAGAAGTCTATGCAAAAGACTTAGCAAAGAGAAAAAGAACATATGATGATTTATCAATAACAAGGGAACGTATGGAAAATTGTGTGAAATTTCCAAATTCTACTCCAATTGAAATTATTGAGTTATATAGAAAATTAGATTTTCAAAGAAGGGAGTTGGAAAAACAGAGAATAGATGTTCAAGAGAGATTTCTAAAAAAGGAAAACAAAAACATTGTCATGAATGACAATCATAAGAAAAAGGAGATGGATATGAAAGTTCAACAGATTGACACTGCAAAAGAAGGAGTTCACTACAATGAACAAGAGCAGGAAGACATCATTAGAGTAGATGATGTGGAAGAGATACTAGTTGACAGTCTCATGAGTTCTTTCGAGAATTCAACACAGCATATTGATGCGCTGACAGAGGAGAAAGAAATAGAGCAGCAAACCGAATTGTTGCCAAAGGAAGATAAGGCATAGAAGCCTTGTGTTTTTTATTTTAACAAGTGTTTTGTGAGTGCAGGTTTTGTTTCAGATGCTGGAGGAAGTTTGGCACAAATGAGCAGCCATATAGAAATAGAAGAAGAAGATTATGTCGAAGAATTTAATCCATGGAACAAAGATGCTCAATTGCTAGATATAATGCTAGAAAGTCATGATTCAGTACAGACATAAATAATCATGAAAGAGGGTAAGGATGAAAGGGAGGCAATAAGCATAGTAAACAAAGCAAAAGTTGGAACAAGAGCAAAAGAAGAAGAAAAAGTAAACCAATAGCTACAAAGTGGAAGTAACCAGTAGCAGTTTGAAGAATTAGTGGACAGCAGCAACAACCTGAAGCAAAGAGAAAGAGGAATAAGTAAGTGGCAGAGTATGGACAAGCCATGTGGAGGAAAATGATAGCAACAAGAAGAATGATCAATTAGAGCATGAACATGATTAACAAAGAGGAGAAGATGGAGCAGAAGATAGCAGAAGTACAACAGTAGCAAAGGAACAAGACATTTGGGCAGTTACAAAACAAAGTATGGGATCCAGGAAGACAAAGATTAGAAGACACATGATCAGGAGATCATGAATATTTTCTACTTTGGGATTCTGATGCAGCAGCATTCAACCCAAGAGAAAATCATTGTAATTAAGTAGACATAGGGGGTCATGTATTTTAAGGAAGTTGGATTCCAGTGATGAATTAATGTAATATTTAGGCTTTTGAGTGCATAGAATAGGAATTAATTAGATAATGTGATATGTTTTGTAAATTCTCTCAAATAAATGAGAACATGAGTGGTTAATAAAGACAAAAGAGTTAAAACTCAATTATAACTCTTAAGCAGTTTCATGATTCGAGGAACGAGAGAGAGTTTTTAGGAATTAAATGAAGTTAGAAATGGACATAGAGAATTTAGGAGTCAGTTCAGTAGATTTAGGAGGGGAACCAGAATTAGTTCAACAAAGATTTCTGGTATAAATGTAAGTCTACAGGCAGAGTAGGGGAGGAGGCCATTGATATTGAATAATAGGCTTGTGAGAGAAAGAGAAGTCTCGATTGTAATCAATTCGTTCATATTTATATATACAGAGGTTCATTCAGAACTATGTAATGTGTGAAATAAGTATGTAATGATTGATTTATGCGTGTATTCGTAGGTTCTGTAACAAAGGTTGCACGCAGAGTTCTATAGAATGCGTAGTGAGAGAGAATGATTTAGAGGAATCATTAGGAATCTTAGAATCTAATTGAAGAAATAGAGTGAAGCTTTGGAGAGAAGTAGCGAAGTGAGAATTCATAGAGGAGTTAAGCTCGGAGTGAGTCAAGCAATAGAAGAGCGGAAAGCCAAAACCTTTGAAAAAAACCAAAACCACAGAAGAATTGAAGAAATGACGTAAAAAACCCAAGTGAAAGGAAGAACAATGAAGTGAAGTATCGGTGCACAACAGCCATTCGATCTTTAAGATCGACAGCCAGGATTAAGTCGCATCAGCGGAGTCCTTTTGGAGATATCGGAACAGACCTTCGAATCGGAGCGATCGCGATCACACGATTAAGTGTAGACCTTCGGATCGAGATTCAAATCGACGATCCAGATCTAATCACTAATCGCATATCAGAGTAGTCAAGGGAAAGTGCGATGATGGAATATGGAACGCAATGATGGCCGAAATACCGATGAAGTGACATGCCGACAGCGATAAAGCCGATAGGTAATCGAAGATCGGGCTTATCGAAGTTCGGAGGAGCAGCGTTGTAGAGCAACTAAAGGTGTGGACCCGACGGATATATAGATCTGGGTGAATTATTTTTGAAGTTTAAACAAAGGATTTGGAGTGGAGTTTCCATGTGTTTCTATGCATTCGTGTGTATTGCGAATAAGTGGTTGTGTCGAGTCTTTAAGGCTTAAGAATTATTCAAATGCTTTCGATAGTCACATATCATAGGGAAAGGGTTGATGAGGCATATATGTAGTGTGTCACGGAGGAGCGATACCCCGATTGCGATAAAAGTGACCTCGGGAAGAGTGTTGAGGCCATATAAAGGCAAAAAGGTATGTTTATGCATATATTTCCTTTGTAAATGGGTTATAAAGGATTAAGCACCAATAGGAGGATTTTATGTGTAAGTCCACTTATAAATGGGATTTAAATATATATGCGGGCTTAAGGTTTTATAGAGGTTACGAAGGGTTTTAAAAGTCCTGTCAAGAGAGATTTGAGGAAGGCTTTAATAAAAGGGTTAATGAAGGCTTGAGGGTTGATTTAAATCCCAATATCCGGATTTTGCCTAAGAGTTAGGCTATGTTGGGTTTTAACAAATTATTCAGCATTGAAACTAATAAAGGGACCTTAACCATTGATGGTTGTATATTTGACTCCTTTGTGAGTTAAATACCTGGGACAGACAGGGTTTTTTATTGTATATGCATACTGTGGGTATATGCGGTGGTATCCTGGTGTTAGAGGACAACTGGGTCTTCAATCCTGGATAATTTCTTTTTCATTTCCAATCAGCAACATATCATCCACATATAATACCAGATAAATAACATGGTCACCAATTAATTTAAAATACACATAGTGATCCTCTTTGCTTCTGTTGAACCCAATTCCCCATATAAATGTATCAAATTTATGATACAACATCCTCAGTCACTGTTTTAACCCATATAAAGACATTTTTAACCTGCACACCAGTTCTTTCTTTCCCTTCATAGCAAATCCTTCATGTTTCTTCATGTAGATCTCTTCTTCCAAATCCCCATGAAAAAATTTTGTCTTCACATCCATTTTATCTACCTCAAAATCAAAAGCAAGAAGAATAGATAAAAGTATTCTAATAGAAGCTACCTTGGCAATAGGAGAGAAAATATCATCAAAATCAATTCTCGACACCTAGGAATAACCCTTTTCTACCAACTGAGATTTATTAAACACCCATTTTCTTCCAATGGGTTTCTTTCCAGCTGACAAATCCACCAGATCCCAAACCTCATCTTTTTCCAAAGATGCCATTTCATCAACCATGGCCTCTTTCCAAAGTTTCCCATCCTCTAAATCTACTGCCTCCCTGACAGTTTTGGGATCATCATTAGTAATAGATAAAGAAAAATTTGAACAGAAATCAAATGGATTATACCTTTCTAGCTTCCTTCTTTATCGAACTAATGTTCTCACAGCTAGAGTTTGTGGCTCTTCATCTTCTAATTCATGTCCTGTTGTAGAGTATGATTCTTTCTCCTTTAGCTCAAACTATATCTTCTAAGGTTCCTTTGGTAGGACTTCATGTTTAATAAAATCTTTCACCCCTCTAACACTACATCTTGGTTGTACACAACCTTCCTTGTTTTTGAGTTCCAAATATTATAACCTTTTAAACCATCCTTATACCCAATAAAGATGCACATTTCAGATTTACTATCCAACTTGGTTCTTTTCTCCTTTGGAACATGTACATATGCATCACATCCAAATACCCTCAGATGTGAAGGAGAGGGTTTCTTACCAGTCCATACCTCATGTGGAGACAACTTTGACGAAGATGATATATTAACTAAGTAACATGCAGTCTCCACTTCCTCTGCTCAAAATTCCTGTCCTAACCCAACACGACTAAGCTTGATTCTTGCATTTTCCATCATCTTGTTAATTCTTTCTGCAACTCCATTTTGTTGAGGTGTGTATGGAGTAGTCTTTTGTCATGTTATACCACACTTCTTAAAGAAATATTCAAATTCCTTCTTACAGAACTCTCCAATATTATCTGTCCTCAGCACCTTTATCTTCTTTTCTGCCTGTTTTTCCATCAGAGCCTTAAATTATTTAAACCTATCAAAGACTTCATATTTCTTCCCAAGGAAATATATCCATGTATTCCTTGACAAGTCATCTACAGATGATACATAGTACACAAACTTACCCAGTGATGGAACCGACACAGGTCCAAACACATCACTGTGCACAAGCTCTAAAATCCATTTCACCCTCTTAGCACCAGACGGTAAACTCACCCGATTTTGCTTCCCATATACACAATGTTCACAGAAATAAAAATCTAGAGATAAATTAGACATACCTTATACCATATCATTACCATGAATTATTCGAAGGGCTTTCTCTCCGTTATGTCCAAGCCTTTGATGCCACAGGATGGTATTTTCTCTAGAGACCACTAGATTTTTTGCTACACTTTCAGCAACCACTGAATTGTTGTGCCCATCAATAACAGTACTACCTAGAATCTTGTATAGAGTTCTAATCTGAACTCCCCGCATCAATACCAATGCTCCCCAAACCATCTTGCAGGTATCTTTCTCGAACAATTTTTTTACACATGCATCTTCCATCTTGCTTATAAAACTAGATTATGGCCAATGCAGGAATATTTAGAGCACCCTGGATTAGAACATAATCATAGTTCCCTTGACCGTATCTACAAAATACCATGGGCAGAAAACCACGATGCCTGAAATCATGTGCAAAAAATCATGCACAAAACCATAGGTAGGTCCGCCCACCTAATATAGGGTCCAAAAAACATTTCCCAGGGTGTTGCCTCAGAACCTGTGCAGGGGAGTTGTCGGCCCCCTGAAACCTCCCTGTGACCACCTTGCTACACTTGACGCAACTAATAAGGGGGGATTTCACCCCCCGCACACACAACTCGTCGTGGAAATAATATAACACACGCCCAACAAGGTGATTGTATTAAGTATAATCGAATATATATACCTTGGAATGCGACGATGACAAATTTTGCTTTAGTGATTAGTCGAAATGTGATTCCACATATTTCGGAGCCATGAATCCTGAGGAGAATTCAGTTAAGCCCGACTAGTTGGGGAGTGACATCGTATCATATGATCCAAGGTTCTATTTTGCTAAAGGCGGAACCCAGATCTGTGATGGGACTGTGGGTGAGTATGATGATAAGGATGAATATGAGGAGTTCATGATGAATTACATTGAAGTAGTGTGTGGGAGGCTTCTTAGGAGAGTGGTTTATTACATAAGTTATGGAGCATTGTGCACTGATCGAGTACCATGTTCCCCTCCTATAACAACGCAGGTGAAAATTCCATGTAAAAAAATATATATAAGGCCAAAGTGATGGGACAGGTACTCCAAGATGAAAGGTGGGGGAACATCCTAGTGGGCGTTGATTTAATTTATTATGGCTGAGGAAATTGGAAAAAGGAAATGACAAAGGCTTTGGAAAGGCATGAGGCATTAATTGGCATTTAACTTATGAAAATAATGGAAATTAGGAGAAAAGAAAGGTGAAAGGTCACAGGTTGCATGTGAGGAGGAAAATGAAGGAAAATAATGGAAAATGAAGAAAATAAAGGCCTCATTAATAAAAAGGATTTTGAGGATCAATCGGTAAGACATGATCAATTTAGTTTTGGAGCTCTCTCATTGTTCTCTCTCTCTCTCTCATACTATTGGATACTTAGAGTTTTCTTGGAACACTCTTGGAATGTGTGGCATACATGGAGTTTTAGAGCAAGAAGGCAAAGGAAGAGTAGGAAAGCGCAAGAGGGCATTAGTATCAACAGCTATAGTGGGTTTTTCTTGCAGATATCGAGTTGCATGTATGTTCTCCTCACTATTTTTGGCATGCATGGCACATGGATGTGGTTTCTTGGTCATGATCTATCACTGGCATGGAGGATTACCTAGATTAACAGTGGATTTGCCTAGCCTTTCCATTTTCTAGATAGACATGGTTTTGTGGGTTTATTTGCTTTGTTTACTAGTTGGTTCTCATGTTTCCTTAGCTTGGGTTGAGTTACTAGTTATGTAGCCTTGGTTGGACAAACGCTCTGGAGCCCTATAACAACTTGGGTTGAGTTATGTGTCCTAGTCCCTTGGTTGAACAAACACTCTGGAGCCTTGTAACAGCTTATGTTGAGTTATTAGTCCTAGAGCCTTTGTTGGAGAAACACTATGGAACCCTTGGTGGGTTGAGTTACTAATCCTGGAGCACTAGTTGGACAAACGCTTTGGAGCCCAGTAAAAGTTGTGGGTTGAGTTACTAGTCCTCGAGCTTTGGTTGGACAAACACTCTGGAGCTCGATGTAAGTTGTGGGTTGAGTTACTAGTCCTGGAAGCCGGGTTAGAACAAACTCTCTAGAGCCCTGGAAGGCTTGGATAGAGATTGATCTGATGTTCATTTTGTGATGTCCGATCATGAGGTGGAATCATTGTTTAGTGGGTTGAGGTGGATGGCCTATGAAAGCCCTAGATGATTTTTTATTGATGTGTTCTATGAGATTCCACATTCATGCTTGGAATATGGCATGGGGGTGAACGGCTGAAGAGAGATTTGGCTCAACCATTCTACGGTCAAGTGGAACATGGAACTCCCATCCTGGGTTTGGATTTTTCATCATTAATGAAAGGTTATTTCTCCTGGTATTTCTATGAGTATTATGATGGATTATATGTGGTGTATATGGTTATGATTTCATTGATATTTTTGTCACTATTATGCTAGATATGTATATGTTTTACGATAGCAGCTATGAGTGACTCTCATAATGTTCTTACTTGTTATTGAATGATCAATGTATCTATGACCTAATGGATGAAATGGCGGCTAATGTGATAAGGATACAAGGCTTCATATCTAATCTCATATAAGTATGAGACTCCTATGCTCAGATCCATTACTTACACTTGTAGGTTGCATATTTACTGAGTGTTTGAGAAAATGTTTGTCATGGCTAGTAGGGGTCCAGTGAAGGTATTGAACAAGTATTTGTTTTAGTACTATCATTTCCATGTTATTTCATTGATTTGGAGAGATGGTTCAATTATGGGTAGTGACCTAGGCTCTAGGCCGGAAACAGTGGCTCAAATCATGAAGTCCCTGGAAGTTAAGCCTATGAGAGCGACTTTGGGGTTATAGTCACATGCATGCCTTGTCATGGGAGTGACTTTGGGCTTAATTCATTTAAATGCTAGGTTAACTAAGGGGTTAGGAATCTAGAGTGGTGGATTAGCTCCTGGGGGTCCTAAAGCACCTGAGGGAGTTAAGTGTGTTGTGTTTCTATCTATTTCATTTCCTTCAGGTTACCTAGGAGGTTGAATCATATCATAGTAGCTTCTCATCGCATGTTTACCCTAGTTGGTTGGTTGCTTGGGTAGATGTGGGAGGAGGGTGTTACACCTCGCTTTGGGAGGCCTTATTACATTTGAGATTGTTACGACGCGAATGGGCCTGTTAGACTCTACCACAGGAGTTGCACTTCCATCACTTGATGCACACAATACACTTGGTAATGTAATATGTAGTTTCTTGTTTCACATTAATATTGTGAATTCAAAACCCTTAATGTATGGATTGTAGTGTTCTAAATAAACAATAAAAAAAAAAATTGGTATGTGTGGTAGCTTCTTTATAGGAAGAAGGGTGCTCTATTAAATTTGTGTTATTTATGAGAACATACTCTTTCTAGTGTAATTTGGAATTGTTTTCCATTTCAATTAAATAAAATTTAGTTTGAGGGGATTAGGGTATACAACAAAACAAAACAAAACAAAAATGGAAGAGGATGTTAGGAGGAATTTTTTTATGGTGGAGTTTTATGAAGTTGTAGTATGTTATTCAAGAATCAAATGATGTAGAACCACAAAGAACAAGCCAGCTATTCAATACACTAATGTGACATGTCATGCTCTGGGAGCATTAGTCACATGTAGTTCTTAATAAGGTCAATATGGTTTGACCTGTCATGCTCCGAGAGAATTAGTCGCATGTAGTTCTTAATAAGGTCAAGCTGGTGTGACTCGTCGTGCTCCGGGAGTGACAGTACAGGTTATTTTAACAAGATCAAGTAGTAGAATTGTCTACTGAAGACATTTTGTACCCAGAATGATATCCTAGATAACTGGTGAATATAACATAAGGTCATATATTCAAAAGATGGTGGCAATTCCATAGAATGGTTGAATACTGATACTGACATGTTGTGCTCTAGGAGGTTGAGAAGCATTAATTCTGCAAAGTACATCAATGATGGTCTGAAACGGTTACGTCTTAAATGGATCAAGTGGGTAGCTTGAAAGTGGTGAAGAAAAGAGCAGAAACCATGAGATTTCAGAGTGGATATGAGACCTAGTGATGACCATATTAAGAAAATTTTACAAAGATTCATCCATTTTTGTAATGTTTGTTTTCTATATTTTCTACATGTAAGCATTAAAAGAGGGTATTGAAAGTAATGCTTCCATGACTTCCAAGTTGTCATGAGTTGTAATTGTGTGAGTTCTTACATTATTAGTTGTATTAGCTATTTTAGTAATCTAGATCCACAATTCTCAGATCTAGAAATATCAGGTATTCCTATATATGTAGTCTTTGTGAGATCAATAAAATCAAGTGTGATTTGTGTGTCGAATTGTTCTCTTTTCTCATCTCTCTAATTTTTATAATATACCATATTGATGTGTCCAAGAGCCTCTGCCACCCTCCTTGGAAGGAGAGGCCTCATTAATTCACCATGGTGTTTTAGTGTGCAAGGGGGTGAGGCAACATGGAGCCCCGTCCTATCAGTCCATGTCCCTATCAAGGTTTCATTAACACCCCTATTGAGGTATAAACATAATTATTATATGAAAAAACAAAAAAAAAACTATTATATATTAATATATCTATGTTATATCTTGAGTGGGCCTAACAGTTAACAACATGTATTTCCTCCTAAGAGATCATGGGTTCAAATCTAGAGGGGGGTAGAGTCTTTATGTGTCAAGGTAGACTTTAGTAGTCAAATCACCATACTGAGGTGGGTCCATTGTCTCACAAAAAAGAAAGTATCACACACCAACTCAGTGTATGGCTTGACTGTGACCTGAAAGTTGAATTACTCTTCTTCTTCTTCTTCTTCTTATTATTATTATTATTATTATGAACAAATTTATACATAAAAGTCTAATTAAGAATAAAATTTAATGAATAAATATGTATTGTTTTGCTTTTATATAGTATTATATTATTACAAATTTTATGTAATTATTATATAAAAAAATTTAATTAAAAAATAATATTTATAGTAATATAATAATTTATGATTACCCTAAATCAAGTGACGAGAACACATAATCCGTCAAAAAATGAACAATTTTTTCTCTTCCTACTCTCATTTTTAGGGGACATATGGAAACATACTAGACTAACCTATAACATACAAATTTCATGAATTTTAGTGATTACTGGAAGTTTTTCCAATCCATTATGGCATCAAAAATTATGCTCAATTACTTGTGTCCCACTAATTTCTAAAGCGGTCAATTCCCATGCCTTTCCATGGATGACTAGGACTAAGATGAAAATTTCACGTGGTGGTTTCATGTCTCTCACTTGTTTCTATTTCTGCTTAAATCTGTGCCAACCGTATTACCACCAATAAGTATAGCATTGCCTCTATCCTGTAGATTTCTCTACTCTAATTCTCAAATGAGATCTCTACTCAAAATCGATTGTGGGTTTCTAGAGAGGTGGTTATGTAGAGAATATTTCTCTATCAAACCAGTATGGCATGAGGGAAGAGGGGAAACAACAAAAGGGGTCTACTCCAAAAGCCTCTCACTCATGCTCACCATGAAGAAAAAATCTTTGAGCCTATTTATGACAAGTGCGCCCCTCTAGTGATTTGGGAGATTATTGAATCAATTGAAGTCGAGGTGTTATTGGAAAGGAATTTTCTAAATGACGCAGCTGTTTGTGAGGAGATAGATCCATGAATACCTAACACAAGCACCTCTATAGCCCATCACACCAAGGATTTTAGAACCTTGGATTTATACTGGCATGTAAAGGAAATAATAGGAAACATCCAAATAGAAAGAAATGAGGAGTATGAAGGCACTATGCTCCAACTGGACAATCTCCATCTGCATATCAAGGAAGTGGATCACAAATTCAATGCTTCGGTGCCAAAATTGATGGATATTAAGCCTCTAAAATTCATTACATGCCTCTAGGTCACCTACTTCGATGAAAATACTCCTCCTACATTAGTTCTATTATGCTTTGTTTCTTAGTTTTTTTTCTAGTTTTCTCATATTGGGAAACACTATTTATTACCTCCCTAAATACAAGAATATAGGACCTATTTTATAGATTTGAGGCTTTTGCAATCTGTATTTTGTATGGTGATGTTTTCCGAAGCTATCCCATTCATGTTTTCTTGGAATCGACATTTTGAACCAACCATTGTGGTTCATCATCAGGATTAGATGAGTGAGTAAGTCAGAACATCAAGGGATGAATAAATAGAGTAGAGGGTTGAGTGAAAGAAGCCGACAAGTTAATTAATGATATGGTTCAGATTATTAATTAGTTGATGGATTATTTATTTATTTATTTATTTATTATATATTCTTAGTTTCTATTTTGTATTTCTTTTTAATATTGAAACATAATAATGTTTGATCTAAAGTATAACTAATTAATTCTTATTTTACTTTTGGTTGATTTCAAATTTTAATATTAATAGCGGCTGTTACATCAAATTAAATAAGAATCCCATAAAAAATATCTCCAAGATCATTAGTAACTTGATAAAATCATGTAAAGAGCATAACATTAAAATTCTTATTGAAACCAATCCCTACACCCCTTGAATCTATGGAGCCCCTAAAATTCACAAAGAAGACATTCCTATAAGGCCCATTGTCAATACCATAAGAGGGCCCACTTACCATCTCGCAAAATACATGGCCAAAAAACTTAAACCCATGGTAGGGAACACTACTTCCTTTGTCAAAGATTCAAATCACTTCATCAATGAGATCAAGCAGATAAAACTAGACCATCATGACATTTTGGTGAGTTTTGATGTAAAATCTCTCTACACCAATATACCCTTAGATGAAGCCATGGAAGTCGTCCATAAATTCATTGATCCTGACACAGCTAAGTTAGTGGAAGTATGTCTAAAATCAACCTTTTTCAGTTTCAAAGATGTTATTTATGAACAAACATGCGGCATGGCCATGGGATCCCCTTTGTCTCCCATCATTACCAATCTGTTCATGGAGAATTTTGAAGCTAAAGCCATTGAGTCTTCCCCTTTGAAACCTAAACTGTGGAAAATATTTGTCGATGACACTTATGTCATTTGGCCTCATGGAAAAGAAAATGGGCATTTTCCTAGAACACCCCAATAGTCAATCCAATTCCATAAAGTTTACAATGGAAGTGGAAGAGAATGACACTCTTCCCTTTCTTGACATCCTAATCAAGAAAAACAAGGATGGCTCCATATCTCACCAGGTCTATTGTAAGAAAACCCACACAGAACATTACCTTCATGCCAACTCTCACCATCATCTTGCTCAGAAACTGGGGATTCTCAACACTCTAGCTACCAGGGCGGTGCGCATATCAAATCATGATCATTTTAATCAAGAGAAAAACCACCTCTTGGATGTTTTTGAAAATAATGGATACAGAAGACACCAAGGAATCAAAGCTTTCAAGAAGGCAGAGAATCCTAGAAACAAACAACCATTGGATGATTGTGCTGGTAAGGTTCACCTTCCCTACATACTAGGTACCACTGATAAGATTTCTTACATTTTAAAGAAAAACAATATAAAAACTACCTTCAAACCCATGAAGACCATTAGCAGATGTCTTAAATCAGTAAAATACCCTATTGATCCTAAATGCCACAAAGGTGTTTATTGGTACCTTTTTCTTGTGGCAAAGCACATTGGTGAAACAGGTTTCTCTATATCAACCAAGATTCAAGAGCATGCCACTGACATTAAACATAACCGATCCAAAACCTCAGCCCTCGCTGAGCACTCTAGTAAAACCAATCATCACATATGTATAGAAAACTCTTCTGTTGTGGTCAAAATTGATCACTATCACCATAGGAAATTGAGAGAAGCTATTGAAATAGGTAAACACCCAAATAACCTTAACCGCAATGAGGGATGGAAAATTAGTGATAATTGGATTCCAACTCTAATGACAGATTCCACCTCCTCCTAGCTACCCTATTCTCCTAATTTGGCTTCCCTAGTCTATCTTATAATATACAAATACTAATGAACATTAATAACTTCAAAGTTGAGAACAATAATCAACAAGAAACTAATTTGATATTTAAATTCATCTTTCAGCTAAAACCCCATAAATTAATAATTAACAATTAATCATTAATATACCTACAATTGTTTACAAACACAAAGACTTAGAAACAACATTAAAATAATATTTAATATTTATTAAAAAGAATATTATATGTTTTCATAAATTCTCAAATAATTAAGATTAATAATTTGATTGAAAACAACAAATTAAAGATGAATTATTTTTATTTCAACTTTATTTTTAAACCAAAAAAACTCCTTAGATTATTAATTAAGAATTAAGAATTAACAAAAATATAATAACTTACAAACACTTGGGAACATCCCTAACATTATACTTAATGATCATATATAAGAAAATTATACTTTCATGCCAATATAATTAACATTAATAATTTTATTCAATTTAAAATTAAAGGAAAATCAATTAATAATGCACAATGAATTTAGGTAATAGGCATTAATTAATTAATTAATATTAAAGTTTGAAATCAAGAAAAAGTAAAATAAGAATTAATTAGGTATACTAATCAAACATTATTATGTTTCAATATTAAAAAGAAATACAAAATAGAAACTAAGAATATATAATCAAAAAAATAAATAAATAAACCATCAACTAATTAATAATCTGAACCATATCATTAATTAACTTGTTGGCTCCTTTTACTCAACCCTCTATTATATTTATTGATCGCTTGATGTTCTGACTTACTCACTTATCTGATCCTGATGATGAACCACAGTGGTTGGTTCGAAACGTCGATTCCAAGAAAACATGAATGCGATAGCTCCGGAAAATATCACCATACAAAATATAGGACCTATATATTTAAACATTGAATCACTTAGTTTGGAACTCCTTTGCTACAATTTTTAGGCTGACATGTCACTCAGACATTATGGACAAACTTTCATTTTTTTGTTGCTAGTTTGTTTTTAGGCTACTAGTAGACCAACCATGTTATTTATACTATTAATTTTTCCTTAATACAAAATCTAATTGAACACGGTCTAACAATTAGTAATCATAGTCAAACATGATAGCATGGTTAACCACATGAGTTAATCAGGGTTAAACATGGTATTGATATTCAATAAATCTTTTGCCACATTATGAGATATGTCATGGGTTGTGTTGGATCATGACACTCATATTCACTAACTTGTGTCAAAGTATTACATTCAGTAAGGGCTATGTAGCATTGGGTCATTTGTAAAACACTAAGAGGTCTACAATATCGTTAATATATCTATTGTAGTTTTTATCTTGATTGTATTAGTTGATTTCCTATGCTTCTAAATGGTTATATTGCATTATCACATTCATCTACTATGACATTGCTTCGTGATGTTCATCAAGGGTTTTGTCACTTTACAACAATTGTCAATAAGTTATGTTGGACTACAAGATTCCTCAATTCTTATGGCACGATTACAACATTCATCTTAGCTAACTGTATGTCAAATTTCCACATTCCTTAATGGTAATGTTGCATTACAACACTCATTAAGGGTTATGTCCGACATTAAGAGGTCAACTTCATTATGAATGTGTTTAATGTATGCTAATCACTATTCATTAAGGGTTATGCAATATAGGCACATTCCTCATGGGTTATGTTGAATTGCAACAATTTTTAATGGTTTTTGCAATACAACATATGTCTTTACTAATTTATCGTGTATTCTCATGAAACTTAAATTACATTATTGACAATTGTAGTAAGTTTTAGGTTGTTTTAAGGAATATAAATAAAATGACTTAACTTTAAAGAGGACATTATATATGGGCACTTAATAGTTCTTTATTGTATCATTCTATCTTTGTTGACTTATGTTGAATTGCTACAATCATCAATGGTTAGGTTACATTGTATTTCTATGTTATGTTAGATTGCAATTTTCTTTAATAGTTATGTTAGATTACAATATTCATCTTAGCTAGATTTATGTTAAATGATACATTATTTAATGATTCTTTTGTATTTTGATATTAATTGAGGGTTATGTCACACTAATTTTAGTTGACTTTGGTTGGCCATGGATAACATTGGATGATAATAGTTGATTATTATTAAGTATCATACACAATTTAGGCATGATTTTACAATGGTTTCAATTATTTCTAGTCATGTTTGACTATAGTGGACTATGTTTCAAGACACTAAGAGATTTATAATATGGTTTATATATCTATTGTGACATTCCTCAATTTATATATTGGATTATAGTACCTCAATGGTTATGTTAGATTAATCCAATCACCTTGGCTAAGTTTATATTATAATTGCTACATTCCTTGATGGTTATGTTGCATGGCTAAGTTCATCAATGGTTTTGTCACATTGATTTTGGTTGAGAATGGTTATCTATGGATTATAGTAATTAATTATTGTTAACCATAATAGACAATGTCCATGTTATTCACTTGAATTTAAATATTCCACACTAAGAATATCTGGCACATGAATATTTGACAAATTAAAAGTCACAATTTGAGTATAACATGTTTCATAACAACTAACTTGAGGTATACAATTGTAATGTTAGATAGCACCTAGAGTTAGGCTAAAAGTTTCAATAATTTGATTATTTATTGTCATTATCATGAAACTTAAATTTACATTTTTGTAGCAAGTTTTAGTCTATTTAAGGAATGTGAATAAAACAATTTAACCCAAAAGAAGAAATTGTATGTGGGTAACTAATGCTAACAATTTTATTGCATTGTTTCTACCTATATTGACTTATGTGAAATTAGTAATTACTACATTCCTCCATGGTTATGTTGCATTGTGACATTCATCAACAATTTTGTTGGATTGTAAAGTTCCTCAATGGTTATGTTAGATTATGCAATTCCCATTAGACAATTTTATGTCAAATTCATATTTTTTAATGGTTATGTTGTATTATGACATTCATGGATGGTTATGTTGAATTGAGTGTGATTGACTTTGGATTGGCATCGCTGACCATGGATGGTAATAGTTGATTATTTTTAATCATGGTACACCATGTAAACATGTTTTAACAAGGGAACTTGACTATTGTTCATCATGTCTAACTATGGTTGTACAGGTTTTAAAACACTAAGAGGTTTATAACATGGCTAATATATATATTGTAATGTTCCTTGAGGATTAGGTTTTCTTGTGACATTCTTTAGGGTTTATGTTGGACTATCATGTGCTTGAATGAATATGTCATATTGTAACATTCATTTTGGCTAGTTTTATATGAAATTACTATATTCCTTGATGGTTATGTTGCATGGCTACACTCATCAAAAATTATGTCTCACTCATTTTGATTGGTTTTGATTGATTATAGTTGATTTTCCTAATAATTATGTCAAATAGTTCATAAAAATATATGTAATTTACCTTTTGTGTATATCTGAAAAACATTATTCATTCAACTACCATGTTGATAATTGAGCATAACTATTAAATAAACTATTTAATTTAAGTCTTATTTGTTAAAACAAATTACACTTAGAAAGATTTCAATAGAAATATTATAAAAGAGGATTTGGAAAGTATATTGAGAAGTTACGAGCTTTAAAAATTATTGTTAGGAAATATACAATGCTGACTATATGAGTATGTTGAAAATTATCTAATGCAAAATAAAATTAAATACAAAAGCATGATCGGTTATGCATCTTACAATAAAGTTATAATCATGAGTCATGATTTTATTTATTTTTCTTTATGATAGTATTTTTTTTAATAAAATTGAAAATAATAAACTTGTGTACAACCCAATGCAAAATTTTTCTTAAAAGTGAATGCAAAATTTTTCTTAAAAGTTGTTATATAATTTTTCCTCATTATCATCGAGTTGAATTTAATTCATCTATAGCAAGAATGTTTACAAAGTGGGCACTTAAGATATAAAGAGTCGCAAAATGAATAACAACTAAATTGAAATAAACAAATTATTTAAAAATTATCCTTGATAAGCATACAAATATAAATTTATATGATTGGTTATAACTTATATGATTAACATATATTATTTTAAGTTTTATAGTTATTAAATTTGAATTTATATGATTGGTTATAACCTATATGATTAACATATATTATTTTAAGTTTTATAGTTATTAAATTTGAATTCAGATTCTAATTTAAATTTAAATTTGATTCTTAAAAAAATAGATACGAAAAAAATTTGAGAATATATATCTTACAACATTTTTTTTAATTAAAATTTTATATATGAAATTTAACATGTAAATTTATTTATTATGTCATTTATAGGTCTAGGTATTTAGTAACAGTAGATTTTTATTTTATAATTTTTTTTCAATATATAAAAATAATATATAAGTTTATTTATTATTTTTTTTAGAGATGGTTCAGGGGTGGCGGCAACATTTACAGAAAATTTGGGCAGATCAATATCGAGGGGATTTTTTTTGAAGGCTTTTGGCCAGACTAGCATATCTTACAATATGTTTTTTTTTAATAAAAATTTTATATATATAATTTAACATGTAAATTTGTTTATTATGTCATTCATAGGTCTAGGTCTTTAGTAAGCGTAGAGGTGGTTAACGGGTGGCTGTTACATCCACAAAATCTAGGCAGATCAACATTGAAGGGGCTACATCCACAAAATCTAGGCAGATCAACATTGAAGGGAATTTAACAGGTGGTTGCTACATCCACAAAATCTAGGCAGATCAACATTGAAGGGAATTTTTTAAAGTCCTTCAGCCAGACTAGCAGAGCTTAACCCCAAAGGCATCGAGGAGAATTGACCCATAACCTCCCAATTGATGAGGTACTTAACAATAGGGACTCGACCAATTAAACTAACCCTTGGGACTTAATTTATCTACTTTTATATTTGCATATGCAAATTTATCTTTATAATTTACTATCACAATTTATTATTTTTTAATATAGAAATAATTTAGGTCAACTTACCTCACAACCTTTTTGCAATAGAGAAATTAACATTTTTAATATTATTTTATTTATCATTGCAGAATTATCTTTACAATTTACAACTACAGTGCAAGATCTTGAAAGAAGTATATAAGCATTAGCGTTGAATATTAAAGCTACCTGCATTTTAGGCAGAAGATCATATAAACGGATGTAGTTTCGGAATAATCAAGCTATCTGCATTTTAAACATTAGCTCCTATAGACGGAGATAGTTCTGGAATAATGAGTATTTTGGAAAGTATAAGTCTTCAGTGATGAAATTTAATATCAACAATCCAAAGTTCCAGATTGATTACTTTGTCACCCTAACTCACTTTGTGGGAATAGACTGAGAATTGGATAACAATGTTGTCTTACATTTGAAATACATAAATATGTTACTGGAAAGAAAAACATTTTATAAAAGAAAATCACAATGTTGTCTTATATTTGAAATACATAAATATATTATGGAAAGTAAAACATTTTATTAAAGAAAATCAATCGCGTAGTCTAACTAGGCAGAGGAGTTGCCCAGAAAATTATGGAAATTCTGGTTATATGGAAATCCTGGTTATATTTAGAGAAAATCTGGCAAGGATTTTTGTAAATCCAAGTTATAGTTGTTAAATTTTAAAATTTTAGGTGTCCTAAATGTTTTGATGGTGTTGAATCCATTTCTACCATCAAAAACGGGATTTAAACACTGCCTCTACAAGATTTTAAATTTTTTTTTTCCTAAATTCCAACCACTTTTAGCCATCCAAACAATTCCTCGACCTAATTAGACAACTCCTCAATATGGACTTTACCTTTTCATTTTTTTCAAAATATATATATTTTTTTATGAATACCGAATTCGATTTTGACAAATTATCATACAAACACTTTTAAACACACTCGCAATGATTTTCAACAATACTTTGAAATAAAGTATTTTTCCTGTAGAAGAAGATTTAATTTTCCAGCTCAGCGTGAGTTCGAATTCGTCAAAAGAGAAAAATCGAAGGACATGAACCTTGTGATGGTTGAGAAAATGAAATTCAATAATTTTCCAGGTCTAAATTCCGTGGAAATAGAAAAATAGAGGGGTATAAACCCTGAATTACAGACCATCATATATGCTTTGGAATCAATGCCAGGTCTGAGATGGGAAGCAGATTTGTCATGTTTGGAATCAAAGCCGGGGCTGAGATGGGAAGCAGGTTGTTCATGTGTGATGTTTGTGTATAATTGAAATCTCAATTAAGGGAACTCAAAAGTTTATACAATATGTTTAGCTTGCTTGGTAAATAACCTTTGGGGTGCACGTGAGTGCATGATGTGTTGGTTGGGACGGTTGGCTTTCACATTCTCCAGCCAGGTTTGATTCTTGCGGGAGGTGTGGGATGATGCAGCTCATTTGTTTCGATGATGACGTAATTCTGCTCGCGATGGCGTAATTCTACTAGCTTCGGCAATATATGTTGTATGATGATTCTTCAGCGGGGATGTTTCTCCGCCACTGAAAAAATAATAACCTTTGGGGTGAGAATATAGATAGCAACTTAACCATAAGTAGATGGCATTTTAAATTGGGAAAAAGTTCAGAATTGTACATGGTAAACAATTACTGAACTTCTCACCCTCCTTCTAAACCAAAATAACGACATATTAGAAGAAATGGAAATCCAGATTATTGAACTTCTCATCTTTATTTTATACCAAAATAATGACTTATCAGAAGAAATGGAATTCCAACAGGACAAAATTACAAATTTGGACCTCTCAAAGTTTTCATATTAAGAAATGTGATTCCACTGGGTAAACATTACAAAATTTGGCTGCTTGAAGTTGATACATTTTACAGGGTATTTTTAATAAATATTTTCAGTTTCCATCAAAGCATAGGACATAATTATTAAACCTGCCCTCCTTTCCCACGAAAAACATGAAAACCCACAGGAAATGGGGTTTCCATGGGAAAAGCATTACAGTGGACTTGTTGCTAAAATATATGAGCAATTAAAGGATCAGTGTAGTGAAATAACACTCATAATTTGTTCTAAAAACACCGAAATTCAATCCACAAACTAAACTCAAACACTTCGAATAATAAATATGTTAGATAAGTGTATAACTCTACAAATACATCAATGGAAAATATAGTACATAACTGCATAGGGCACAACGAATTTGCAAAAAGGAGGAATCTGTGCATGAGACATCCCTTACAAAATCCCTCCCACTTTATCAATGGACTAAGTACAGTCGCATATTATACTTGAGTCCGTGTTTCACAAAATCTCTAATTTCAGAGGGAATTCCAGGCCATGTGGCATCCATTTAATCACCATCATATTTATGACAAAAATTGAGAGAGACTTTCTGTAAATTAACCATGCACACATTTGCCATTATTAGGTAAGTTTTCAAGGGATATTTTAATGTCAACATACCTGTCAAAAATTTATGCTTTGCCACCCATCTATTTGGCCATATAACATGCTTAAATTGCATGGCAACCTATGCCATCAAATTATTCGAGGCTTGCAACCTTGGAAGTTTCAAATTTGGCAACTTCTCCAACAAAGAGAGCTACAGTTAGATACCAACAATTATAAAACATTTACAATTTTAAGATGCTTAAACTTGCAAGTGTTGTTTGGCGGGCTGAACATGAAATCTCTAGCTTCTTCGCGTTCTGCCTGTCCTGGGAATACAGCGTAGACCATAAATCCATGGTCTCCAACCAGGTTTCTATCATGACCACTTTAATTTCTGATCTTATTTCACGAAATTCTACAGTTACAGCCAGCTCACTCAGATCTATGAGACCCCCCAATCTTATTGAGGACTTTGCCCTAACTCAGAGTCTGCTTGATCAAGTAAGATCGGAGATACTACATTTTGAGGCGCTCAAATGGGCATAGCATATGTGCTGAGGCAAATTCCTGATGTCTTAATGTAAAACTCAAGCAGTTAGTTGCCTCACTGACATTGGGACTGAAACAGTGGAGCCCAGATCCAGAACCAGAGAGCTCAAACTGAGTAGAAATCTTGATGGAACCTCTTATGACACTGCAACCATTACGCATCTTAATAAACAACTTTTTAGAAAAAAGTTTTAAATAGGTACTTCCAAGGGCCATGCCCATTAAAAGGTTAGCCCATTTGTCTTTAACTAGCCCTTCTGCAATCCACTTCTGCACTGATTCCTTCAAAGCACCATAACTCCATCTCAGTCGTTGATAGAGCTCTGCATCAGAGGATAAAAAACTATCCAATCGTGTAAACTGGTATTCATTGCAGGTGTTTGAGGCTTATGGCGAATGGCAAACCTTTACACTCGTCCAGCCTCCTCTATATTCTTAGAATCATGGTTGTTTTAGAAAGCCAGTCTACTAAACAATGCCCACCCTACATCTATAAGGGTCTAAATTTGTTCTCTTTATCACTTCAAAATCCAAATTATTGCAATTCAGAGAAATTGTGAACCTAATCACAACAAAAGATTCTCTACTAACCATTTCAGTGTTCTGGAACATATTGAGCAAAGACGTTTTCCCAAAGGGGGTCACTCCATACACCCCAGTTACCGGACGTTCCCTCTCCAGCTGCCCACATGATACTTCATCTCCGACCCTACAAACACACAGGCTGGTACGTCTAGAACATCTTGAAGCCATGCTTGTGCTGACTTGCGTTCCATTCTTTGACTTGTTTAGAGAGTGCAGGAGAGACGCAGATATTGCGGTTGGGAGCGATCAAGGAAGTGTTTGTCCTCTGTAAAAGAAATTTGCAACTATTTCTTGACGGTCTCCTAGGGCCTTTTCTGTGGACCTTATTGCTCGTCATTACTCCGGTGGATGATTGGAACGATTTTCTGTGGACCTTATTGCTCGTCATTACTCCGGTGGGTGATTGGAACGACTACAAAGCTTTTCTTACATTGCCTCTGACTCGAATGATGAAATCCCTGGTTATTAGTAGCAGAGCAGAGCAGATCATAGCAAAAGAGGGGAAGAAATCTGTGCGTATATAGCAGGAAAGGAGCAGATTTACTCGAGAAGGAGGTGGATTGGCTGTAGGAAATTCCCACAGGCATAAACAGTGGTGGGTATATGCTCTCGGAGAATGAAATTTCCCTTTGCCACTGCCCTGCCTCCTTTTGTGGTGAATACAGGGTAGCTTACTGATGGTGAAGATGGACCATCGGTCACTATTTACTTGTCAAATTTTGTGGTGGGAGTGTCCCGGGCCCAGTATGATCAAAGCAACAAACAAAAGTCATTTGCCACTTGCAGCAATAGCTGACAAGTCATTGCGATTCAACGTCAATAATTTTCAAGATTTTACAAGTTCACAACATTCTATTATAATTAGCAGACGTGCAAAGGAACGTTGATAGGAGGATGGGAATGTGAGGATGGGAATGTGGAAGGTAATATTTTGTATTTTTGTGTGTAATATTTAGAGGTTGCACGAAGTTATTTGATTCAACCAGTCCATCACAGGTTTAATATTTAGTTACTAGGATGCAAAGTATAGGGAAGAAAAGCTTTTGCAAACAAGAGTCTAAAAATGCTTGAGTTGTGAGTGATGAAACACCTTATTTAATGATCTAAACTACCCCACATCCAACTCCATCTTAAGTGTACATATGGCCCTTAAATCTAACTAGGGATACCATGCACATGAAAATGAAATCATGTTGTGGTTGACATGGTTATCCTAAAGTAAGAAATATGATTCATTGTGTTTGTGGTTCTCGTTAAATAACCCAACCAATTCATAAAGAGGTTTGTAGGTTGAATAACCATTTAAGCTCCCCTTTGGCGTAGGCATTTAATAGAAGTGTTTATGCGGCCTTCTTTACTTTCCAAAGGTAATATCATTAACACATAAAAGTGATCCACTCATTGCTTATCAATATAATTTAATTAAGATAAATTTGTCCAAAAGTAAGAGCCTTGAATCCTACTCATGGAAAGGTTCTTATAACAGGTAATGTTAACAATAATTCATTGGTTATCATTGTCAAAAGAAATTGTCATTAAAAGCCCTGCGACCACCATGGTTTACCAAAGTATGAACCAATATAGTTGATATATTTAACAACCCATTATTAAGCATGATCTATCAAAGGATATGAAGACAAGAAAATGGGGAGGGGGATCATCATTTGCACATAGTTGGACAAACACAACTCATCTTTCAGATACAAGCCAAAATCCATAATCAATCATGATCAATCAAAGTGTATGAAGATAGAAAATTGAAGATAGAGGAATAAGACGATTGCCATACTCAAAACTCCTACTTAGGTGTTTCATACAACCATCTACAAGGCAAAGTAAAATCTAGCCTCGTCATGTTTACATGTCCAATGTCCAACGCACACATGTGCCTCACATAATCACCTACAAGGCAAAGTAAAAGCTCGCCTCTCCATGCCTATATGTCTAGTGTCCAACATAGTTGCAATAGGGACGTGATCTTAAACAACATAAACAAGTTAGAAGCATGGAATATGGAGCAAGACGATATCCTCCAAAGTCATGGAAAATTTCTAGCTTTGAAACTGTACATATCAATCAAACAGATTATGCATAAATAATCCACATAATAATTCCACCTAGCATAAATGGTACTATGCAAAGTACTGGTTTAATTCGTTGTCACACCAACATTTACAGAGCCATGTCAATTTATTCCATTTCCACCATAAAAAAAAAACAATCCAAACACTCCCAAAATTGGATTTATTTGTTTTTTTTACCAGTGTTTGGTTAGAATTTCACCATTCGAGTGGAATTGTGGCCTCAGTAGACAACGCCAATTTAATTTTATCAGATGCTCATTCACATTGTGTTTCCAGACAATATATGGAGATTCCCTGCCAATTTAAAATATGATATGGCTTTCATCATTCTAAATCTTTAGACTATCAATAAAGGATATTATGTATCTTCCAATTAATGGTACCAATTTGATTTACTTTATTTATTTTAAATGGAAGGATATATTTTCATTCAATCTTTTTCATGATAAAATTTTATATAAATATTTGTATTTTTTATTAACAAAAATGTAATCATATAGGGTTTCAATTATTGACCTTATTGAGGTCAATTAGAATTGGTGTATTTATTTATTTATTTTATGTTAAAAGATATATTTGTATTTAATTAATTAAATACAAAGGAAAATTTTTTATTTTAAAATGAAGATATTTTCTTCAAATTTTTTTAAGATGAAAACTTGTATGTGTCATTTTAGTTTAATTGACACTAGTGTAATTAAATTTCAATGGTTTGAAAAGTATATTTTCATTCAACTTCTTATGATGAAAATTTGTACAAATAATCTTATCTTAATTGATAAAAGTCAATCACAAAATTATATATTCTAAATAAAATATTTACTCTTCCAATTTAGCAATATTTAAAGTTAACAAACCATATATAAATTGTAATTTTAATACAAAATAAGAATATTGATACGTGGTAATGTTAAATGTAATATTCTTATGGATTATATGTATATTATGAATAAGAAATAAAGATGATAAAAATTAAACTGTATTATTTTTTTTTTGACCAGTTTTATAATGTTTCAGATGACAATGTAAAGTTGTAGACACAAAGTTATAGTCAAATATTTTATTGGACATCTCTATAAAAGAGGAATTGTTCAATGTTTCCATATAATAAATGCACATTACAACTTATATTTATATTTCAAATATATCATAATTATGTTTGACCATGGGAGTTATGTTGTTGGTCTCATTAGAGGAGAAGAAATAGTCCTAAACCTTGAGGCCTTTTGTAAGCTGTGGCATCCATGATTTCATTTTATATTGATCTAGAGGGGTCTGTCAGGCCAAGGTCTGCAACTTCTCCTTGTTTTTGGCCTTAATCCATTAACGTGCCTTGTACAAATGAATCAATACACAATAAATTGAATATGCAATCTTTTGCACTATGCATGTGTGCGTAGAAAGTGAACCCTTGGCTTAAGTTATGTGTTGTGAGTGATTCAAGGAATAATATTTCTGATTCTATATGGAGGTTGGGTTATGGATGATTGCAAATACTATTTACCCGGATTGAAATTGTTATGTATTGTTTCTTATTAGGCAAATTTTTGTCTTCTCCACTAAGAAAATTACTTTTGGCTATTGAAAATGCTACAATATCTTTGTGGGTATGAATGTTTCATGATTTTGTCGTGGCCTTTTTCCATGGTATGTTTTTAGAATAGATCCATTTTAACCCTTGAAGGATAAAGATGGAGAAAAGGAAAAAAACAATCACATGTTAACTTCCTCATGGTTCAGTTTGTCTTTAATCTTTCATATATGTTTTATTATCAACAACAATCTTGCTCTACTTAGGTTACAAAGCAGCTATTCCTTGCAATTGCAACGAAAATTATGTTACTGCTGCTTCTTTATGTCAAATTAGCATATAGATATGTGAACTTTGGATCACTGGAAAGTGGCTAGCCTGTATAAATGCAATGAAACTATACCTATTCATCCTTATGTCAAACACTAAATTAATATTCATGTCCTGTAATTATGTGTGAACTATATCGTTTATTCAACACATACATTGAAGAGGTATCGATTTTTTGAAACTGCCAATATATGTAGTTACATCGTGCATAATTGACTTCATAGAGCAATACGATTTTGAATTGTTTTTTCTATCTACTCAACTTGATGTTATGTTCGCTGAATCAGGGCTGAACAATATGGGCAAGGCTCCCTGTTGTGACGAGAATGGACTAAATAAGGCCCCCTGTACACCTGAGGAGGATCAAAAGCTTGTAGACTACATACAAAAGAATAGTCATGGGAGTTGGCGTGCCCTACCCAAGAATGCAAGTGAAGTTCAAAGATTCTCTACTTTTTGAACTATGTTAGAAAGAATGTAGGTGCAATTCCAAGATTATCTGATTTCTGAACTAAGCTATAAATAGTGAATGATTAACATATTTTCATCTTAGGAAACCTAAGATGTGGGTAATACCCAGAAGTTTTAACATACAAAATGTAGGTGCAATTCCAAGATTAGCAGGTTTTTGAACTAAGTTATCAAGAATGAATAATTAAGATAAATTCATCTTAATTTTAGGTAACCTAAAGTGTTGGTGATACCCGGGAGTTCTAAAAATTTAGATTAGGACCTTAACTAATACACCAGTGACCATAGAATGACTTTGAAAGGTTAATCCTCAACCTAGCCACTTTTACCATTGGTGGTGTGCCCAGAGAGCCTATCTGGAGTTATGCACAAAGATAAGTTAGATGTAATGGAGATTTTCCATTTATGAGCATGGGTACAACTCACATACAATTTATGGGTTGAATTTCTATAAATGAGTACTTTTCTGAATTCGGCTTTAGGAAGTTTTATCATCATATACCGCTTAGAAAATTGTGATGTTCCTATGTTGTAGGGTTGCTTAGGTGTGGCAAAAGTTGCAGGCTTCGATGGACCAACTATTTGAGGCCTAATATAAAGCGGGGAAAATTTTCTTTTGACGAAGAACATACAATTCTCCAACTCCATGTGATTCTTTGAAACAAGTAATCTTTAAACAGACCTTCATGTATCTCATGTACTTTTATAACTTACGATGTTTCAGGTCGATTAGCCTGGTGTATTTTTTATATTAAATTCAATGTTTAGGTGGTCTAGACTCTGCAATAGTTGCTCATATGCCAGGAAAAATAGACAACGAAATTAAGAACTACTGGAACAAGCATTTGAAGAAACGATTGCTTCAGATGGAGATAGATCCAATGACTCATAGACCACGAACTGACATCTTTGCTACTTCCCAGATATCTCAGTTCTTTGCTTCCCTGACACAGTGGGTGAATGCAAGGATGGAGGTTGAAGCACGATGGATTAGAGATTACTTGAAGCTTGTTGCATATAGGTCTTCATCCAATATGATGAATGTTGAAAATGGAAACATGAGCTAGCTAGACCTAAATCTGCCAAGGTCTGTTGTTACATGCAGATTTGATGATCCAGTTGTTGCTCTGGCTTCTCATGTTTGGGCTCAACAACAGCCTGCATTAGTACTAGCACTTAATTCTCAGAACATGGATCAACATTTGGTTCAAAGGACAAAGAGATATTCTGGGAGCTATAGCATTCCAGATCAATCTGGAAATGTGGATGGACTATCATTGCACCAAGATCACGAGGGGTATGTTACTCAGTTTTTAGATAACATGTGCTCCTTGGCCCTTGGATGTGCGTACTCCGCCCCTAATTTGCAGTTGGGTCAAGGTGCCATCGCACCGCCAAGGGATTCATGCATAACTGATGATGCTCGAAAGGAAACAAGTAATGTTTTAAATGGTGAAAAGAATCTAAAATTAAATGAGAACAAGAAAATGAAGTTGTATCAAAATGAATATGGTCATAATTTGTTGCCTTGAATGATGCAAGGACACACTGTTAATACAAAAGAAGAAATGTCTGTTCATAACGTTAATTTCCTATGGCCAGACCACAAGTCCAATTCACTTCCAACTTTGATACCAGCCTATGGCTCTCCCAGATCAAATATTTTCAGTGGACCTAGTGACTTAGGTTCTAAGGAAGGCAGTTCTTCAATGATCAACAACAATAATGGTAACTATGGAGGATCACTGGTTCCACCTGAAGAATGGCAAACTTTTATCAATTTTCCTTGTGTAGAAGCGAAAGGAACTTTGTATTTTGAAAAGGAACACTATGAGTTCCTGTAAGTTATGTAGATGTGATATCCAAAAGAAGAGGAGATGTATTCTTGTCTATAGACTGATAAATATGGACCATTTGAAGGTATTATGAAATAAAATGTTGGAAACTGTGGAAAAACACTGATGAGATATTATGTCATGATGAAGAACTTGAGAGAACTTCTTAGATACCTGTTGGACTATGCAAAAGTTCAGTATACATTTTCGTCTTAAAGGAACAAGTAGCATTTTACCACCCATAATCAATCATTATGTATTCCTACTAGATTGTGATTATGCTACATGTTTAAGAATATATTCGGTTGGATTATCCTAATCACTAATTTTACAATACCAAGCTTTGGGTGAGGCATAATGGCTATGGAAAGTTCTGGTAGAAAAAGATGGTGATGTGAAGTCCTTTTGATTGTTATTTTGATAATTTGTGATCCTCAATACAAATGTATTGTTAATGAAAGTTGTAGTCTACATGGTTGGAATGTCATAGATATCATTCTTAAACTAAAGTAACGTACATAATAGCAATAAAAAGGCAAGTCCATTAATTGAATACTCAGAAAAATGAAATTATGCTTGTTGTCACTTTAAAAATATATGCAAAGAATTTACTAATGACTTCATAAATTTTGTATACTTTTCCTATACGATTCACTTGCTTGGTTCCTGTAAAAAGAAGAAAAAGCAAACACCAAGAAAGGTTGAAATCGTTGGATATGTTTCCTACTTTTAACAAGTATTTGTTTTGCAGTTATAAGTGATACTGTCTAGTTGGCCAAATGTGGTCTACTATCTTTCACACATTTAGGGCTAGAACAAACCCACCACCATTAACTGAAAATGTAAATCAATACGAACAAATAATTTATTTACAACTCAACCATATGATAGAACTATAGTTTGGCATAAATCAGTGGAGGTGAAATGCATCTTTTATTGCTTCCTGGAACAAACAGTTACATTCTGGAATGGAGTTACATCAATTAAATAAGAATATGAGGATTTCCTTTTGAAAAAGCCAAAAATGCTAACATTTGAGCATGTGCCCATAATAAAAACTTGCTTTCTACATGATAACCATACAAAAAAATATGATTTTCCAAGTTTCCTTTGAGGTAACTTGAAAAGTAATATTTTATTCATCTCTAACAGTACTTATTTCTATTATGCTCCACTTCAAATTCTATTGTTTCCAAATTCCCATAATTAGCAAGATAGTATAAAAGCTTATTTGTGGCCCAGTTGCAAGGATTTCTTCAGTAAGCTTACTAATGCTGCCAATTTTATAGCCTGTAAATTTCTAAAAATTGCTCTGAAAGAGACCTGCCAACTTTTGCAAGGTTTCCTCGCCAGACCACTACAAAAGAGAGTATGAATGAATCCAGCACACTCTACACCTTCCCATTTCCATCAACTTCAAAACCTAGCCATGGACTGACCACGTTGCTTCAAAATACATTACAAGCAGGACACTAATTCATTAGTGCTACATTATAGGACACACACTAATTCACTAGTGCTACATTCTACTATGTACATGAGGCATCCCTTGCCATATAAAATCAGTTTGTAAGGATGCATCCGCCTTCAACAGTACTAACTTTCGAAACAAATAAATAAGTTGTAGGGAATGACCATAATGCTCATGTTGTTGTGAAGCACTAGACTGATCATAATGATTATACTGCTACCAAAAAACCATAACCACCAGTTTAATATTTCTACTCTTGGTCACAATTCAGCCCTCGCAAGCACTAGATGAGTCAACCAGATAGACATCCTATCTGCATTTACAGAATCCAGCTAACTAGATAGTCATTGAAAGATGCCCAGTATTAACACCTCCTCTTAAACCCAAAGGAACATTGTGATCAGCTTGTAGACCTTTTTCTTGGTCTTGGAAGTAGTAACTCAATTTCTAGGATGCTTCTTCTTCTTTTTTTCAAACTCAATGAGAAACTGCCTAAGGCTAATGATTCAGGGTCAATGAGTAGTCCTATGCATCTTTCACATATGTGCTGCCATTGAAAAACAAAATTACATATATATTACATTAACATGACATAAATATCTGAAATAAATGAGTATTATTATTATAAGTCTGCAATTTGCTACCAGGTTTTGATCCCAGGACTCATAATGTGAAACAAAGTATGAATTATAATTCACCAAGCGAAAGGACGATTTTGTGGCTACTAAAGAAAAAGAAAAAAACAACGCGATGTTATTTTTAGGAAAGACGTTCAAAGATCTGATTTTTTTTATGTGGTTCAATGTAACATTCTATAACTAGGTTCAGAAACAAATTTTAACTACTATTTCAAGGAATTAAGATAGATAATTGCATTATCTATGTCTACAAACAACATTTACCTACTATTTCAAAGAATTAAGATAAATAATTGCATTAAATAAACTAATATGTCACAACAAGAGATTCTAATCAAGATGGAGAGAGAGTTATCGAGCAATACTTTGATGATGGATTATTAATGTACCATGACAGGTTGTATATACCAAATTCCATTGAACTAAAGAAGCTCATTATAGATGAACTACATAAAAAGCCTTATTCTGGACACCCTAGTTATCAAAAGATGATTACATCCTAGTTATCAAAAGATGATTACATCCGAGGATGAAGAAGGAAGTCATGCAATAGATTGCTAGATGTTTGGAATGCAAACAAGTTAAAGTTTAGCACAAGCACCCGACAGGTTTATAGCAACCTCTCCCATTTCCAGAATGGAAGTGGGAAACCATAACCATGGAATTTATCACAGGATTATTGAATACTATGAAGTAGCACAATGCCATAATGGTAGTAGTGGACAAGTTAAGAAAAGTGCCTCATTTCATTCCAGTGAAATCCATTCATAAGGAAATTGATATTTCTAAGATATGCATGAAAGAAATTTTCAGATTGAATAGTATGCTAAAGGTAATAGTGTTTGATCGAGACACTAAGCTTACCTCACCATTTTGGAAAGCATTGTTTGGAGGAATTGGAATACACTTAGCATTCAATTCTACCTACCATCCTCAAACAAATGGGAAAACAAAAAGGACAAATAAGATCCTATAATATATGATTTTAATGTACGTAATTATTAAACCATTTAGATCTAATGTACATAATTATTAAACCTACTAAATGGGAGGATTATCTGCACTAGTATAGTTTGAATACAACAATGACTACCATGAATCATTGAAAATGAGCTCGTTTGAGGCACTATATGGGTAGAAGTGTAATACTCTAGTTAGTTAGTACCATCACTGGAAGACATAATGGATTTGAATGAGGTAGGCTACTTTATCTAGCCACATCTAGTTTCTCCATTCAACAACAATCTCAGGAGACTACCATCAATATTTATCCAAGGAAAATCGAACTCAACCTCCATTAAAATGACATGGTCTTTCCTTCTATAAATTTCCCTTAAATGCCCCATGACTAGTGATGATGGCAAAGCCTAATTCCAACCTTCCCACCAAAATTTTATTGGAATAATTTATTGCCCCTTTTCATATTGTGATTCTCACCTACTTGGGCCATGGGGGATAACTACTTATTTAGAGTGATAAGAGCTAGATGCTTAACTAGAGGAGATAGATGCTTAAATTGTCATGTCTCCATCTATTAATGGAAAGAGCTAGTATTTATACAAATTAACAAGGGAAGCATTCCTTTTTTTTATTCAATACACAGTCATAGCATTTCAATTATGTTGCATCTCCACAAGAATGTTAAATATTCATTCATACATTAAGTTGTATTATATATCCACAGATATAGTCAAAATCTCATGATCATTACAATCCACATTTAATAAAGTAGAGATATTTCATCATATGATCAGAAAATTCCATTGTTAAACATGATATGCATGCATCTTATTATCAGTCAACCTGATAACCATCATATCTGCACTTATAGAATCCAACTATCCGGATAGTCATTGAAAGATGCTCGGTACTAACACCTCCTCTTAAACCCAAAGGGACATCATGATCAACTTGTAGACCTTTTTCTTGGTCTTGGAAGTAGTAGCTCAGTTTATGGGACTTGCAGTTCAGGTGTTTGTTTCTTCTGTCCCAGTTCTTGAGCTTTATGTTGTTGAGATTCTTGCGTAGCATGCTTTGTTGCCCTTCCAACTCCTTGTTTTAAGAGAGGCTCTGCCTATGTGGTGTTGGTGATAGTAGTAGATGCTAATGGTTGTTTTAGAGGAGGCTTCGAAGGAAAATTATCATGTGGCTCCTTCTTCACTTCTCTACTTCGCCTAATAGTGTTTCTTGAGATCCTTTCCTATTCAACTATGTTCAATCTTTTAATTGGCTTGGAAATGTTTCCCAAGATTTTATTTGTCTCCAAATTGTGGGTGGAGCTTTTAACTAGTTTAGCAATGCTAGCAGAGCTCTTTTTCGCCCTAAAAATACCACCAGAGCTCTTCAAAGGTGCAAGAATATCATTGGAATTATTTTCCACGTCATTCATGCTGCTGGAACCCTTCTTCAATTCAACTTTATTGTCGATTCTACTTTTCTTTGTTTGATGGTTGTTGTTAAGAGAGATCATGATAGGTTCCTTAAGATATTGTGTATCTTGATTGTTTCCCTTGATTCCACGACAAATATTTCTAGTTCTCTCTATTCTCTAGCATTGCCTATAGATAAATTAGCAGCTATTCTTGGCAGCATTAGTTTTTTTTTTCTCGCTCCTTCTCCAGAATCTGGGTCATAGATGGAGATGAGGAAATTTCAACAACCTTTTGTTCGTCAATGTTATTTCCCTTAATATCATCATCCTTTGTTTCATTGTCCTTTATGTTTTTAGCTTGTTGGGGTTATGTATAGACTACATTCTTTTGGTTGGAGCTGCACCCCACAGAGTAAACATTCTTCATCTTATGCCTTAGTTGAGGGACAATTATTCCGCCAAAATTACATAGGACCTTACAATTAGCCTCAGCCCTTCGAAAGCATGGAGGGAAAATATCACATCAACAATGAACCCTGATAGACGGTTTAATACTACATCAGATTCATTGTAGCAACACCACCAGTTGGCAATGCAAACTAATTTTCATAAAGCATATGACAAGTAAAGGAGAGTTTGAAAGTTTGATGAGAAGAGAAATTCCAACCTGTCTTTCTAGCCTATGCTTGAAGATGGAACCAAACTTGTGGGCATTGATAGCCCTCAAACACTCGAGAAGAGAGATCAATTTTCCTGGAACCTTGGCCTCCCTTCTGCTTCTATTGCTCATTGGCAACATCTCATTAGTTCCTTCCACTTGACTATCCTTGGAAGACCTTGTGGCCTGATGCCGCCAAGCCCCCATAGAATCCTCATAATCTTTATAACGTCCACGAATAGTTTCATTGGCGTCATGACTTGTACTGGAATATTTCCTACAATCATTTCTCCTAGTTGAAAATTTTGTAGTGTTCATTACATCATTGAAGCCCCAAGGTTGTAGCCTTTCACCATTTTAGAATGTTTTTCACAGACTCCTTTTCCCTCCCCTCGTCCCCAATTTCTCTGGATTGAGCACTGCACTCTCGAAATCCACTTCCCTTCATGTTGACAACTGATTCCAAAAGTAGAAAACAAATCTCAATTACCCACCCCTGAAAACAGAAACAAACTCTACATCCCCACAAAACCCAACTCATAAAAACACACCCACCTCCAACTATTGCCATGGTTATTCTTGAATTTTCCTTGCAAGGCATGATACTCATCCCTACAATCCTGCAAACAAACATAATCATAAAACCAAGGAATAGATGACTTGAACTATGTAGGGAAAGTCGCAGTCGATCGTTAAAGAAAATAAACCTAGCATTCGCCACACCCATGTTGTTCTATATGTAACAATCTCGAAGAGGTTAACTCTTTATTCTTCCCCTTTCTCCTGAATATGTGCTCCTATTCACTGTGAAGGTTCAAGTTGAAGACGACAACATTCTGAACATCGACGAGAAGATGAACAAAAAGGACGAAGGACAGGTGGAATGCATATGCATAGGAAACCACCCATGACTTTGTCACGTGTTTAATTTGATTAGACCAAAGACAACGAAAATCAAGTGCCCGAATTGGCTAGGGTGAACAGTCTTTGCCCACCCCAAGCCCACAGAGAAGACACCTATTAGTGTAATTATAATATGAATTTGGTGCCAAGATCATGTATATCTATCAATTTTAAAGAATTTAAATTTCAAAAAGTGAACCTATAGTAAATGAGCATATAGTTTGGAACAAATTAAGATTTATCGAGAGTGGAAAATAGATGGAAAAATAGCTAACCAATGATTAATCTAGTGTATATCATTTTTAATATTTTTATTAAATAATTAATTTATATTGTTGGATTTGAAAGAAAAAATATTTAGAAGTGTGTTTATCATTATACGGAAATGGTGTCTTTGTTCTAGATTTTATTCTAGGAGTGTCTTTTTATAGGAAAGGGTGTCTTTGTTCTAGATTTCCATGTTTTTCTATCTCATCTCCTTCGATAACAAGGATGATATTATTTCAGTTTACTTTATGGTATTTGCATTGCTACATATGGCAACTAGTAGACTACCCCATTAGTCTAGTAGAGAACATAACAAACAGATGCACTTATCTTAATTTGAAATCTTGATATCAATAGATAATAACTCACTTACAACAGTATTGAAGGCATTTAGATACTCTGTCATTGAGTCTCCATCCTTCATTCTTAGGTTATACATCTCCTTCCATAGGAACAACTTATTCACCAAGGAATTAGACTAATACAAAGCCCCTAACTAGTCTCACAAATCCTTTTTTATGGCTTCCCATGAAACATTCAATAAATTGAATCTAAGAAACATAATTGTATTGTGCTCTTTACCTTTCAATCCAGCTTGATCTATTCTTTTGTTTACATCCTTGTTGGTGCAATACCTAGATCCATATTGATCCATTGATCTTTGTCCACCAACAAATCTTCCATTTTGAGCTTCCATAGCTAAAAAATATGCCCATTGAATTTGTCGATATCTATTTTTGAATTGCTCTCCATTTCCTTTCACCACAAGAATAATTTTTGCATATTTCCCACTGTAACATGCTTACCATAGGCCCGAGACAAATCCCTTAAACCCAAGGGTGTCCCATTGAAACTAGAATTGCTCTAATACCAAATGTAGGTTTTAACCCTATAAATTTTAAGTACTACAAATAGCTTTTTAATTAAAATAGAAAATATGCAGATCATGGAAAACAAACACATTAACATGGAGATTTTATATTTGAAACTTAAAACTAGGGAAAAAAAAACAAGACTTTTCAATATTTCGCAACGATTATATAGCTACTATACAATTTCCTCTTAAAACAGGGTTTCCTTCTAAGGAAGAAAACCCTAACATAACTTATGCCGCCAATTTTTTGATCTAATGATGAACGGTTCGAATTGATTATGAAATTACAATATTTTACAAGGAAAATTTTCCAAAAGTTTTACTTTGGGGGAACTACCACCAAAATCCCTCACCATGGGTGGGTTTCATATAGGTGTTCCTTACTCTTACTTGGTCCCACCACAGTGACAATTATACAAGGGACCAAGGCCCCCTATTAGGAATTGTAGTCGAGACATGACTAATCATGCAAATAACATAACACACACCCAAAGAACTCTAATGGATGTGGGGAATGGCAATGTGATAATCTTATTGAAAAGAGATCTTCAACATTGTTCATGTAATATAAAAATAATAATTGATAAGTTTCAATATACTTGTGTTATTGTGACCACATACTTTTGCATTCCCAACCATACTCTTCGACAATGTATTCCCAACCATATTTGGCACTAGCGTACACACAAGTTTTGAAGAAATGTGCCACACACGGAACAATTTGTCTAAGCATACATGTAATGTGCATAATATTTTACACAATATGCAAAACGTTGTGCATCACACGTCAACTAGTTTGTAATGCCCCATGAATTGCATTGCACACCCACTTTCGATAAGGAATCCATCAATTCTATTGAAATAATAGAGTTTGATTACTATTTTTTGATTGACCATTCGATGGTTAGTGAGGTGGTTAGAGGGGCTGTTATAATTATAAGGTGTTGTCACGATTGTACTAATCCAAAATATAAATTGTATGAGGGAAGCTTTGCGTATCTTTTTATAGATATAGAATTCAGAAGTTTGTTTTCCATACGAAAAGGCTCCTAGTTGAATGCATGAATTTGATTTCTTGAATCAAGAGAATGAAATACGAGCGGTGTTTTCGCGCTGGAACTTTGCTAGAATCTTGCGCTTTTTGGCTTTAAGGCACATTAGGTTGTGGTAGTAAGTGCTAAAATACAAAATGCACCTTGCCAATTTGAGTGGCAGCTGAGGTTTCCTTTCTGATCTGTAATACCAGCCTCTATGGATAATGATCATCTAGATTGATATGCCTTAAAAGTCTACCATGGATAAGGTTATCCTTATTATCATCCCATAACCACGTCCTGCTTAGATAAGGGTTATCTAGATTTTCTTAATTTGATAATGTACTCGGTGACTACTAGAGCATTTAGAAGGTTTCTCACTTGGCAGCGTTACCATAAGAAAGCCTATCTTTATTCCCCTCAGTGGGAAATTACTTCTCGCTCCTTTTAGGTTAAAAATAAGTATCGATATCCACACTCATGGAGGGTTGAACTGGGGCACTCTATGAAATGCAAGGTGAAGAAGAAGAAGCGTCAAGGGTTTAGTCAAAATCCCAAAACCTTGATCCAATAGATCCTCATATGCACCCAGATTGCACCTCTGGAATTCGAAACTCACTGACGCAGATGCATATTTGGGAAAAATTGGTCATTGAAGATGTTGATATGCTCAAGGCTTGAAAGACTTATGTGAGGATCTTGATTATCGGAAATCACTTGATGACTGCTAGAGATCAGGTGTTCGAATCACTTAAGCTCATTTTCTTCTCCCATCTTTTCGCTTTTATTTAAATCACTTTTATTTTCCCTTGGAAGATTTCTATCTTCGACGATGTGCAACTAAAACTACTAAAACAGAGTCTCTGTAAAACATCTCAAGGAATTAAATAGTAGGGACATGGAATAAAACAATTAAAGTTTGACGTTGAATAAATTGTTACAAAGAGTTATCATTAGAAATTTAGGAGACAGGTTTTAGAAGCGAGATCGGGGGTTTGTTTCCGGGTCTCAGGTTTAGATAATAATTTGTAGAATTCAGCAGAAATCTGCCTTGGCTATTTTGGTTCAGGATTTTAATAAAAGTTTCACGTCATTAGCTAAATGTTGCAGTTAATTCTATGTACTCATGGAATCCAGGAAAGTTTTTGTGGAAAACCAGGAAAATTTCAGTGGCAATTTTTACCTGTTAGATATTTTTCCCAGAATCAGACCAACAAAGTCCAAGTCTGCTTTCAAATAGTTGTCTAGATTGTCAAAATTTAGCAGAAAAACAATGATCAATTCCATAGGTATTATTGTCATAGATTAGGTGTGGGAGCAGAAGGTGCATCTATTTAATTGAAGAAGAGTCATTCCTTAATGCCTATGGCAGACAAGGATTTTCGGCGTGTTGCAGATTGTTCATGTTCCTGGTTATTCTCATTTAGATTATGCTTCACTAGTAGCAGGCCAAGGATTTGATTCCCGTGGCTACGTTATGGCATCGATTCAATTACCATCTACTCAATGTGATTATTCCTCCCTGCACCCTTTATTGTTGACCAGATACATTAGTTGTTAAGCCATATGCTGGTTGGTTGGCAAGAAATGTGATTTTAAAGTGGAACCCAATTTTTTTGTTGTGCACATGTCTCATGTAAATTGGAAACAATAAATTTGGGATTGATAAGCTGGTGGTAGGGGTTATAATTGATGTTGGACAAAAGTTCCACTTCTATCAAATTGACAAAACCAAAGGTCTTCAGCTATGGTAGGTGATGATCATATCAAATATAATTCCTTTGAACAAGCTTGATATATTACATATGGATGGTGTTTTATAAAACATGCTTCATTAGACAACCAAAGAAATTTTGCTTACATAATGAGGCTATTCTTAACCATCAAGACTCAAAATACTATTGTCCTACAAGTTTATTCCAATTGCAAATCGAATTGACTTTGTTTGAAGGTTCAATCAACCTTCAACTTGTTAAGCATATCATGTGCTCTCGATGAACTGTGGTGGAGTAAAGAGTAATACAAAAAGATAACCACAAATTAACATGTTGATTAATTTGAATAAATAGAAAAGGTCAAACCTCAATTGGTTACTTGTTATTGTGCTTACTATCGAATGATGTGAAGATTTAAAATTATACTTATTATATGTGTGAAAGTTTTCAAAACTTAAGCTATTGTTGAATGTTATTATGAGGGCACAAAGACTTTATACCAGGATTTAAAATTGATACTTGCATAGTTATAAATATGCATAGTAGAGCGGGAGAAATAAACAATTTGGTAATAATTGTAAAGTATGGTTATTGCATCAGAAGTGGGATGCTATAACCATCGTATTAATGAGATATTAAATTTTGATAACAGGTAGTGCATCTGTAAGAAGAATATATATATCATTGAGGAATGAGAAGATTCAAATACTAAATGTCTCCACATAAGAGGAGTAAAGCATATAACCAGCTGTAGGAGGAATAATGGATATATTATGAGTTGTATGATTTCTATGCAAGGACATAGCTTAATAAAATGAAAATTAATGTCGGTAAAGATAGTCCAGACAAGGACATAACTTAATGGAATAAATTTATGTGTATAGAGATCTTGAACCTTTATGAGATAAAATTTCAAGTGTTTTATTTCCATAGATCATGGATAGCATGAGGAAAAATAAAAAATAAAAGTATATAAATGAAAATTATATAAATCATTAGGTAAGAGGTCCATGACATACTATCAACATTAACAGAAGTTGATAGTTAAATTAAGTGGGTTCCGTCCTAGAATAAATTCTAAGGTTTTATATAAGGATATCTATTCGTAAAGGTTCCCATGAAAAATCGTTAAGCTCATGAAGGACAGGTCGTTGTATAAGACTATGTATTTGTACAAATTGTCTTTCAATTTAATATTTTGATTAGTGCATCTATATGTAATGATGCAATCCATTTTGGAATGTAATTTTGTCGTTGGGGAAAATTCTATTGAAGGGAACTTAACCTTACCAGGTTATTATATTCAGTAACATATGCATAGTTTGGACCTACAGGTTCTTGAGTAAAACAATACCTAAATAATTGTAACTAATAAGAAGCGAAAATTTTATGTTCAAATCTGGAATGAACTAGGGTCAAAGTGTGAAGAGTAGGTACACATGCAATACAACTTACTGTATGCAGGAAGACATTATACATTAATAATTGTATGACCTTCATAAGAAATTCAATGGGGCTGACACCAAAAGTACCTCTAGTGTAAATACATAATGGGAGTGTAAAAGAAACTCATGGTGCTTCTTGGCTAATAGCAGAAAGACAATATTAAGATTAAGAGCATAGGCTCACTCAAATTCTAATATGTAAAAAATTGAAACTTAAAGTGTGCAACCCCAACTCTACAACCTTAATGTACATATCCATCCAGATATAGATGGGGTTCTGTTAATATGTCACAAATAAGAACCTTTCAAAAAGATGCTTCCATTAGAATGATTGAAGATCTTACAAAGTGATAAGGTAAAAATGATCAGTGTGTTCCTACTTTATATAAATAAAGTATACTTGCAGGTTAGATATGGTGGTGCTTGATGCATTAGAGCAATTCCGAGCAGCCTAATAGCTAATAGGAATTGTACAATAGATTCGTAACATGACTGGTCTGAATTAATAAACCAATCTTTGGTAAACCAAAAAGGTTTCGCATTAATACAACTTATGATAATCAAGGGATTTTAGGCTGGTAGTAAATGCACGCATCAAGTGAAATGGAACATATAAAATGTTCTAGATGAGGAAGAAAGAGGATAACAAATCATGCAACAACTTGTTGCTAAATTAAGAAGATGATGGCAAAAGTAGCACTGGTAATCAGGGTTGTTGTGCACAAAATATATTGGGTATCTAGTAAATGGACAACCATATAATATGAAATGCATATTGTAACACTATTTCCTATCCAACAATATTGAAGAAGTCTACCTGTCTGATTGCATTAATAGTGTTGTTTGGTTCTGAATAGGACAACATAACAAGTATTTCATAAACAACGCGGAAATTCATGTTAATAAATTTGATAACTGATAAATGAGTTATATTCTCTTTGTTTTCAGGGGTGGCTTAATGTTAGAATGAGGTGTTAACATGTAAATACCCTAGGATCACACCCTGGTACACATAGTGCCTAAAAACTTAGAAGGTGTGGAATTGAAAACATTGTAACTTTCATTTATAACTCGTGTGGGAAATGTATGTATTTGCATATTGTTTGTTCAATGGGTTTAGACCTACACTGAATTATTCATGGCCAACAAGATGTTGGAAGAAGTGTAAAAAGAGCAACAGTAAGTCATATGACATGATTAGTTAAGTGTGGAGTACTTTTAAGTACCAAACGATCATTTTCTTGGTTAAAGACAAAGTTAAAGTTGTTATTAGACTTCAAATATCTATGATAGACTAAGTATCATAGTCAATAGTCTTCTTTATGTTTAAGCGGAAGTCATATTCCATTGTTGTTAAAACCTTGTCTATAGGACAAATTCAATCCCAAAACTCAAAGTTATTGGTTTTGTAAAGTTGTATTATGCATCTATGTTATCATTTGCTAAAAATTTCCTACAACCACAAGATACATGAAAAGGAATAACTAAGTAAAAGCACTTGAATAATTTGACATAAAAAAATTTAGTTATACTCTGGTTGCAGAGTTTCTTATTTTCCAATCAACAAACCAAACATGGTTTGATTGGCCTTGCATAAAGTTAAGATGAATAGTTGAACAAATTGTTAGCATAATACTAACATGGTTGAAAACATGTGGATGAAGTATATGTCGTGCAGGTGATGCTATGGACATTGATATGATGTACAAGTTGTACAAGTGGTACTATGTACAAGCGATACATATGGTACCGGTATGGATACATGTATTGCATGATAATATATGACATGTATATATGTGTGTGTGTAATGCACACTATGTGCGGGTACGCATGAAAACACTGGGTGATTGTTTGGTAAGGCAACCAATCTAGAGTGTGTATAGAGGCAGGATAAAAGTGGAAACTAAGAATTGGTATGGGAAACTAAGGATAAGTATCTGTGTTTTGCTTCAGTCTTAGTATACATATGACATATGGTTACATATGGGGTATGATTTTGATGGTTATGTTGAGCTAACCTGATATGATATTTTATACATGTGATTAGTCAAATGTGCTAGTCGACTTGTTGTGACTAATGCAGGGAAACTGTAGGAAGCAAGTGTTTGGAAAGAACACAAAGGCTTTGGAAGAATGTAGGGGAAGAACATGCATTTCTTAAAATACAAGGAACATGAGGAATCATATTTAAATAACGGGAAACATAACCCGTAGTTACTCAAATAATAGTATTGTATATCAAGTTATGATATTAACTGTGGTAAACAAAGTTGAGTTTCTGCATCTAAAATCTCTCACAAAATTGATTGAAACAAATGTTACAGGTAGTGATGGAAGGAGATGTGCTCCTTTGTAACCGATATATATCAGAAGATCTGCATTAGATGGTAAGGCCATGGGAGCCTGTAAATTCATAGACAACTACTTGTGAACGAGGAAATAATAATGTAAGATGCAATAATACAACGAGGATGGTGTAAATTTAAGGGGGGGAGTATGTAACACCCATCCATTGTATGTAAAACCTTGCTAACCTAAGCTAAGAAAAGCTATTTATGATGTGTAACAAGAAAAGTAAATACTTTATTATGAAATAAATAAAATAATTTAATCAATTGGAAAAGCAAGACACTAAGAGATGAGATTCTTTCCAAATTCCATTAGTGAATGGGAAAGGATAATTATTTCATGATAAGACTTCTAGATCCAATTCTAGATTAAGCTTAATGGATTGGAGATATATATCCATTAAGCTACTTAGCTAAAGAAAGATTCTAAGTTCAGAAAAACATAAAAGACATGTGGGAGAGAAAGGCAAGATTTTATGAGGAAAAGCCTCCCAAGAGATAAAGGTGAGATTTTTTGGGAAAATCCTAGGTAAATAGATAAAAAAGATCCATAAAAGCGGGACGCCGCTAATGGAAACCATATCATGAAAGAGGGTATTAAATACCCATTGAAGAGATCAACAGGGGCAGTTGATCTATGGCAAGAACTCTCAGCTCAGGGGCGAACTAGTAGAAGATGGTTCTAGGTTGGGTGACGGTGCTCGATTCTTCAAGTGACCTTCTTTCCAATTTCTCTTGTTTGAAAAACTTGCATGGGATGTATTGTATGTTTACTCCTTACTTTTTATGTTTTTGAATTTCTCATCACATGTGTATAGTTTTATGTGTTATCTTGATTTATGAGGATGATTGAATTCTTATGCATGTGATCCCTATTGCATCCAAGTGTAGATTTAGTGATGGGAGCATAGTAGGTAGTTATTAATACTTGGGTCAAGGAGTTATATGACACATGTTACAAATGGTAGAATATGCATGTGACCACTATGCCTAAGCAAAATTGCCTATACTAACTTTATTTATGAGATAATTATATATGGATGCATGGTATAATTATTGAAGTTGCATCCACTGAGGCTCGTTTAACCATTTATTCATATTGCATAAAATATATGTCAGTAATACTTCGACTATGCCAGTAGGACTATGATCATGATTCATGGCCATGCTAGCTACAGTAAATTCAGGATAACATTCCATTAATGTTTGTGTTGAGTCATCAAAGAATCTTATTGGTTGCATGCCATGATTGATTATTTTCTCCAAGTTGTAATTTATGCTTAAGGGTTGATTTGAAATGTAAGTCTTGTAATTGAATGTAAAAGTCCACATCATGGATCCAGTAAAGCACATAAGGAGTTTGTAGTATTGTGCCCAGGGGGTATGGTTCATTACTTTGATGTTGTCGAATTTTGAAGAATATGAGTATAGTTGCATGAATAATATTTGTTCATGTAATGATGGAATAATTATACTTGTGATGACTATTGAATCTAACTTTAATCAAAGTAAAGTTAAGGAATGGGAGCCTAGTAGGTAATTGTCAAATTAGGCCCAGGGGGTATGCAACACAATGGGTATTAGGAATCTTTGAGGATGAGTCTATTTTCTGCATTGTATGGGCGGAGTTTCAATACTCCCATCAGTTGGAGCGATCTAGTTAATAGGGTTTTGATTGAACCAAACATGTTGGCAGACATGGAACAGGAAATGCAGGTTATAAAGAAGAATCTAAAGGCAGCATAGGATAGGCAGAAGAGTTACGCAGATCGGAACATGTTATTCAAGGAGTTCCAAGTTGGGGAACAGGTGTACTTGTTTATCAAACCAAAGAAGAGCTCCTTATGAATTGGATCATGTGCCAAGTTGGCACCACGGTTTTGTGTGCCCTTTAGTATTATTGAGAGGATTGGGAAAGTAGCCTATCAACTTGCATTGCCTCCGAGAGTGAAAATACATGGTATTTTCCATGTGTCATTACTTAAGAAGTATGTTAAAGATGTTGATCATGTGATTCACTGGTATGTATTGCAGGTGGAACCATATGGATGATTCCAGCTGAAGCCTCAATGTATATTGTAGAAAAAGGTGCTCATGCTCTGAAACTGAGCAATCGAGAAAGTTAAATTGCAATGGAAGCACTTTGGACCCAATGAAGCTACATGGGATATGGTGGATCAGATATAGACTATGTATCCTTCATTGTTTACCGGTTGAGGTAAAGTATTTTTGGTATATGTCTTTGGCATATTTTTGGTACATGCTTGGTGATGTTTTGGTATATGTATATATGTATATGGATGTAAATACTGCCATGCGTTATTTTATAAAGCTCCAATAAGTGGCATGGGTGTCATGTCATTATGATGTTATGCTTGTTATGTTGTCATGTTGGTTTGCTTCTCTGCAGGCTGATCAATGTAAATATTGCATTGAGCTATGTTATAAAGCTCCATGGGCAGTATGTTTTCTTTTTAGTGGTTTGTTGAGGTATAGGTGTGGTTGAACACCAAGGATGGTGTCCCCCAAGGGGGAGGGTTCTGTAATAGCCCTGGTCAAAATTCCATGTAATAAAAGTTAATAAAGAAAAAATAATAACCACAGTTGATGGGACACTTATTCCAAGCTAAATGTTGGGCAAGACATCCTAGTCTGGGTGTTCATTTGGTTTAGTATGGTTAAAGGAAATTGGCAAAGGAAATGGCTAAGGATTTGGAAAAGAAAAATGGAAATAATGGAAATTAGGAGAAAGGGAAGGTGAAAGGTCACAAGTTGCATGTGAGGAGGAAAATGAAGGAAAATAATGGAAAATGAAGAAAATGGAGGCCTAATTGATCAAAAGGCTTCTGAGGATCAATTTGTAACTTTTGTTAGTTCAGTTTTGGAGCTCGCTCATTATTCTCTCTCTCTCTTGGACATTTGGATTTTTCTTGGAGTACTTTGGCATTGGATCAAGAAAGTCAAAGAAGGCAAGAGGAAATAGAGATCAAGAAAGGAATAGCATGATCAAGTAGCTACAACAGTATTCTTTGCGGGTATCAATTTGCATGTGTATTTTCCTTGCTATATTTGCATACATGGTAGTGAATGTGGTTCTTTTCTATCCTAGCATGGGTTTTTCCAAGTGTGACAGTGTTTTTAGCCTAGCCTTGCCATTCCCGAATAGCCATGGTGTGATGGGGTTCTCATGTTTTGGGTTAGCTGGATTGTCAAATGGATTTGAAGCTAAGTGAGGTGGATCTCTAAATGATAGAGAACATGGCCTAGTGGTCCCTGAACTGGACTATGAATCATAGTAAATCCACTGGCCTAGTGATCCCTGAGCCAGACTATGGGTTGCGGTAAAGTCAGGATTGTGGTACCTCAATGGTGTTGGGTGCTAAAAGGTGTCTTTTAAAACTCCTAATTGCCTCACATTAATTATCAACCTAGGTAAGTCTTTTTGTTTCAAGAGTGTACACAATATGTGCAAGCTATAAATCTAGAGAGTAATGATTTAAGATAATCTATTAAATTCAATACAAGAGTAAACGGATGCAATCATAAATCTCAAGCTGTAAATTTTAAAGGAAATAATACATCTAAGCATTAGGACTTAATCTCAAGCAAAACCATAATCCAATCTTAAGCAAGCAATTCAAATGGGAATAACATCAACCGAGAGCATTGTAGCAGTAACTGAGCTCTTTCAGCTGGATCTACATTAATCACACTCTGTTCTACTTTAAGCAATGTGAATGGAAATAACATCAACTGAGAGTTTAGTAGCATTAACCAATCTCTTTCAGCTGATTCTATACTAATCATACTCTTATCGTAATCAATGGGAATCAATGTCTTAACTGATAATTAATTCAATCTGCAGTGAGCATAAATGAAATCAAATGACAAATTTGCGAAGTACATGAGATCATAATAAAGGAAAGTAAACTAACTGCAATGTAAACTCACAGGAAATCAAAAGATATCAAACAGAATAAACTCACAGGAAATGCAAAGATATAAAATAGAATAACCTTACAGGAAATGGAAAAGTATCAAACAGGGAATAGCAGTAAGATTTGCCAGAGACTGGGCCCTAGCCACCAGCGAATACTGCCAAGCTACTTTAGAATATCCGGATGAACAGCTACGCAACTTATATATTAATCATAAAATTCACTTGTCATTACAATAAGATCTCCTTCAGAATCACATTCTGTATATTGAAATTACAATTGAGGTCCCAAGCGAAAAGCTAAATCTCTCCATTAGCCCCTCTCCTCCTATCCTATCCTATCCTATCTATCTCTATCTCTATGTATAATTATCCCCTTCTTTGATCTCTGTTTTCATTTAAATACACAGAGAGCAGGGAGAAGTTACAACATAGATGATTACAAAACGATTCCCATAACAAAATTGGATTGTTCACCACAAATTGATCAAAAAGATCATATCTGAAATATCTTTCCATCAACATTCAACAGAAATAGGTCGAATTTGGTATTGCCACTGAGATAATTTGGAAGACGACCGCAACAGCGAATATGAGAAAATCATTTTCAAAGAACCTTCTGGTTATCTTAATACAGACTGAATTTTGGAAAACTGCTCATCATAAAACTAATTCGGTCCATTCTGAACAAAACCCATGTTTCAGATTTTCCATATTTTCTCCATTTGCCTGAAATGTCCAATGCAAAACGTTCACTTCTTATTCCAACGAATTTCTGAGTTGGAATATTTAATGATGAGCTGGAGATCAAATCTGCAATCTGGAAAATATCTTGGAGGCTAATATGGTGAGTGATGTTACAACAAATTTATTAACAAACCATCATTGGTAAAATCATGCATAATAATCATTAAATTATTAAAAATAAAGGAGAAGAAATAATATTTATCCATAAGAGCATAAATAATTATAAAATGGAATTATATGATAAAGTATGATAAATGATGTGATAAATAATGGTAGAAATGGATGAAATAGGCATTAAAGAGTGATAATAATAATGACAAACTAGTGACCCAACAAATGGGCCTAGGAATTATTTTTGGTGAATGGCGGAATATACAGTAAATCCTAGAGGTGGTTGCCCTTTATTAGGCCTAGGAATCCTTGTTAGTGAATGACGAGATATAAGGTAAATCCTAGAGGGTGGTGTATCAGTTTAGGGCCCAGTGATCCCTAGATCGGATTGTGGATTACATTAAAGCCTAAGAGACTAGGAGACAAGAAAATTCCTCACGGCATAAGTGGTGAAATCCGGTGGCATCCATGCTTTTTTTGGCGTGGTTATCTGGTAGAGATCATGGTAAAGCCTGTTATTACATGTTCATTGTGTTGGCCTAAATATTCGGGGTGGATTACGGTAGAGCCTGGTTTTTGTTGATGAGGGTGAGGTGATTTAGCCTCGCGATTCCCTAGTTGGTTCTTTTGGTTTGAGTCCCACATTCATTCTTGGAACATAGCATGGGGGTGAATGGCTGGAGAGATTTGGCTCAACCATTCTATGGTCGGGTGGAACGTGGTAGTCTCATCCCAGGTTTGGATTTTGCATCATCAATACGAGGTTATTTCTCCTTGTATTTATATGAGTATTATATTGGTTTATATGTGGATCATATGGTTGTGATTTCATTATTATTTCTATTGCTGTTATGTAGGCTATGTATGTGTTTTATGACAGTGGCTATGTATGTATCTCATTATGTTTTTACTCATAAATCAATGGACAATGTATCTATGACCTAATAAATGATAATGCAGCAAATGATATGAGAGAAAAACGGTTCTGAGCGACTCTTAGATAAGTATAAGATCCCTAAAGTTTTTTTCTACACCTATAGATTACATATTTTTGATATGTTTGAAGAAATGTCTGTTATGGCTAGTAGGGGTCTAGTTAAGCGCTTGTTCAAGTTTACTTTTGCATCATTGTTTCCTTGTTATCTTATTGATCTAAAGGTGTCATTCAATTCTGGGTAGTGAACTAGGCTCTAGTCCTGAAAAAAGTGGCTCAAATCCTGGGGACGTTGGCATAGCACTGAGAAAAATAGTCCTTGGACGCTGGCATGCCTTGTCATGAGAGCATCCTGAGCCTCCTGGACACTAACAGGCCTATAGCATGAGAGCGTCCAGAGTTCAAGTGGTCAAAAACTTCATTGGGACCCAAGGGCTAGCTACTTGAGTGGTTGGAATGGTTCCAAGGAGTCATGTAGCTGATGTGGAAGGTATGTATGTTGTGTTTCTATCGATTCCACTTCCTTAAGGTCACATGGGAGGTTGAATTCAATCATAGTAGCCTCTCGTCACATGTTTACCTCGGTTGGCTGATTTCTTGGGTAGATGTTGGTTGAGGGTGTTTAAGTTGCAGATCTTAAGAGTTTCAATCATGTTTCAGCCTTCTTGTAGTGGAGTTCATAAATTATTATATAAACATATAAATAGCATTTACCCATTTAAATCTTGGTCAGGCATATGGTTGAGAAAGGATTTTTAATAAAATCTATTAATTTAAAAAGCATTTCCATGTTTAGAAGCTCAAGGTTTCAAAGTTAGAGAATCTGGGGATTTCAATATTCATATCTAAAATTTACCTAAGAATCCCTAAAGAAATTGGTCTTAGGAGTTTCAATCCTGTTTCGGCCAAAAATTGGGAGGGTGGTTTCTGCTTCTTGTAGTTGAGTTCATAGAACCAACATATACCCATCTAAATCTTGACCTGATATGTGGTTGAGAAAGGGTTTTTTAATGTAATTTATCAAATAAAGATGCATTTCCATGTTTAGAAGCTCCAGGTTTCAAGGTTGAAAATCTAGGGATTTCAATATTCCAATATTCTATGAAATTTTACATATCCACCCTCACTTTTTAGCCTTGAAGTTCATATGGTTGTGTTACTGTCCACATTCAACGCACCCAACACACAAACCAAAAACAAACATGTGGATCACTGCAACTTCCAAACTGTATCAATGCCAATTTTTCGTATATTCCCATACAATGAATTTTATTTCTAGGCACTTACCAAATAGGAGGCCCGATCTACGATTAAAGCCTTGGTGGCAGGAGATACACCACTTTTTCCAATGATAGATGCGAGGACCCCTTCAACCATGATCCTGTTCTCTATCATTGATGTGGCCTTCTCGGGAATCAAACCATCTTTAGAGAACACAATCTACCAACACAAACTAATTAATCAACATCCTTCCATAGACAGACTGAAACAAGAGATTATGAATTCTGCAGGATGAGATATTGATCATACATACCACTATCCTGGTAGGAAAAATAGTAAACAGAATGGAGGAACCAGGGGGGAAATTCTGGTCCTTAAAAATCTCCTTATACTGTTCGATCATCTTAGCTTCAATTTTTCCATATATTCTTTTAGCTTCCTAAGTTTCCTTACACTATTCGCTCACTTTTTTAGAGTACTGAGCTCCTGAGAGCAGTAAGATAAATGTTACTCTCGTGAATTTCTCATATGGACCTGTAAGATTCTGATTCCCACTGCCACCTAATTTCAAACTTTTAGGAGAAGCAAATTGATTTTAGACTTCTAAGAGAAGAAAATTCTTTCAGACTCCTAAGAGAAGAAAAATTCTTGAAGGTCATTAAAGAAAACTAGAAGAAAAGAAAACCTCAATCTCAAATGTATTAAACCCCAAAAAATCATCTCAAATCTATCGGATCCAATAACTCAAGATAAATTATACATGAACATCAATCTTTAAGATAACTTATCCATGGATATCAATCTTTAATCAAAACACTAAACCAAAGTATTCCACAAATACCAAATCATTGGTAGAAATTCCACCCATGTCATTGTATGTGGAATTGTGTTGCAGCTTGGGAAAGGAGAAAGGATATTTTACAATCGTAAAATCCACTCTAGGTATATCATATGGTTGATTTATACAATCACAAACTATAAAGGCTAAGAAAGCATGCATAATCACATTCAACTAAACAACCATTATTATATAATAATATGATATGATAGTAAGAACACATCACTCTCTGTAGAAAACCTTTCCATAAAAACAATGGTATGTTGAGACTTATATGCATAGATAAACATAAATTTAACTGTTATATTCATAACAGACTTAACCTAAGCAGGAATCTACGCCCATGGACATAACAAGCTTACAGGAGGCAATATCCATGAAAATATCCACCCTATTCACGAGCTCTTCGATCGTGTTATGCTTCCATTTGAAACTAAGGTGGGGGATAATGGACTTCTCGATAAAAACACCAATTGTTGTAAACATGATGAATTTCCCCTCACTCATGAGCCCTTGAACACCTACAAATACAAGAAGAATTATGGCAAACCGAACTAAGAAAACACATGGAGCTACATGGGCATAGGCAGTGCCTTACCAGCTCCTTCGAGGACAAGTTGCTTGTTTTATCCTAGGGGCTCTACATTAGGAGGGAAAATGATGCCTTTAGTATCCATCCCACTAGCCACTGAACCCACCGTCATTGTTGCTCTACATTGGATTTAGACAATATTAATGCAACATAAATATTGCACATAAACAAATCAAACTCCACAGTCAGGAAAATAAACTGCAGAAATTAAGGGGCCCTTGGAGACAAAGCTTCACTACAACAAAACCAGCGATTAGCGTCCCTTTTTACTTCTTTTTTTGCATCTAGAGCCCATTTTTGGTGCTATTTGCATCCATTTATCAAATATGGTGCAAAACTTGACACAAAATTTGCATCAAGTTTTGCACCAAATCTTACACCAAGTTTAGCACCAGGTATTGCAATAGGTTTTGCACCACGTTTTGCACCAAATTTTATGCCAAGTTTTGTGTCATCCTTTGCACCAGGTTTTGTTCCAGGTTTTGCATCAATTTTGGCATCTATTTTTGTTTGACATACTTTTGCATCCTCATTTGCATCCACTTTTTGCACCTACACTTGCATCAACTTTTGCATCGACTTTTGCATCCTTTTTTAAATCATTTTTTGCATCCATTTTTTCATTCATTTGTGCATCACTTTTGCGCCACATTTTACATCGAGTTTTGTGTCTAGTTTTGCATATAATTTTGCATCTACTTTTGTTGCATCCACTTTTCCATCTTGTTTGGCATCCATATTTACATCCTCTTTTGCATCTATTATTGTACCCACTATTGCATCTAATATTTTTGTGCCACAATTGGCGCCTAGTTTGGCACCTCCTTTTGCACCCACTTTTGATTATAATTTTGCATCCACTTTTGCATCCTCATTTGCATCTAGGTTTTCATCAACTACTACATCTATTTTTGCATCCCTTTTTGTATCCAATTTTGGACCAGGATTTGCATCGGGTTTTGTGTCTCGTTTTGCATCTACTTTTGCATCGACTTCTATTGCATCCACTTTTGCATACAATTTTGCATCCACTGTTACACCCATTTTAAATTTCACTTTTTGCATCCCTTTTTACATCTTCATTTGCATCATACTTTGATTCTTTTTTTTCATCTATCATTACATCCACTTTTGTTATGCCATAATTTGCACCATGTTTTGCACTCACTATTGTATCCACGTTTGCTTCCAATTTTGCATCCATGTTCACATCCTCTTTTGCATCAAATATTGCATCTATTTTTGCATCCACTTTTGTGTCAGGTTTATGCATTGGGTTTTGCATCTCGTTTTGTATCTACTTTTGCATCTACTTCCATTGTATCCATTTTTTTCATCCAATTTTGTTTTGCCTGTTGCATCAATGTTTGCTTCCACTTTTACATCCATTTTTGCATCTTATTTTGCATATTTTTTGTCTATTGTTACATCCACTTTTGTTGCACCATATCTTGCGCCTACCATTGCAACCACATTTGATTCCACGTTTGCATTCTCTTTTGTGTTCAAGTTTGCATCAGATATTGTGTATGTTTTTGCATCCCCTATTGTATCCACTTTTGTTTCATCCATTTTTGCATCTACTTTTGTGTCCGTTGTTGCATCCACATTTGTTTCACCACAGTTTGTGCCAAGTTTTACACCTACCATTGGACCCATGTTTGCTTCCACTTTTGCCTTCATGTTTGCATCCAAGTTTGCATTGACAACTGCATCTACTTTTGCATCCACTTTTGTGTTAGGTTTTTCATGTTGTTGTGCATCTACTTATGTTGTATCCACTTTTCATCCAATTTTACTTCTATTGTTGCCCCCATTTCTATGTTCGCATTTGCATCCCTTTTCCAACACTCATCATATTTTCTGCATTGATGATATTCCTTATGGCATTGACAATTATGAACAATTGATGACAATGTCAATAATATTGACAATGATGAAAATGAAGATGATGGCGATGACATGAATTGTGATTATGATGATAAAGACGATAGTGGTTACAATGACATTAATGATGATGATGGCAATGATTATGATGATGACGACGCTAATGACCTTGGCGAATCTTCCCAATTTTAGATGTTGTCATTGTCATAATAATAAGCATTATCTTTGGTGTCATCATCATCATTTTCATCTAGGTCATCATCAAAAACAATAATGGCATGAATGATGATGATGATTACAACAATGTTGATAGAAATTACATTAATGATGATGATGGGGATGATAAAAATGACAATGACGATGATAATGGTGGTGATGATGATCATCATCGATCATCTCTCAAAAATAGAATTGTTATTTCTCTTACGTATATCAATGTGTCCTAAACAACCCTTTTCTAGCACTGATCACATTTTTTGGGTTGATGATATTTCTTACAACGTCTATAATTATAAACAATTACAAACAATGTCCATAATGATGATGATGATGGAGCTGATGATGATGGCATGAATGGTGATTATGATGATAATGTAATGATGGCAATAACGATGACAAGGATGATGGTGATGATCATGACAATGATTATGATAATGAGAATGAAAAATTACTAGTTTCACTACCATCTTCTGGATACATATTACTATCATACTTTTTAAATTTTTTGTCTCTCTTGAGTTATCTTACTATAATGGTGTTGTCAACACTAGAAAGATATCTTGTTGTAATGGTGGTTCTAATGTTAGCACTAGCAAAGTTTTTGTTAAATTTTGGTTAAAAAAAATCGATTTATGCAATTATTTTGACAATCTATGTAAAAAAGTAAATAACATCCAATTAGTTTGACTGTAGTCCCATTGATTATCATGAATTCACCAGTCTGAAGACCAACTTCTACATACATATTATTATTAAACTTTTTGCATTATATCCCTCTTATATCTTGTTGTAATGGCAGTATTAGCACTAAAAAAATATCTTGTTGTAATGGTGATGTTAGTATTAGCACTAAAAAAATCACTAAATTTTGGTAAAAAAAAGTTTATCATTTATTTATTTTTAATTTGGGAAATTTTTGTTTTTATTTTTTTTGTTTTTAATTCTATTTTTATGCAGTAAATTTTTTTGGTTGAATTTTGGTAGTAACTAGTTTTTGGTCGAATCATATGTATTAACCATGTTATTTATGCTACAAGTCTAATTGTTGGGACAAAATTGCTCTTTCAAATAAGTTGCAAAAGCTATTTTACATCCATTGTTGCACCCATGTTTACACCCACTTTTACATCCCTTTTTGCATCCTATTTTTCATCTTCATTTGCTTCTTTTTTTGCATCTATCATTACATCTACTTTTGTTGTGACAAAATTTGTTCCATGTTTTGCACATACTGTTGTACCCACGTTTGCTTCCAATTTTGCATCCATCTTCACATCCTCTTTTGCATAAAATATTTCATCTATTTTTGCATCCACTTTTGTGTTGGGTTTTGCATCTCATTTTGTATCTTCTTTTGCATGTACTTCCATTTCATCCATATTTTGCATCCAATTTTGTTTCTCATGTTGCACCCGTGTTTGCATCCACTTTTACATCCCTTATAGCATCTTGTCTTGCATCTAAGTTTGCATATTTTTTTGTGTCTATTATTACATCCACCTTTTTTGTGCTATTATTTGTGCCATATCTTATGCCTATCATGGCAACCCACATTTTCTTCCGCTATTGCATCCATATTTTCATCCTCTTTTGTGTCCAAGTTTGCATCAAATATTGTTTATGTTTTTTGCATCCCATTTCGAATTTACTTTTACATCCACTTTTGATTTGTCTAGTTTTGCAACTAATTTTGTGTTCACTATTGCACCCATGTTTGGCCCATGTTTACATCCCTTTTTTCATCCAATTTTTCCTCCTTTTTGCCCTTTTTTTACATTCATTGGAGTATGCACATTTGTTTCACCACAATTCATGTTAAGTTTTATGCCTACTATTGTGCCCATGTTTTCTTCCACTTTTTCATCCATGTTTGAGTATTTTGTGTTCAAGTTTGTATGAACTATTGCATCTACTTTTTCATCCACTTTTGTTCAATTTTTCTGTCTTGTTCTGCATCTACTTATGTTGTGTCCACTCTTCATCCAAATTTACGTCTATGTTTACCCCCATTTTTTTGTTTACTTTTGCATCCATTTTCCAACACACATCATATCTTTTTCATTGATTATATTTCTTATGACATTGAAAATTATGAACAACTGATGACAATGTCAATAATTATAACGATGATGATAATGAAGATGATGACGATGACATGAATTGCGATTGTTAAGATAATGACAATGATGATAAAGACGTTGGGAGTTACAATGACAATGATGATGATGCTAATGACCTTGGCTATTCCTCCCAATTTTTAAATGTTATCATGGTAACAATCATAATAATTATCTTTGGCGTCATCTTCCAAGTCATCATCATCTGATCATCATTATCATTATTTTCATCTTGGTCATAATCAAGAACAATAATGGCATGAATGATGATTATGATGTTCATGATGAAGATGACAAAAATTATGATAAAACTTATATTAGTTATGATGATGGGGATGATGACAATTATAATGACGATGATAATGGTAGTGATGTTGATGATCATCAATCATTTCTAAAAAATAAAGTGGTTATTTTTCTTTCATATATCATGTGTCCTAAGGTTGGTGATATTTCTTATGATACCTATAATTATGAACAATTGACGACAATATACAAAATCATGATGATGATCATGATCATGAAAAAGACATGAATGGTGATTATGATGATAATGAAATGATGACAATAATGATCACATTGATGGTGGTGATGATGGAAATAATGAAGATGATGGCCCTCCCTCTAAACTAGCGAGGTACTCATAATGAGACAAAAAATTACTCTCAAGTTGAAATATTCATATAAGAAGGGATCTAGATTGATAAGCATCAATGATGATTTACATCATCATAGCCAAAATTTTCAAAATAGTAAGGCCTTGACTAATAAGTTTATCTCTCCATTAGATCAGAGCACAATGTTGGGAGGCATAAATTTGGACACCATTGCCTTTCAAGGCACTTACCCCACCAAGATGTTTACCAGGTATGTCCTCACATGATCATTTCCTAACCCACTATCATAATATTTGACACCAGAAAATGTCAATCCTCATGACTATTCTTATCTTGGATTAATGTACTTGACTTATGGTGATTAGTCCTAGTCAATGTCCAAATTCTCAAAAAATATTGGTCCCAGATGTTTATCCAATCCACCATTATCCCTACTAGTGCCTTTACTAGGCTTATGATTGTTAATCCTAGCCATAGTACATGACACATGGATAACATGGTGTCTACCCTCACTCCCTCTCAACCAGGGAGGAAACATCCACAAGCATAAGATTTTCTCAAGAATACCCATCATTTTCGTAGAGAATAACATCATTAATTTGTTTTCATCACATTACGACTTTATGATTAAGCATTCATAGATTTGTGGCAAAATATTTCCCCTTTTGTATTTGTGATGAAATACAATAAAAAAGTGAAAGCCAAAATCATTAAACATACACTATATTGATTTATCTAAGTCTAAACTCTAAGGTTGAAGTGAAAATTCATGTAAATCTTATATCTATGAGTTGTGCCAAACTTATGAAAACCTTATTCCCTAAGTCCTATATATAAGAAAATGAAAAAGAAAGAAAAGTAAGGGCCAATAAATGGTAACTCATGTATTCACTTCCTCTTTGGAAAATATATGAATATATACACTCCTAGTCACACTTGATCACATGTATGTGATGGTTAAATCATGAATTCTTCTTTTCTCCTTGCATTTTCACTTCATCATTTAAGCACCTAATTGAGGATCTAAGGAATGTTTGTTTCCTAAGGCTTTCATGTCTACTCTTGGTTTACTTATGTCACACTACTGTCAATTTATGTGACAGAGTGAAATACATAAGTTTGTGGAGTTATTATAGAGGTGTATTGAGTTCGTAACCACACACACATGTATTACATCTCATTGATCCACATGTGTGGGTTGGAGACTCATTTCTTGACAACTTTAATGGAGACTACTTTGTGGCTTTAATGGTATAGCTTACAAAATATCTTGTTAAACATTTTGATTCATTCTTTCTTTTCCTCGAGACACTTATAATATTGAAGTCAATCCCAACAATCCATGGAGATGGGGAGTATAAATTACTTGTGCTAGAAATAGAATTGAGAAATAGAGGTTTTCCATTTGCGATATTGGAGTCATAGACATTGGATACATGGTAGTAGTCCTCAATGTCAATTAACTAAAATTGTATTGTCATAATGCGAAAAGAGGTAAACATATTGGTAACCTTGATGTCTTAATCATTTCAAATAATAACCATTCCACCCAAGTATCTCTAAGCATCAATCACTACTACTTGGAAATTCTTCCCCCATTTTCTAATTATATGAGGTTGAACCTCACTTAATATTTTTTCTTCTTATATCAACATTATTTATGGGTGCTTTGCATACCATTTTTCTTTTAGGAGTTTGTTTTCGCTTACTATTGAAGCCCCTCATGTTCCAAGACTATTTTCATCAAAAATTTACATAGAAAGAAAGTATAAAGTGACTAAAAAGAAACATGTCTCAAGATTTAAGTGCTTGGACAATTCCACTTCATGACTCCTATATTTCCTTAACCTGGGACCAAATGGTGAACTTGATGGCCTTAAGGGAAATTGATCAATGAAAATCTAAAAAAGAGGTGATTTTTGACTTTATCACATACAATTTAATATACTAAAAAAAATATCCATAACAATTTCATCAATCAATGAATCATTAAGAAAAATATCCAAAACAATTTCATCAAGCAAAGAATCATTGCATTATAAAATACAATCTATAAACATTTTGGGAAAGTTTTACTAAAACATGCTTAAAAATCAGCATATTTAATATTAATATTTAACAATAATATGGACAATAACACATTTTGATAAATTAAATAACATATTATCAAGCCTAAAAAATGTCACTAACTGAAAACTACAAAGCATGCAACTAATGGAAGTGACCACTCAAGGCCACCACAAGACAATTAATCTATTAAGACCAAGATTAATGGGGACAAAGATCTATAAAGGACAAAGGAAAACCTATTTTAACTTTATTGTTTTATTAGCCTGGTTCAAGATGAACATTTCAAGATATCATGAAGAACATAATTAGTTTTATTGCATTAAGAAAACCCAAGCACATTCTATAACTTAGCAAGAAAGAGATGTATAACACCCATCTCAGCAACACGACACATGACATTAAGTTACTTTACTATATATAATTTAAACTCCTATCATAAAATCACAAATTTAGCATGAATGGAATGTTTAAAATCCATTTTTATAAAAACAAAATATAATTTTTCTTATAGAAAAATATACCAAAAACTAAATATATTTTTCTAGAAAAAAAATACTAAAACTAAATATATATTTAAAAAAAAATAAAACATAAGCAAACTAGAATTTGAATTTGACATTCTTGGTCACTTTCGGAAACATATGGTGGAATGTAATCTCTTTATCCTCATCTTTAGCTTTTTCCTAAAAAATAAAAGCATACAAAAGTGGGAAAGAGCCATAAAGCATGGGGAAGCTTTTTCCTAAGCACAAAAGCATCTAAAAAGTGGAAAATTCCTTTTTTATATGAGGAAACATTATTCACCCAAAAGATTTTTCCCAAATTGAACTAATGAGGAATTTTGGAAATCTTCATAGCCTCCACTTTCCTATATATTAGAGGCTTGGCCATTGAAAAAATGATGGGAAGTTTGTATTGTCATGCTCATGAGGTCTGTCTTGAGAGGGAGAGTTTTGGAGCTATGAGTTGGGGGAGGTGATGTTGTAACTATATCTGATTGTTGTAACTTTCCTCCAACTCCTTTATTCATATAGATCAATTTTTCTTCCTTCCATATGTTTCTATTCATTCTTTACTTCTTCTATTTAACTAATGTATGCATGGGTTTTTGGTTTATATTTATTTATTCAATAATATTTATATGTTTTTTATAGTTTTGATTATTAAGATATTATGTTGTGAAGGTTTCTTTATTCTCTCTCTTATGTGTAGGACCAAGCTTTGGAGCTAGCTAGGAGCGCTTCTTGGCTATACAAAAAACTCCAAGAAGACCTGCATGCGAGGACTCACAAGAATTCATTCTCTTTTTCTTAATCTATACTCTACATCTTGATCTACTAAGAATCCTAAGCCTTAGAACAACCTTTCTCTTAATTGGTTTGTCCTAGGTTTCTGAGATAAACTGAGAGGGTTTTGTTTTCATCTAACCATGCATTAAATCCTACAGCAAAATGATATTTAGAAAATTTAATATATTTCACTATGTAAATGAACTTAGTAAAATGAACCCATAGAGGTGGTCATAAATGGAAATAAAAGTAAAACTCTAAACAAGAAGCCAAAAGTGGATTTAACCATGGATGAAAAATTGGGAGTAGAATTGGATGTTAAACTAGCCATCAAAACAATATGCAAACAATGACACAAAAAGGTTTTTAAAGTAAAATTAAAAAAGGGTGCAACACTAGACACAAAGAAGGGAACAAAATAGGGCATATGAAAGGATACCGAATTGGGTGCAAACAAGGATGCAAAAATGGACACCAAAATGATGATGCAAAGAATGGTGTAAAATTAGGATGCAAAAAGGATGTAAGAAAAGACACAAAACAAGATGCAAAATGGGACTAAAAAATGGTGAAACCAAGGATGTCAAAGATGATGCATAACTAGATGAAAATTCCAACTAAAATCTAGGTGCAAAATGAGATGCAAATGTGGACACAAAATGTGGTAGAAAAAAAGGATGCAAATTTGGAAGCCAAAAAGGATGAAAAACTAGATGCCAAACAGGATGCAAATTTGGACATAAAAAATGGTGCAAAATTGGACACAAAAGAAGAAAAAATGGTGCAAAAATGGGCATAAAAATGGCTCAATTTTGGATGCAAATTGAGATGCAACATTGGATGTAAAATGATGCAACAAATCATTCAAAACTTGGTGCAAAAACAAATGCAAAAGTAGACGAAAAAATGGATCAAAAGTGAACGTAACAATAGACACAAAATGGGATGCAAAGGTGGATGCAATATATGGTTCAACATAGGATGCAAATTTAGATGCTCAAAATGATGAAAAATTGGATGCAAGAAATGGTGTTAAAAATGATGCTAAATTGGATGCAACAAATGATGCAAAATTAAATGCAAAATATGGTGCAAAATAGGATGCAAAAAAGGGAGATAAATAAAATGCAAAAGTGGATGCAAAAAATAGTGCAAAAATGCATGCAAAATTTGGCACTAAATCAGATTCAACATATTGTGCAAAATTGGATGGAAAAGATGGTGTAAAAAAAGGCAGAAAATTTGGCACAAAAATAGATGTAAAAATAAGTACAAAATTAGAAGCAAAAGATGGCATAAGGCCAGATGCAAAAATTGGCACAAATTGGATGTAAAAAAATGCGCTAAATAAGATGTCAAAGATGGTGTAAAAATCGATGCAAATTATGACACAAAAATAGAAGCAAAGAATTCCACAAAAGAGGAAGCAAAAAATGATGCAAAAATAGATGCAAAAAAAGGCACAAATCTAGAAGCAAAACCTGTTGTAAAACCAAATGAAAAGCTTGGTGCAAAATATGATGCAGAAAATGATGGAAAATTTGGTGTAAAAAAGATGCAAAATTTGGTGCAAAAAAGGACGCTTTAAAAATTGTACAATAGAGGCAGATTTAGCGCCAGGTTGCTCATCCCAATTGAGAAAAAAATGCACTAGAATCTGGTGCTAAATCTGGCGCAAATTGCCTGTTTTGTTGTAGTGCTTATAGATATTATGATATATGTAATAGATATCAAACATCTCTTGATCATCATTAAACCACAACTCACAACCACAGGGTCACACGTCTCCATTTTCGGTTGAAGAAATTACAGTGTTGTAGAAAGAAGTACACAAGAAACCAAAATTTTCATACCTAATAAGTCCATAGATCCAATTTTCCACCTTTTACTTGCATATAACAAAAAAATAAAATTAAAATGGTTGTATTTTCCCTTGATAATCATGACTAGCATCGCAGGCCAGTCCCTTCCAACTACATCTTAGGTTGTGTTAATCACATTGTTGAGGTTTCTTTACCATTTTAGCTCAGAGCTATTATGGGATGTCAACGATTGGAAAGTAGAGTATCACTTTGATTCTTCTGGAAGCTTCAAAGACAATGGAGAGGGCTCCATTACAATATTTTGGATGGACATGGCCTTTTCAAGGGCGGAGTTGGAATAATTGGGATGGGCACGAAGGCATTCACAACACCTTCAGAAAATGTCGATGAGGATGGGCCAACATTGTCACCGCACTCCATCGAAGTGTTTTATTATTTCTCCAATTCACATGATTTACCTACAGGTAGACCTGGAAACACCGCATGTGATAGAGGAACTAGAAAAGTTGTGACAGGAATAACAAAATTCCTAGCTTTTGGTGCTAGAAAGCTTGAAATTTTCCCCATACTGAGTTGGCTTGTAAATGAAGGGGTGTTTCCAATTCTTGGGATGAGGTCCTATGATTCAATAAGAATGTTCAAAATTGTAGAACACATCAAGACCATCAACATGAACTAAAAACTACACCAAACAGTCACCAAAAACTCAAGAAGTTTTCTAGTCTTTACAAAGTTTCAAGAAATTCATCTCCAATCCCCTTTACTGACTCTCTGAAGGCCAACAAGAAAAATTAGGTGTTCTTCCTCTGTCTAGGGCACTCCCGCAACACATATAATCGCAAACCTTTATAAAACTTGAAAAATCATTAGATGTATCCAAATAGTGCTCCTAACAGTAACGAGAATCACACCATTTCCCACACAAGTATGGGAATTGTGGCCATTAAAGCCACACAAGGAACAACTCCTAGAAGACATGGCACCACATTCCCCTAGTAGAGTCCAAGGCTGAAAACATAGTATCTAACAGGTAATCCGTGAAGGAGGACAGATGTCGTTTGTCAGACCATGGTACAGATGTTAGCACAATGGTAAAAGGTTAGACGAAGGTTGGCTTGACTATTTTCAAGAAGAGATGCATATCAACGTAAAAATATATTTATTATTACTAAACATTTTCAATATATTTTTAACATGTATTTATTTATCCTAAAATTATATGGTATATTTAATATATATGTATTTTTTATTTTTAATATATATGTATTTTTGAAGCTAGAATTTTATTGATCAATTAAGAAAGTATACACCAAGCATAGTTCTAAAGGTTTTTTATTCGGGAAACCAAAACGACATTGGAACAATAGAGTTTAAGTCAAAAAAAATATATGTAGTACAAAATTTGACACTAAAAACATCATTTCCATATATTTTGGTAGAGACAAAAAACTTAACTAAACTAGCAAAGTCAAGAAAACAAAAAGGTTGCCAAGAGACGGTAAAATCTGCCATGGACCGGAGCTACTAAAATCTAGGTGGAGGCTGAGAGATTGATAGTGGTAGTTGGTGTGCCTGTGGAGGTTGATCCTTTGACTTTGAGAAAAAGAGCCTCGATATTTTTGATCTTTGTTGACATTTACTTGTGCACCATCTAAAGCTGCCTATTTTCCACTTGAATGTGATTGAGTTGAAGAGACAGTTTCTCTTTGCTATCATCCTGATCGACGGTCATTTGACCAAGCACAGTTTTCATGTGTCATTATAACTCAACAAGGGGTAGGTCGAGAGTCATTGAAATCATGTGAATGCCAACAAGGGAGGGCTCACCAGTCAATTATCACGATGCTAACTAGGGGGAGCATCTAGTTGGTTGTATTTCCATTCTTCCAACTGAAGAAGCCTCCACCAATTTTGGAAGAAACAACATGTGGTGAAGGAAAAAACAAGGTGAGAATGTAAAAAACAGTTAATTTTCGGAGCAGTCCAAGTTAGAAGGGCCTAAATTGTCCTTGATTTCACAAGCCAGTATAGAAACAACATAGGGCAACATAAGCATCACCAGAGAGATAACCAAAGAGCACCTTTGAGAAATGTCCCAGCCCCTAACAACCATACACACCTTGGTTAGTGAGGCCATTACATTTTAGTAAGGGAGGATGCTAGGTGGAATGCACTCTCACGTCGTCTCCTCACTCTTAGTATAAAGTGATGATAGGAACTCATTCACATCAACCTTCGCATCCTTGCCTTGTTATTCACCCCAATTGAGGATAATATATAATATATATGTAATTAAAAAATAAATAATAAAATAAACACCTCTGCTTTTTTGAAATATTTATAAAAAGCAAACTTTCTTTTAATTTATCAATTTTTTTATGAGATGAAATCCCTTTACTATACATTTCTACTTTTTATTTTGTTAATATCAAAGATTTAATTTTTAATACACTTAAAAGATATAAAATTAATATAAATTTCTATTTCGTTTTTTTATTATAAATAAATCAATTTGTAATACCTCTAACAAATATATAATTAATTTTGATTTATATTTATATTTAATTTAAAATATTACCTTAATTTATTATTTTAAAAACTAAACATAACAAATATATAAATTTAAATATATGCACATATTTATAATCATTTAAATTACAATTTGTATAGTCAATAAAAAAATTATAACTCTTCCCTTTTGGGGGTGACAAACATAGGCAGTACGTCGGTCATGGGCATTAATCACCCTTCCACATGACAATTATGACGAAGAAGCGTGCTGGGAAAGGAGGCTAGGAGGCTTGCAAGAAAATGTTTTTGAGATAGTGAAGGTTATAATACTGATGGTGATGGAATTTGAATGCATTTTCAGCTACTGGGAGAGGAGAGCACGAGTTATAGATGGAATTGCTTGCTTGGATCCTATGGGACCTCTCTAGAGAGTCAAACCATTATTCTAACCACTGGAGGTACACACTTATGGATAACGAGTTGAAGCATGAAGGTACATGGCCTTAATTCGCAGCCCGGAATGTAATTTGGGACCCTAGTTCGATTAAAACTCAACATTCAACCCTCTCTGGGAGCTTGGTTCATTGCTCTGGAAATATCAGCATGGGGCTTAACCTAGGCTTCGAGTGTTGCGAATCAAAGGGAGACGGAGCAGGGACTAGCATTTATTCTTAGGTAATTATGTCCCTTTTATTTTCTATAGTGATTTGTGTCTGGAATGTTCACTTTGTGTGGCCCAGCTGGTAGTCTAAGTAGTGTGAATAGGGATCATCCTTCTCCTGTGGTTGGCCCTGTCAGGCGTTCCCTCTTTGCTTCTTTTGTTTTAGTCTCGGGAGGCCTCATAGATACTTAAGGCCAACAAAGGTTTGGAAGTTGGTGTCCTTAAGAGCCCCAACAAATAAGAGAAGTTTTGTTAGTCAGGTTGGGGGATGCCCTAAGTGATGCTTTTGTGTTGAAGTTGGAGGTTTTATATACATGGATTCCATAATTGAGGTCAATCTGGTGGTTCTAACTTGTGTCTTTAGAGGAGTGGTCACTAAACTAGTTTGATCTCGACCAATTCGAGTGTTGTATGTAGTATTTTGTGTTATCTATGTGATAGGTGTGGGGCTTGTTGGACGTCTTTTGATTATCTCACAGATTTGGTGTCAAAGGAAGGATCATTCTCATCCTTCGAAGGGGTTGTGTGTGTGTGTTGGGAGTGTATACAATGGTGTTATGGTTTGGTCATGTTTTGCAGGCCTATGTCATTGCATGCAAGTCCAACCCATGAAATTCCAAAGAGGCAGGTCGCAGCAAGGTGGAGTCCAGCAAGGACAGGGAGAACATCCTCATGGGGTGCCACCTGTTACAAAGGTAAGCTAAAGCAGTCCCTCGGTGGTTCCCCTAGGTTGTTGGACTTTTCCCCTCCTTTCAACTCCCTAGAAGCTCAAATTCGCTTAGTCCAAGCATTAGTTGGTCAACAAGCTTGAGATCGCCACAATGACATGAACAAAATTATCAGTGTTCTCAATGATATTCAACATAACCACACGGGGGCTTCACTCAATGAGCCTCTGACATATCACATGCATTTGTGGTATATTAAGAAATACCCTTAATTTGAGTACATATTGGAAAATACCTCTAAAAATCACAATATTTAACTCCCTACCAATACGAACCCAATACCCCTTCCCAATTTGAAAAACCCATACTTTCACTAGATATTGTAGGTATCCATTTTTTTATAACCCTTTATATTTTTTCATTAACTTTGAGCACCATTTTTTATAACTACTAATATAAAAACCTTTTACCCCTTACATATCCCCCAATATATTATGTCATGTTTTCCTCAATATATACCCCCAATATGAATGTATGTGATATGGTATTTCTCCCCTAGTGAAGGCCTCATGCATAACCAATGGCACATCCTTGACTGTGAGGACTCCCTTTGTCGTGGCCAAAAACGGATCCAAGATCGGATGGAAAGCTTCGAGGGTCGCATGGCACATATGAAGTCACATGTGGATGATGTTGCTCAGGATCCAAATAATGTTAATGTGTAATGAGGCAAGTGGGTTACATTTTGTTTTTTTTTTGTATAGTTTTGGGCCTTTTGGGCCATCGATATTTGGTCTTATAGCTTTGTCTTCTTGATATCGAAGTTTTTTTGTTTGTATTTGATGGCCAACAAATCGAGTAGGGGTGAGGCTTTGGTTATCTAGCAGTTCTCCCCGGAATATAATCTTTTCAAGAATTAATAGAAATATTTGACTTCAAAAAAAAAAAATTATAACTCTTATTGTGAAAGATAAAAATTCCCATAAATTTCTCATTTAACCCTTTTTTTTTTAGGAAAAGGGATAAGTTGAAAGTGTAAATGTTAATAATCAGTTATGTTGATAAATTTTATAATAATAAGATAAAATATTAATATTTGATTAATATTTTTATTTGATAAATAGAGAATATAGAAATTTAAAGTGTAAATGTGATATTAATTTGTGCATAGTCATATAAATTAAATAAGTCATATATTGATAGGTATTAATCCATAATAAGTATCAAAACACTTTCTCTTAACTTTTTTCTTAAATGGATAAATTGAAAGGGTTAATGTTAATAATAAGCTATGTTGATAAATTTTATAATTTTTGAATGTATATTTCAACAATTGTTAGCTATGGCTTAGAAGTTATTTCTCGAGAAAACTGTGTAATATATATTAAAAAAATTATAAAATTTATCAACATAACTTATTATAAACATTTCCTTGTGCCTAATGATGGTAAAGTGTTCACCTAAAAAGTCACAGGCTCACATCTTCATCACACAATTTCTCCAAAAATAGCTTCTACACCAAATTTTATAATTATAAGATTTAATATTAATATCTGATTATTATTTTTATTTGAGAAAACTGTGTAATATATATTATAAAATTATAAAATTTATCAACATAACTTATTATAAACATTTCCTTGTGCCTAATGATGGTAAAGTGTTCACCTAAAAAGTCACACGGCTCACATCTTCATCACACAATTTTTTCCAGAAATAGCTTCTACACCAAATTTTATAATTATAAGATAAAATATTAATATCTGATTATTATTTTTATTTGATAAATAGTGAATCGATGCAAATTTAAAGTATACATATAATACTAATTTATACATAGTGGATAAATATTGATAGGCATTAATCCATAATAATCATTAAAACACTTACTTCATTATACATCTCAAATTACTAAAATTAACAATAAATAGTTATAAGAATTAATTAAATAATAACTTTATTTAAAATTATTATTACCCTTATGAATGATAAAAAGAATTAATATGTAAATTATATATATATACACTCTGTAATAATTTTAGTTGAGAAAATGAATTCGATAATGTTACAATTATCTTAAACAAGACCTCGGAGAAAACCTTCGCTGTATAAGAGGAATTAGTTTTCTAGCTCAAACTTCAACGGACATAGGAAAATCAAAGGGATATAATCCCTGAATTAGACATCAAATGTGCTTTGGAATCAAAAGCCAGGTCTAAGATGGGAAGCAGATTTGTCATGTGTGTTGCATCAAAAGTAAGATTGAAAGCTTAATTAAGGAAGGGGAAGGAGTTCAGATATTTACACAGTCTCTTGGGCTTGCCTTGTAAATAACAAGGCCACTACACTAAAAATGTTCCAGAATTTTGGGCTGAGAATCTATATATAACGTTGAGGTATACTGCATCTTTAATTTTTGGTAGATGGCACTTAGATGGGTGAAAGTCCAGTTCTGATGTCATGATAAATATTTTCAATTTCTATTTCAATACAGAAAACAATTACTAAACTTAAGCATCCTCTCTTAAACCAAGATAATGACATGTCAGAATAAATGAAATTCCATTGAATTTACAAGCTTGGACTTTTTGAAGTTGCTTATATAAAAAGAAATGTGATTCGACAAACGTCATAAATTTTGGCTTCTTGCCATTCATACATTTTACAGGGTGTTTTTGATAAATATTTTCAGTTTCCACTGGTAAATAAAACTTATTATTTAAATCTTCTCTCCTGAGTCCTTTTCAACGAAAAAACTGAATTCCAAGAGGAAATGGTAATTCCATTAGAAAAGTATTACACTGGCTTCTTGCTAATGATACAGTAATTGAAGGATCAAATGTACTGAAAGAGCACTGTTAATATTGCAATGGAACAGAAGTCTATAACTGTACAAATACTGCAATGGCAAATATAGTCAAAGAATTTGCTGAAGGAACAAAGAAGCAAGAGACAAGTCTGCATCAAATCTGTAAAGTACATTCTTAAGCAAGTTTTCAAGGAAGCTTTCCATCTCATCATCTTCTCAATTTATGCTTTGCCACCCATCTACTTGGCCGAATAAAATGCTCAGACTAGATGGCATCTTATTCCCTCAAATTATTACAGATTTGCAACTTCAGAAACTTCAAATATGGCAACCTCTCCAACAGAGGGTGCTGCTTTTAAATGCCAACAGTTGTAAAACGTTACAGTTTTAAGATGCTCAAATTTGCAAGTACAATTTGACGGGCTGAACATGAAATCTGTAGCTTCTTTGTGGTCCTGCGTATCCTGAGAATACAATGTTGACAACCATAAATGCCTGCTATCCAACTAGGCTTCCATTGCCCCCACTTCAATTTCTGACCTCATTTCACCCAAGTTTAAATATACAGCCAGCTCATTGAGATTTACACCCCTCAAACTCCAAACATTGTTTTGCACATTGGGTTCCAGACTTAATGGAGGACTTTGCCCTAAATAATATCTGCTCAATCCAGAAAGATCGGAAACACTTGTCATTTTTAGGTGGTCACATAGGCATAGCGTATTTCTATAGGCAAATTCAGTGTAGGGCACATGAACATCTACAGCCAGAGAGAGCTCAAACTGCCTGGAAATTTTGACAGAACCTCTTATGGCAGTGACAAACTTTATGCATCTAAATAAACAATGATCGAGGAAAAACTTTCAAATGGATATGCCCATTAAAATGCAACCTACATCTATATGGATTTTTTCAAAGCATTATAACTCCATTTTAATTTTTGATAGAGCTCTCAATCAATCTTTATGATCAATCTCTATAGATTTCTTCAAAGCATTATAACTCCATCTTAGCCCGTGATAGAGCTCTGTATCAATCTATATAGATTTCTTCAAAGCATTATAATTCCATCTTGGTCATTCATAGAGCTCTGATCAACCGTAAAGCCACTGGAAAAGATGACTAAGCACCTTTAGTTAAGGATAAAAAAATATCCATTTGTGTGTTTAAGGCTTATAGCCAAAGGCAGGCCTTTACACTCGTCCATAAATTTCTTAAAATCACAATAATTTAAGAAATCCAAAATGTTAAACAATGTCCACCCTGCATCTATACAGATCACTGATTGTGTCTGAGGATCTCCTGGCCTCCTTGCTTGGATCAGATTTCTAACTAGAGAATAGTACTTTGCTACCTTTACCATCCCTAAATTTCTGTCTCACGATCTCTTGCCCTCCTTGATTGGCTTGGATCTCTGATTACAGAATAGTATTTTGCTATCTTTTAACATCCGTAAATCCCTGTCTCAGGATCTCTTGCCCCTTGCTTGGCTCGGATCTCTAGTCACAAAATAGTACTTTGCTATATTTAGCATTCCTTAAATTATGGTTTTTGTTTTCACATTACAAGTCTGAATTATTATAATTTAGAAAAACTTTGAACCCAATCACACCATAAGAAGCTTTACTAACCCTGTCAGTGGTGTAGACCATATTGAGAGGCGTTTCCCCATAGTCGGGCACTCCATATGCTTCAATTATTCGATATTCCGCCTGCAGTTGCCCACGACATACTTTATCACTGACCCTTCAAACCCTGAGGCTAGCAAGTGTAGAAAATCTTGAAGCCATGATTGGGTGCCATGCGTTCCATTACCTGATTTGTTTAGAGAGTGCAGTAGAGACACGGGTGTTGTGCTTGGAAGAGATCAAGGAAGTGCTTGCCCTCTATAAGGGAAATTTGCAACTATTTCTTGATGGTCTGCTAGGGGTTTTCTGCAGACCAGACTAATATCGAGCAGAAGGTCACGGTTTTCCTCCATTTGGATAACTTCATTACTCAGATTGATGCTTGGAAAGACTACAAAGTTGTTTTTCTGGGATTGCGTACGAATTTAATGATGAAACCCATGGGGTTGCTAGTGGCAGAGCAGCCCATAGCAGAGAAAAGGAGGGGAAGAAATCTGTTTGCACATAAGGGGAAAGAGCAGATTCAATCCAGACACAGGCGGATTGGGCGTCGGTGCGAAATACCTAAAAGCATGAACAGTGGTGGGTATATGGTACAGGAGAATCACAAGGTGCAATTACCCCTACCCTGCCTCTCTGTGGTGAAAAGAGGTATAGCTTCCTGATGGTGAGTATGGACCAGGAATCAATTTTAATAAAGGTCAGACAAAAGTATGCGGTTGCAGGAATCAATTTTAATAAGGCACGTAATCAGGTGAGATTGTGACCAAAAAGAAGGATATAGGTTCAATGGTCCTCAGAGTTATCAAAAAATTTCGGATAATCAAAGACTTTTGTGTCAAAATTATTAATCTCTATTTCTCTTCAACTTGTGTGGTGGGAGTGGCGGAGCGATAAATAAAGTCGGGATGCCACTTACGATTAACAAGTGAGTGTCGGTGAAGTTAAAATATTCCTTCACGCATGGTGAAGGTTGTCCATACTTTTCAAGATTTCAAAGCATAGCACATTGTCACATAATCAGAGAGGATGAATTTGGTGCAGAATTATTTACATGTACTTTTTTTCAAATTTTGACAAATTAAGGAGTGGTGGCCGAGGCGGATTATCATGACAGCTTCAAAGAAAATCAGTTGCCACGTGTATCATGAATATATAACAGGTGTCGGTGACGGAGGTTAGAGAAAAAAAAAAAGCGGTGTGGAGAAATTTAGTCTGGGAAACCTTATAGGCGGTAGTATAAAAATGTTATAAATTTGCCGGGGAAACCAGGGAAATTGGGGAAGATTTTGGTAAAATTTGATTTTTTTTTGTTTGGGGAAATTTCATGTAAAATTGTTTAGCTTCAAGATTTTGAGTGTACTTACGGGTTTTGGTTTTGAGTGTATTTATGGTTTTTTATTTTACTTCTACTATCAGAATTTTTTTAGGAAAAAAAAATCATTAGATTTGGCTCTAGACGCAAATTTACCAGCAAATTCAAATTTAAATCTCTAAAATTAAAAAATTTCATGTGTTTTTTTCAAAATCTAATTAAAATTGTTGAAATGGTATATTTGAATTGTATAAATTAAGTGTCACTGAGTTTTTCAAGATTTTGAATTTATTTATATATTTAAAAATACATTTTAAATAACAAAAAATTATGATCTCCCTAAAAATTACATTACTAAATAAACAAAATATATATATATAAACAATTAAACTTCACTAATCACAACTAAAAGAAAACAATAAGCGTCACCAATAACAAATAGCACCCAGCACAATAATAAATCCCTTGGCTAATTAGGTGTAAAGGATTCAATCAAATCATAAATATAACCAACGCAACCACATAATTACTAAGTTGATATCAACATCATTTTTAAACCCCAATATCAAATATAAGGTGGCTTATCAAGGTAACCAACAGAAAAGCAAGTTAAACATTAATCACCTTCTACAATATTAATGTTCTTTAAATAGTATTATTCATAATTATCCAATTAAAGGTATTCGGAAAAGTGCAATTTACCTATAAATTAGTTAGCTAGTTTATAACTTACAATATTAATGTTTTTTAAATAATGTTAGTCATAATTATCCAATTAAAAAGGGAATCTAGGAAAGTGCAATTTACCTAAAAATTATAGTGATAATCATAATTATCTAATTAAAAAGAGTATCTAAATAAATGCAATTTACTTATAAATTGTATAGCTTATTACGTACAACAACAAAATATTCAAAAAAAAATCTCAAACCTTGAACACATACATTTTAATATTCAAAAAGATGAGATATCTCAACATATTTTCATAAAGGATAAAAATATGAATTCATTGAGAAAATGAGTCAACTCAACATATTTTCATAAAGCAAAAGTATTCGTTGAGCATTGAATGTACAATAATAAAGGATAAAAATATGAATTCATTGAGAAAATGAGACAACTCAACATATTTTCATAAAGCAAAAGTATTAGTTGAGCATGGAATGTACAATGCTCCCCACTTACCAAAGGAGATGTAATGCTATTCAAAATAATGAAAGTGACTTGTTATCACAATTACATGGCCAACCTCCATTACAACTATTTGACCATCACAAATATGGCATCAACTTCCATCACAACTAAACAACCACAATTAGAATTTGCAATGCAAATTTGAAATAATCAAGTCAAATAACAAAGTAGAAAACATGCAAATCACCATAAATTTGAGAATAGAGAAAATTTGCAACTGCCGTGTAAATTAAAATTGCCAAGCAAAATAGCAAGGATGGTACACACTTGGACACTATTATTGTGAATAAAAAGTGTTATCGATTAAATTTAAAAACACTCTAAATTGTATTTTAAATTAATTGAAGGTGGAAATTTCTTTTATAAAGGTGAATATGGCTAGGGTTCTTGTCTTCAGAGGTTCATCCACCACCTTCAACTTCTAGCTCATCTTCGTTGCCCCAGAATACTTTGTTGTGGTGTGATCTGGTGAAGCTCTAGTTATCATAATGTCCACAATGGTCCCAGGGTCAACGAGTTGTGGGCTCTTAAATGTCCCAGATTTGGAGTACCTCAACCCTACGCATGATGATCTCTATAGGTATGTTCCTATTCATGCAAATCTGAGGTGTGAGGATCGCTTTCATGTGATTTTGCCTAATCATCTTCTCTTCCACGCAAATCTGGATGGAGTGAGGAAAGGGTAGTGGGAGTCTCAAATTAGTGGTGGTTTACTTATTTGGCAGATGGAGTAGAGGATAGGGATTGGGTTAAGTGGCTCTCAAAAGATCTTTTGCCAAAGATTTTTAATCCATTTCTTCTTTCCAAGATGAATGTAGAGCATTTCGTTTTACCAGACTTGATGTATAGTCAATGTCTAAAGCATGATCCGGTAATGGATTATAGGGAAGAATTTCAAATTCTTTTGAATACCCTAAATGGGAAATCAATCCTCATAGGGGCTTAATCATTGTAGCTAGTTTCAGATTTGAAAAAAATTGTGCAGGATAAATTGGGGTTTCCAGCAAATGTTTAGAACCTAATATAAGAGAGGAAATTATTGCAGGATGCCATCAAATTGAAAGACTACAACATTGATCGCAATTCCACAATCATCATAAATTTGATATTACAGGGTGGAGCCCCAGGATCGATCATTCCACATGGAACAACCTCAACGGTTAATGGTCCAAGTTCTTTGAAGGATGCAATGAGAAGGAAAGTTGTCATTCAATGCCCAAATATGATTATCCCAAGACAAAGAAAGCACCACATCTGTCAGCAAAATTGACTGAAGTGAGTGGGCTTTTCATTATTCTCCAAACTAGAGATTTGATCTATCGATTTAATTGCTTATGGCCCAATTTTTAAGATCTACATTAATGAATCTTTTTTTCAGAGGAAAAAAGCTGGATTTAAATTATATTGAGAGCATATAATAGTTCGGAATACATATGAAATAAAAGAAACTCGTAAAAGTTTCAGTTAGACGTGCGCCTGGGGGAAAGAAACCCCGAGAAATGAAGGACTGTATGTCATTAGAAAGTCGGGCACGGTGAGCCCAGATCATGGCGCAAAACTGCAGCCAGCCGGAAGCATGAAGCATGAAGAGAAACCAAGAAGATCAGATAGCCTGCAAGAGATGGATGCAGGGACTGTGAGCCAAAAGCCATAAAGGCGCCCGATTTTGACATTATGTGCTGCTGTATAAAGAAACATAAAGCTGGAAAATTAGGTTGGCCTGCAAGAGATGGATGCAGGGGCTGTGAGCAAAAACCCGATTTTGACATTATGTGCTGCTGAATAAAGAAACATAAAACTAGTCCGGAGGCAGAGAGCCGACTATCAAGGGGATGATGGAATCCAGAGGCAGGGTGCATTCCTGGAAGATGCAGCGGCATCTCCATTTCCAGATGTGCCAAACGGAGAGGATGAATAAGCCATGCAAGGTAGGGCTCTGCGAGGACCACCAGGAAAAAGCATCCGCCACAGAGGGAAACAAGCGGAGAGGAAAGCCATATAGAGAGGATAGCTCGGACCAGATTGCAACAGAGGCAGCGCAGTGAAGGAACATGTGGATGTTCGATTCAATATCGGCACGGCAGAGAGGGCATCTACCAGGCCCGTGCCATCCCTTGTGCTGGAGAACATCCCAAGACAGGTTCCTGTTGTAGAAGAGAAGCCAGGAGAAGAGGATAGATTTGAGAGGGCAGGGGGCTTTCCAAAACTTGATGGGGAAGAGGAGGGGGGGGGAGGGATGGCAGATGAGAGAGCAGAATAGAGGCGGCGGGCAGTGATGGGGTGTATAGAGGAGTCTGTAGACCATATTAATGCGTCCTTAGTGCCAAGCTGTAGGATTCCCCGGCGGGAGAAGGCAAGAGTGGAGGAGGACCATAGTGGACGGAGGGGAGGAGGGATGTGGAGTTGCTGTGCAGATTTCCAGATAGGCTCCGAGGATGACCATGAATCTATAAGGTTGGACCATGTGAAAATACCCCTAGAATGGAAGAAGGCTAGGAGAGCCGGGGGGATAAGAGGTTCAAGGTTGTATAAGGTGGGGTCAAAACCGATAAGAATGGATGAGCCTGTGAAAAAGGACCATTTGAGATTCTTCAGGAAGAACGGTTGGAGCTTCCTGAAGCAGCGCCATATAGGAGAACCATGCCTGATGCCAAGCGAAGATCGTCTGAGCCAATACTCCATGTTCCTGCCTTTTAGGTACCTCTGCCTGATAAGAACTGACCACGGGCTGCTCCCATAAATACCCCTGTGTAAGGATTTACAGAGTAGCGCCTTCCCAAAAAGCCGCATATTTAAAAGGCCCCAGCCGCCTTTCTTCTTCGAAATTGTTATGAGATCCATTCTTGCAAGGTGAATTTTGGATTGATAGGAGTGGCCGCCCCAGAGGAAGTTGGCAGCGATGGATTGCATTCGCTTGATGACCGTAGCCGGGAGGAGGAATAGGTGACCCCAGTAGACAGCAAGTTGTGAAAGAACAGCTTGGACGAGGATGAACCTACCGGCAAGAGAGAGCAATCGCAGTTCCCATTTAGAGATTTTATGATAGAACCGGTCGATAAGCCACTGCCAGTCCTGGGGGCGGTTGCTCTTTACATTGAGGTGGAATCCCAAATATGTAAAACCGTCATTTATGAGAGCTAGGCAGATACCAAAACGGTTTGCGATCCATTGGGCCAAGGCCGGGTTTGAGTCATTGTGGTAGAGCACAGTTTTACCATTGTCGATCATGAGGCCCGTGGCAGAGCGGAACTTCTGTAAGAGCACGTGTAGACAGACCCAAGAAGATTTACATAGCAAAGCAAAAATCAGAATGTCATCAACGAAGAGATTATGGGAAAGAGAGATATCCTTACAGATCTTTACAGGCTTGCATCTGCCCTGTGCAACTGCGAGGTTGATGTGAGTGCTGAGAGTGTTCATCACCAAAATGAAAAGGAGAGGGGAGAGAGGGCATCCCTGGCGGAGCCCTCTCTCAGCTTGGAAGAATGATGTTGGAATTCCGTTGATGATAACCGAGTAGTGAACACTCTCGACGCAGGCCATTATCCAACTGATAGCCAGCGGCCTCAGCCCAATCTTGGCAAGGAGAATCCGAAGAAAACTCCAGTTGATGCAGTCAAAAGCCTTTTTTAAGTCAATTTTAAGCGCCGCGGCATCAATGTTCTTGGAGGATATGGAGAAAAGGCACTCTTGAGCCATGGCAACAGCGTCATGGATAAGTCTATCCTTCAGAAAGGCATGTTGTTGCTGTGTAATGAAGGAGCCGAGGATTTTCTTCATTCTTTCGGCGATCAGCTTGGAGATGATCTTGTATAAGGAGTTGCACAAGGCGATCGGCCTATAATCGCCAAAGGAAGAAGGGTCTCCTGTTTTGGGAATGAGGGCGATAAAGGTGGCCGATAGAGAGCTGTTAATGCTTCCAGAATGACGAGTGGCATCCACCATATTGAGGAGATCGCGCTTGAAGAGATCATAAAAGTGAGTGTAAAATTCGATCGGGATTCCGTCAGGCCCGGGGCTTCTATCTCTTTTGAAACTTTTGATGATATCAGAGAGCTCCCCTTCAGTGACAGGCCTAAGGAAGGCATCGTTAGCCTCATCGTCAAACATGACCGGAAGTTGGTCAACCGCCCACAACATATCATTAATGTCGCTCTGTTGCCGATTATATTGGGAACTGAAGAATCTGGTGGCCTCGGCAGAGATGTCGTGTGGGGAGAAGAGGAAGTCTCCATTGGCGTCTTCAATTTTCCAAATCGTGTTTTTTAATCTTCGGGCGCTGGCGAAATTGTGAAAAAATTTGGTGTTCTTGTCGCCCTGATTGAGCCATGTGGCTCGACTTTTCAAACGCCAAGATTCTTCCTCTTTTAGGAGAAGATCATGCTTCTTTTTTTCGAGGGACCTGAGATAGACCTTTTTGTCAAAAGAAAGGTTTTGAAGATGAAGCGATGAGGAGAGCCTGTTGATAGCGGAATTGATGCTAATAAGGTCGTGAGAGTCGTGTAATTTCTTTCTGATCTGCCAGGATTTGATCTTCTCCCTCAGTTATGAATTTTTTCCCTGAAAGTGAGGAAGGGGGCATCGGCAGCTTGATTGATATACTCCCAGCAGGAATTAACAAAGGCGACGAAAGATTCATCCTGAAGATGAACGGAGTTGAACTTGAAGGAGTACCCCTTTTTTTGTTCATCGCATCTCCAACTGAGAGAGATGGGCTTGTGGTCGGAAGACAGGTCGTCGCCGGTTTTGGCAGTCGGCATCCCCCAGAGATTAATGATGAATGTTGATAACAAAAAACGGTCAATCCGCTTAGCAATGAAGGCCGAGCCCAGCCTGCCATTGTCCCATGTCGGAGCCATTGGCTCAGGGATGATATCAACCAGGTCTCTTGATAAGAGCTCCCCACACATTTTGCCAGCCAGTTGGTCCGTAGAAGAGCATTGACCCCAGCATTCATCCGAACTGAGGGTAAAATTAAAATCACCTGCAATGAGCAAAGATTTGAGATCGAAAATTCCGGTTGGAGCAGAGAGTCCCAGAAGGGAGTTCTGTTCCGGTAGGGCGCATAGACATTAAGCAAATTTAGGGTTTGCGGCCTTCCCCTGATGGAAGCCGAGATAAGAATGCCCGCCATACACTTATAAGCTTTTGCTTTTACCATGTGGGGGTCCCAAAGAGTTACAAGACCACCCGACAGGCCATCTGCATTGGTAGCAGCCATGTGCCATGTAGGGAACATCTTTCTAAAGAAAGCCAGAGCAATCGTGCTGGAGTGCATGGTCTCTTGGATAAAAATGATATGTGGACGGGCAGAAAGAAAAGTCGCTTTCAGAGCCAGATATTTGGGGGCCGCTCCTAATCCCCGAATATTATATGAAATTAGGAAGGTCATTTGGAGGGTTGACCAGCCTGGCTTGCTCTAAGGGGCTGTGGCAAAGGAGACTCCATAATAGGAACGTCAATGAGAGGAAAGTTTATAACACCCAAATCAGAAGCAGTCGTCCGACCCTTGTAATGTCTGCTCCCTCCTCTGTGCTTTTTCCTTACAGTAATGTTTTTTGCAGATTCCGGACTGATGATAGGGAATGAGGGTTTATGGATAGTAAGGGGTTCGAGAATGGGGGGATGACGATTGAGGAGAAGGTCGATGTCACTATCGAGAGCATTGTCCGGGGAAGCTGTAGGGGAGTTTAAGGGGGTCGGAGTGACCTGTTGTTCTTTTTCATAGAGGGCAGGGGACGAGATTAAAGGAGAAGGCGTGGAAGAGGAAATCAGGATAGGATGGGAGCCAACAACAAAATCTGTAGCATTCATGGCTGGCGGGGAGGGGACTGCATTCTCCTCAAACTGTTCAGGGATTGGGGGACTAGTGAAGTCCGCCATATTCATCCGAGGAGGGGAAGGCGGGGGGCCTTTGAAATCAGCGAGGTTGGGCGACTCGATTCTATTGGAAGAGCCATCCTGCACTCCGTGTTGATCAGAAGACTTGAAAGAGAAGTGCCTCCCCAAGAGGTTGTCACTATCGGAGTTATGTTGCCTTTCTTTCACCTTTGTAATGGGAGGATGCCTGTGACGCCTGTGTTTGCAGTCTCTGATGAGATGGCCTGTCCTGTGGCACGAGGAGCATCTGAACGGGATGCCCCAGAAGTCGATCCTTTGACAAATGCGGGAACCTTCCCAAAAGATCTCGATGTGTTCCGGATAGCCCCCTTTGAAAGGCCTTTCAACGAGAATCCAGGCGATTCTCTTGTCCTTTTCACCGCGGACCCATGGGTCGACATAGATGAATTTGCCAATCGCATTGCCTATCGATGCGAGAATATCCGGCGTCCAGAGCTCGAGCGGAAGGTTTGGGAGCTTTACCCAAATCATGCAGTGAGAGGGGGTGTTTTTGAGGGGGTCGAAGCCAAGATACCACCTTGAGAGGGAGAGGAAGTCTTCCCGAGACCCACGGTTTGCTTAAAATCCTTTCTTTGTCGGCCTCCTTTTGAAAATGGAAAGAAAACCATTCTTTCATCATGCGAGAGATAATAGGCGTGTACCCAATGATAGGAGACCAAGTATTAGAAATCCAGCTTCGCATTTGACTTTCGTCCATCTCCGGGAAGAACCATTTCCCTACTAAGGCATTCTTTTGAAGACTGTCTATGCGATCCACAAGTGAAGGGCCTGAAACAGAAACCGCCTTAGGAGGAGGAACCGTTTTGACCGGTGCTTTGTGTTTGGACCGGCGATGCAGCTGATTGTGTGTGGCCAGCAAGGGGGGGGGCCCAAGCCGGGAAGGAAGGGACAGTGACAGTGAATCATGCCAACTAGGATCCTCACTGGCAGCAAAACGGGCTGATTCTGCTTCTATGGCTGCGGCAAAGAGAGCCCTCGTAGTCGGGGAGTCGCTGTCTTCTGCCATCGGAGTCAGGAACGAGATCCCAAAAAGGGATCCCCCGTACTGCCCAAAACTTGAAAAGGAACCAGAAAAGTCAGCAGCGGAGAATAATACCTGGATTGAGATGTAGATGCAGGAGGAAGAGCTGGAGGGAGTACAAGATAAGATTTTTGTCCAGTATTCCCGGCAGACGAGAGGACAGATAAATGACAGAGAAGGGTCTAGAAAAATATGTTGGAGGCGGGGGTGACGAAGGACTGCCGCTGAAATTTGAAAAGCCAAGCTAGAAGGGGAGGGGAGCAGTTATGGAGAAAAAGAGAAAGCCTGAATTATGCAGAGAGGGAGGATCGAGGCTAATAAAGGATCACCGGAAAGAAGTAGATGATTCAAATCCGAGGAGAGGGCCGGAAAAACAGATTGCCTCGACAAAGATCGGTGACCGGAAAAAACAGAGAGCCTCGACGAGGATCGAAGGCGGGCCGTGACAGAGCTGTTGATTCAACTGTTGCAGTGGAAACAGCAACAATAGCAGCGGCAAATGCACCACCAAGTGCTTATAATTCTGAAGCGGATATCCTTGCAAGGGCTATAGATGAAGAAGGAGGATCTGATTCTATTTAGGATAGCTTTGAACATAATGACCCCCTATATAGCAAGGAGAAAAACATAGAACTGATAGAGAACGGTCGAGAAGATCCAAACTATAGAGATGGCTGTGATGTTGCCATGCAAGAAGAAAAAACAAACGGATATGGGGAGAAAAAGCTATAATGCAATCCTACGTAGCATAACCTTGAGATAACAGAGATAAGCCGTGTAAAAACATAGCTGTAACCATATGTGCACAAACTTACAGAGTCTAAAAAAAGATTAGTGCATGGGGAGTCAGATACAGACCTGAGCGTGGAGCCGCGCGGACACCGGAACAGAGAACCGAAACCATGTAAACACCAAGAGAGAGGCCGTAGCAGCAGCGAGGACGGGAAGCTATTGGTGTGCGTTCATGGCATCGCTGATTGGTCACCTCCGGCGCGCATGAAAGAGGCCTGTATGGTTGGTGCACGGAGGGTGGCGAAAAAGGATGGCTATAGGCCGAAGCAGGGTGGATGGAAGTCTATTGGTCTGTGCGTCCATGACTTCGCTGAAAGATCACCTCCGGCGCGCATGAAAGAGGCCTGAATGGTTGGAGCACGGAGGGTGGCAAAAAAGGATGGCTATAGGCCGAAGCAGGGTGGTTGGAAGTCTATTGGTCGCAGCAGCGAGGTCGGGAAGCAATTGGTCTGTGCGTCCATGGCTTCGCTGATTGGTCTCCTCCGGTGCGCGCGCTCCAGCTACCTCAACTAACTAGTAGAAAATGAGAAATTAGTGACTAGGTGACTAAAAACGTTAGTCACCATAGCTTTTCCAAGTGAAATACTACAAAAAATGACCAATATTAAGTGACCAAACTAAAAACGACTAACATAAATCACTAATTTAGTCGCGGGTTAAAATATGTGACTAGCTAATAAGTAATACAACTAAAAATGACTAATTTAGTCTAAGAACAAAAATACAACTACCTAACAAGTACTAGAATAATTCGAATCAGTTTTTTTTATGTCAGTCATCTTAATTGTGTCAAGCAATCTAAACTTACAAGTGATAGGGGATTGAGAGGCTCTTAAATATTGGTTGAAAGGTTATCCTTCCTTAAACACTTCTTCATCCTCACATGGTGTATAGCTGAGCCAACTTTGTATTATTTATCTCTAATAATTTGTAATTTTAAAATACATTTTTAATCAAAAAAAAATTATGTATTTTTAAAAAATCTATTCATTGAATCTAATTAGATCTAGTTCCAATTTGAAATTAATTTGAAGAGAAATTTTAATTTTTAATACTATAATATCAAATAAAAACTACTTTAATTTCATATTAACCGACCTAGATCCATCTTAATCACGGATCTACCAAGCGCCAAGAGGGATCCAATCTCTCGATGTGCGAACTTTTTTTTTCTAGTGCAAAACTTGAGGAAATGTTTGCACCTCGAGAGATTGGATCCCTCTCGGCACTTGATAGTTATAGGGTTAATATGGATCTAGGTTGGTTATATAATACTATATAATATCTATATTTGTATTTGTATCTCTTTGTTATTCCCTCTCTCTATCTCACCCCACAAACATACACACACTCTCTCCCCCTCTCTTCCCTTTGTCTATCTCTCTCTTCCCCTTCTCTCCCTCTATATCTATATCCTTCTCTCTATTCCCTCCTGCTCTCCTCTCTCCATGACTCCCTTGTCACCCCCTCTCTCTCTCTCCACCTTTCTCCCTCTATGTTTTTCTTGTTCCCTCCCTCTCATGTCCCCTCTAATTCCATCTCTATCTTCCTTCCTCTCTATCCCTTATCTCCCACCTCCCTCTATCTCTCCCCCAAAAATCACTCTCCCTCTCTCTCTCTCTCATGTCCAACTCTATCACTATCTCTCCCTCCCTATCCTTCTTCGTCTCTATGTCTCCATCTCTCTCCCTATCTCTATCATCTCCTCTTCTTTCTCTCCCCTCCTCTCCTCTCTCCCTCACTCTCTCTCTGTCTCTCCCTTCTCACTCCTCTCTATCTCCACCTCTATCTCTCTATGTCTTTGTTCTTTCCTTCCTCTCTCTCTCACTCCAACTCCATCTCTCTCTCCTCTCTCTTCCTTCCTCTCGCTCCCTCTCTTCCACGTCACCCTTCCACCCCCACCACCCCCCACATCACTCTATGTTTCTCTCTCTCTCTCTACCCTCCAAATTTTTCACTATCTCCCTCCCTTTCTTCGCCCCCTCCCCAACTCTCTCTTAAATTTGATCAGATTGTATTGTGTTTAAGAAATTATCTAAATTAGAAAAACTTAATTGGTTGTAAAATATTAAACCTATATTTTGGATCAATCGTGTCAAAGAAAATAAAATAATGAATGCCGGTTATATATAAAGAACTGACATAGATCCATATTAACTTAATTTTATTAAAACCTTAATTTAATTTCTATGGGAATATTTTTAGTAGTGGTGAGGATAGAAGGTTTATTTATATCCCAAATTGTAACATTTTCCCTTTTAGATTCAATTAAAAAAATGTTGTAAAATTAAATTAAAATAAAATATTTTTACTATGAAATAACTTATGGTTTTTTGACATGTGGTATTGATAAGCCATGGTATTGACCCATGGTAATGTAACAAAGCCAATTTACAAGTTAATATCCATGGTAAAGTGAGGATGAATGTCCATGGTTAACAATCTTGTCATATTGTTATAAAATATTTTGATTGTGAAATAATTTATGTTTTTGGGACATGTGGTATTGATAATCTATGGTATTGACCCATGGTATTGTAACAAATGCTATTTTTTACAAGTTAATAATATCTATTCTAATGTGGGGTTGAATATCCACCGTTAAGAATCTCGTCATATTGTTATAAAATATTTTTGTTGTGAAATAAGTTAGGTTTTTGGACTTGTAGTATTGATAACATGTTATTGGCCCATGGTATTGTAACAAAGCCTATTTACAAGCTAATAACAAAATCAAAATATAATGAATTGAATTTTATTATTTTTTTTAATTTACCTTTTTATTATTAATTGAGGTCATATTTTAAATGTTTACACTCATCCCAATATCATTTTTAACTTCTTCTTCTTCTTTTTAACTTACTGTCTTATGAAAAAATAAAAAATTCTTATTAAAAATAAATCATTTAACCCAATTGCAATTTAAATATTTTATTTTATATTATAAATATTTATTTTATTTTTTCCATTATAAATATTTCTTTTATTTTTCATTTCGAGTTTAGCATTGGGTTCAAATAAAATATTCATAGATCTCTCCCTTGTTAATATCTGCGTGGAAAGGAAGACCGCAATGTGATCTATGGATTACATGGGATTCGAACCCCATATGGAGTTTGCATGGGAAACACCTTGGGAGAGCATCAACGATTAGATGGAGGAATGGCAGGGTCATTGGGCGTGGAGATTTTGGCCATTTGTACATGGGTATGAATTTGGACTCTTAAGAGTTCTTCCTTTTACTAAAGATGATTTTTTTTCTTATGGGTAAACAATTTCGAGGGTTTATATGATCAAAGCATAAATTTCATCTAGAGTTGAGGGTTTAATGATCTTGATAATGCAGATCTTATTGCGGACAACAATTCATCAAAAGACAATACGGAAGTAAGAATTTTGCATGTCCTTATTGTACAAAGGATTTAATGATTATGATAATGTAGATATTGATTGTGGCCAACAATTCATTGAAAGACAATGGACATGTAAGAATTTTTCATGTCCTTATTGTATAGATCAGTTCGCTCCTCCCTAACTTTTCTAGGGTCAGAATGCATGAAATTTTATTTTTTCTTTTCACCTTTTTTTAGTGGTTGATTATTTGTGTAATGGACTCTACCATGCCCAAATTCAAAGGGCTCGAGTGATGCAAGAAAATTTTCTGGTAGGATGCAAATATTAGACCTTCCTCAAACTTTGTTACATGAAATTAAAATTTCTTGTAATCATGAACATAAAATATTTTATGTTTCATCCTTAGATTCTGATCTCAATGCCTACAGTTTTAAACCATGTTACTATATTTTAAGTAGAATATACTTAGATCCATTAAACCTTACAACTCTCCAAAGCTTAGGTTAATTTCACCTAAAAAGAAGGAACCTGAATGGCTTTTGCAATTTAGACTCAATGCTTATAGACAATGATTAAAAATGGAAGAACCCAAATGGTCTGATAACTTTTACCCACCCATCAATTTCCAAGACCTTTGTTATTATTCTGAACCTAAACAGAGAGAGTAGAAGAAGAAGAGGAGCCTAGATGAGGTGGACCCTGACCTGCTTGATACTTTTCAAAAGTTGGGCATGCCCTTGACTAGAAGAAGAGATTTACCAATGTTGTTGTAGATGTTGTTTTTTACAGTGTTTTCATTGCTACCATGCATAGGTAGGCTCTATACGCAGTTGAGGTTATCTTTTGATCATTATAAGATGTAATTCAGGAGTATCTTGATCTAGTTAGGAAGTAGCTTGGCAAGTTTGTTCCTCCTGCTAATAAGTATTATGCTGCATTTTATTTTTATTTTAGTGATAACTCTTTCTATTAAATCCCCAAGCATACTTTGTCACCCATGGAAATATCCACTTATTTTAGGATGAATGAGATGAACACCAGGAAGTTTGAGAGGACTCTTATTGTTGTAGATGAGAGGCATTATTTGAGGTGAGTGGAATTCTGTGACATATATTGAAGGATGCACTGCACCATTTTATGACACCAATCATCTCCATGCCACAGTAGTGGATCTCTATTGCACCAAGGGAGCAACGATAAAGTATTCCACTGTAAAGAATTGGTATGTTGGGGATGAGGAACGTAGACGTGGGATTTGTAATTTTATTACGAAAAGAGATTTGTGTGATGGAGACAAATCAAGGACTTCGTGTACCTGAGTAGAGACTGGTTCGATAATCACCTGGAAATACTCAAGCGTTGTTTTGAAAGGTGATGATTCAATTGGAGAGTTATATTATGTTGCCTTCAAAAATAACTATCAATAAGGGGGTGACAAAGATGATCCATATAGGGAATAATTGCAGGAGCAGGATTGTTTCTAAAATTATATCTATAAGAAAGTCAAGGAACTACTACAGATGATTAGTGTAGGTGCAAACAAATTCTCATAATTCAAAGTTACTGACTTGAAGATAAGATGGCCAGTGCAACTATTTACTTTAAATAGGCTAAATTTAGGTAATTAAAATAACTTTGAAAATCACTAGAAACACCACCCTTGTTTATTTTAAATAGGCTAAATTTAGGTAATTAAAACAAGTTTGAAAATCACTAGAAACACCACCCCCACATCATTTTATTTCCAGTTGTACAGGATAATATTGAATAAAATTATGAGCACTTCCATTTAAATTGACCTTACATAAAATAACAAACAAGGTTGATGCTTTTAAAATCTATATCCATCATTAAATATAAGAAATGACAAGGATGGCTCATAATTTTAAAGGCTATATCCATCACCAACTATAAGATAAGAGTTAATGAGATGAGAAAAAGTTTCTCTTGATATAACATGTAAATGCCATATTACTTATAGCTCATGCATATTGTATCTTATTGTGCATATGTTAATTGTATAACTTTAATCTGGGTAATTTTTTACATTTAAATTGTCAAATATGTAGAAGTTACATTACACTAGCTTAAATCCGCACACAAATAAAATATCATAAATATGGCAGGGGAATGGGTAAGCATTTTCACACTGGTTTTAAATTTCCCCTTGGTTGGTGAAGAACCAATTCAATGTTATTTTTGGTGGAGTATTAAGTTATTAACCTAAGATAAAAAAAATGTTAGTCTCTTAAATGACTGAAAAATTTAGAATGTTATATAGAAGTTACATTTCACGTAGCTATATCTACCCTTATCTCACTTTAATATTTGAACTCCATTTTTTTATATAGAAGTTACAATTCATGTAGCTATAGAAGTTACATTTATGTGTTTTAGATAGAAGTTACATTTTACATAGTTATATCTACCGTGACATAACTATAATATTCCAATTCCATTTTTTTCACACTTTTCAACATTTTAAAGATTTGTCTATTTTAGTGTGATTATGCAATTAAATAGTTGAGATTTTTTAAGACATCTCCTATTTGCAGCATTTTGAATTCTTAAGTGGGACCTTGGGTAGGTTTTTGTTACTACCATATATCATGTTTTAAGTAGATGGTGTTTTATAATTCAGCCAAGAGACTTTAGGAGAAACCTTGAATTGCATGCTTGTTTCCATTATACATCTAATATTTGCAACCTTTTCCACGATAAGAACCCAATAGCCCATGTTGAACATGAAGCAAGTACCTAAAAAATTGGGGAATATCATTTATTCTATTTCCAGAGGGGGATAGATCCAGAGAAGGTAATGACAACTATCATAAATGGCTTTTGTCGGGTTGTATTTAATGAAATCCCACTATAATTTGCTACTAAAGTAAATCAATTGATGAATTTGAAAATTGAAGGTGGTGTTGAATAGGTGTTGAAAGGTATCTCTATAACACTATCTATCTACATGATTCTAATGCCATGAGATGGTGTCTTAATAACACTATTGTCCAGTGATGGGTGCTAGATGTAGATAGCTTTCTCATGTCCTACAAGTAAATCGTATCATTATATTTCTATGAAATCTTAGAATGTGTTCAAAGTTTGTCTGAGATAAGGAAATATATATGTACTCTTAAATTTATCTATGTCGTAATAAGATCAAGACTAAATTTGTCATTGCAAATAATTGGGATCTACCATGTAAGTTTACTTTACTACATGAAATTATTGATTTGTTAGATCCCAACTAATTAGGGTTGAATTTATTTTTGTTGTAATGAGATTAAGAATAAAGTTGTCATTTAATCACTGAAATATACCATGTAATATTTATTCATTACATGAAATTATTTGTTAGATCCAAACTTATTAGGATTATGAAAAGTCCTCTTTCATGACAATATTTATGAATGCTCTATTCTTGCTCAAAGAATTACATATTATAGAAAGGTGGAAAATAAATTAGATGCAACTGAATGGTTTCTGTTTTAAAATGTGTGGAGGGAGTATAAAAGCATTTTCAGCTGCATTCAAATATTTTGGAGCACCCACTAAAGTGCTTCATTTTCCTTCTAGTTAATTCCATTTCTATTATCCCAATGCTTCTAAAAGTCCTTCTCTAAAGTGATATGTTAACTATCTTGGAGGGAAATTGATTACTTGATTGGAACCCACGGATTACAATTTTATTAGGAGCAAGGGATGAGAAAGCTTCATATTCTTCAATATATTCTGCAAGTTAAAAGCATATCGAATGATTGCCTTTCTGTTTAATTGATACGACAATCACTCGAGCATTTGTTAGGATTTTGAGACCTTTTTCAATGAATTTTTTTTCTTCTGAAAGTTATGTTCTCAATTAAAGAAATTAAAGAAAAGGTGAAAATGATGCAATGGAAGGATTTTCTATTTTAGTGCCTAAGAATGCCTTTCTAATGTGAAGGTCTTGGTATTTTCTTGACTCAAGATTAATTGCATTTGACTTCCTAGAATTTCTTTTAATTTCATTTTTGTTGTGTTTATATTGTTATCCTTGAAGTTGGTGATCTATTGTGTGTGTAATAGGAAGTATTAACTACTAAGCACTCTCAAAGGTGATATTGATGGATGACTAAATTTAAATGTCCCTACTTGACACTTTAGTATTACATGATCATGCAAAGAAATTATTAATCAATATTAAAGGGAAGATGATTAATGTGTAGTGTTTCTTGGCTTGTCATATAATTACTGCATTTTGGCCCCCAATAATATATTTCAGGCTACTTTTTGGTTGTTACTTGTGGATCTTCCCTTTGGCTCAAAAAAACATCAAGGATAAATGTCCATTGCATTGGCATTGGACATCATCAAAGAGGAATTCACCAAAAGAAGTAGAGGGCATGAGAGCCATTGGTACAATGAGCGGATAACCAATAGAGAAACACTGAGGCACCATAATTTCTTGTCTATTTAGATTCACTCGAAATTGACTAGTCACAAAAAGTACCTTTTTTTGTATACAAATATACTAAAAATGAAATTTCAAACTAATTATTCAAACTAATAAATATCTGATAGTCATAATTATAATTAAATAGTATAATATGATTAATATTATAGGACACAACTAGAGGGTCTGACTGTGAGGGGCATTGTGACAATATATGTACACTTCTCATTGTATTAGACAATCATGTCTCAGAGTGTGCTGCCCATCCAACGAAATGTACTCTGAGAGGCCATTGTGGGATTGAAATTTTTTCTTTCAGTGGACAAGTGGTAATATATTTTCTTAGGCCTTAGTGTTCTTCTTCCTTAAGGTTTTGACACTACTCATAGCTAGCACCTTCATTCAACCAAGTGAGGTACTCATCTTGGAAAGTTGAAACATTTTGTCTCCACAATCCAATATGATGTTGGATCAATCTCATGATCTTAAAAACATTGGTCATAATAGCGAGGAACTTTTACTGTGGGAAAAAGAATATACAAATTTAAGGAACATGACTCTTTTAGAACAATCAATAAGGATATTTTTTACACTGATCTTTTTTTTTCCACTTGTTTTCACGAGTTATCTATTGCCTCATATTTTTAACATGTAACTTATTTGGTATGATTGTGCCTAAGGTTTTGTTGAAGGTTGAATACTAAGTTCCTAAGGTGTTATTTTCTATGGTAACATTTTATTTTTTTTGTTTATACAAGTCATCTCGCTGCATAGTGGCCACTATCGAATGTTGAAGTATATGTCGTATAAATATTTTATAGTCTAGATTATTTCATGTTCAAGTATTCATCGGTTTTCATGTTATATACTATGCATTGTATCTTCTTTCATTTTCAAGAGAGGAACTCAATATTGATGGTAAGAAGCAGCAATTGAAGAAAGAGGAGAAAAATAACATTGGAGCAACAAATGAAAAACAAGAGAGAGAATAGAATTTGTCTAGTGATACCCTTAGAGCCAATATCTTGCATAAGACACACTCATAGAGACTGATGGTCAAGCCTTCAGAGTTGGTGAATTCACTTGCAATTCTTTGGCAACATAGTGATAATGTTTTGAAATGATGAAACAATATTTCATATGTAAATTGTAGTCTAACTGATATTAAATTGGAAACTCACATTGTAATACTTGATATTTTATATAATACAATTTATATGGTTGAAATTATTTTTAATTGCACTTGATATTCTTATAATTAACATATGTAACATTGCATTATCATATTAGATAAACATGCACATTGTATGGCATTTGTTTTAAATTTAGTCGCAAAATCATACCAATTAATTTATGTTGATTAATAATGAACACATAAAATCAATCTAAAGCTACTAAATAGTAGCTTATATTAATTAATGATGAACACGAATAAAATGAATATATGACTAAATTAGTCATTTATAATGATTATGAATGAAATTAAATTAAATGAATAGAAGCTACTAAATCAGTTGTTTATATAATGAACATGAAAATACCAAAAAAAGATAAATGCTTACTGCAAATGATAAAGTTTTGATTAAAATAATGACTAAATTTTACATATATATAACTATTAGTAGCTAATTTACAGTATCTTATGACATCACTAAAATTTAGTCATATTTCTTTGGTCATTAATTGGTTTCAAATGATGACTAAAATTTGCATATATGTGACTATTAGTAGCTAATTTACAGTATCTTATAACACGACCAACATTTTGGTCATATTTCTTTGGTCATTAATTAGTTTTCTTGAGAATTCATATAGTAATGTATTTTGTTGTATATTTCGTCATTAATTGCGACAATTAATGACTAAACCAATGAAAAATTTACGCCCAAATTTATGACTAAACATACTACTAGATGGTGAAATTGAAGAAACCAATTAATGACTAAGCTAAAAATGACTAAAAGTTGGGCGCATTATAAAATACTGTAAATTAGTTACTATTGGTCACTTATATGAAAATTTTAGTTGTTTTTTTAGTAATTAATTAGACATTTTGTACTAGTGACTAGACTAAAAATTGTGATATCTACCTATGTGCAAAGGGATTTTTTGTGGTTCAATTTGACAATCATACAGATCTTGACTATGTCATAAACAGAGGACCATGGTTTCGGGGAAGGGCGGGCCTCTTCGCCATTCCATGGTTTCCAGCTTTTGATGCCACAACAATGGTGGTTACAAAAATGTGGATATGGGTAAGGTTATGTAATCTCCTTCTTCCTTTTTGGCACCATCTTAGAAGGCACTGGAAATTAATTGGGGATATTTATAAAGATAGATCGAGAAAGAATGGATAAAGTTATATTTACATTTTTCTGCATTTGCATGGAGATAGAATTAAGCAAAGGGCTAGCATATCACATACATCTGACTCATTAAGATTTCAAGTGGACACAGTGGCTAGACTATGAAAATACCACATTTAGGTGTCAAATATGCCATCAAATAGAGCACCTATAAAACTCATGCCCTCAAATGAAAAAAAAGACAAAGAAAAGATTGTGAAATCTAAAGGGATGGCAATTTCTAGATTCTCCTTCTTCATATGATGAAGATGAAGAAATTGATTAGATTCTTCAAAAACCATAAACACAAAATCAACAAGGCTCCCAAGAGGAGGAGGGAGAAGAGAAGTAGAAGGATATTTCTAAACATGCCAAAAAAGCCACTGATTTAGTAGTGATCCAAACTGTAATAGTCCTTGGTTAAAGTTACATGTAAATAAAGGGACATTACGTAAGGAAAAAATCAAGCCAAGGCCATGGAACACGTATTCAAAGTTGAATGAGGGGAAAAACATTACATTGGTCATCACTTGCAGTTATTTATTTATTGGATAAGGAAATTGGCATTGGCATTGGAATTGACAAAAGGTAAAGGGAAATAAATGGCAATTAATTCAAGAAATAAAGGAAAATAAGAGAAAAGGAAAATGAAGAGACAAGAATATTCATGCAAGGGAAATTGAAGAAAAAGGAAAAGGGAATTAAAATAAAAGAAGAGGGAGAACATTCTAACACACTCTTTTGGACACTCTTGGACATTTTAGCATTCACTTGGAGGGAAGGAGAGGAAAGGAGAGAGAACATTGTAGCAAGAGAAGAGAGCACATGGACCCAAGGAAGACACAAGCAAGAAAGCAAAGGACAAGCACAAAAAAAGCAAAGGATTGTATGCACAAGATTGGACAATAGTAAGCAAGGATAGAAATCAAGAAAAGAAAGAGCAATCAATTGGAGGATTTTGTAGGTAACAAGTAGCATGTGTGGTTTTATTTCTGGGATTTTAAAGCCTGGCACATGCATTTGGTTTATTGGTTATCTTTTATCATTGGCATGGGATTGACTAAATTGATAGTGATGCACAACCTTTCCTTTTCCATTTCTTGGATAGCCATGATGTAGTTGGTTCCCTTTTTGGTCGGGCATTGGATTGACAATAGATTTTGGATCCGAGTGAGGTGGTCTTAGGAAAATCCCAATGGTTGGGGGTGGAGATGGTTTTCTCTAGGAAACCCTTGGCAGGTGCATGGAGATAGGAAAATTCTTTTGGGTATGGCAAAGAAATTCTTAGGCATCCAAGCTTGTATTGGTTTTGGTGATCTTTGGACCGACTTAGGTGAGATCACTGTGGCTTGAGGGTGGAGGTGTTTTAACCTCTGGATTCCCTATATGGTTATGTTTTAGTTAAATCCCATGAGATCCCATATTCATGCTTGGAATATGGCACGAGGGTGATTGGGCTTAAACAAATATTTGGTTTAGTCCCAATCTATGGTCGGTTGGTAAGTGGAAGTCCCTGACTTAGTTGGAATTATTCATATGTTTTTATGTATTATTCCTTATTGATATTAATGAGAACAAGTTCTAGTTTAGTGTGTGATTTTATGACTAGTTTTTCATTTTTCATTCTAGTTAAATTTTGGTTACATGCATGGTATATTTCTTATTATATGATGTGCTTTTGTTATGGTTTTATTCCATGGTTTGACAAGATCTTGGTTGTTTATATAAATCCATGAGCTAATATGTGTTTGTTATAGCTAATATGAGAGGGCAGTGAGCCTTCTTGATGAACTAATGAATCAATGAAAATATATGCATTCATGACCTACGGGTACTAAGTTTACAAAGTGTTTGTATAAATCATTGTTATGGGTTTTATAATATTGAGAATGAACATAGACTTAGAAACAAATCCTGGAGCCTTAATACACTATCAAAAAAGTTTGGGTAGGTCTAGGTAGTTGGCCTGTAGGCAATCCCTCAAAATATGGAACAGAGTCCCTGGCTGCACCCAAAAAACTGGGAAACTCTAGCTATAGTCGCACGAAGGTTGGGTTGTGTGTGCGGTTGGAGCCTTCTGGCAACATTAATTGGTCGACATGCATGTCGCTGGAAGGCAAAGTGATTCAAAAGGATAGTTCCGACTCAGGGAAATATCATCAGTCGATGTTGTCTGACATCTGGGTGATCAAGTGTTATTGGGAGGTAGCAATAAGTTTCAAGATAGTAGACCCCACTTCCATAGTTGGAACTTCAATGTTGGGCCATACATAGTAACTCTCATATCATGTTTACCTTGGTGAGCTTGTGAAAGTGAGTAAATGTGGGGTGGGGTGTTACACAAACTCTGGGAAATCAGCATGAGGAAAACGACAACATCGAGGGAGCAACAAAGTTTGTAGTAGCAAAGTAGTAAAAGTTTGGCATCCCTTTCAAAAGGAAGTAGGGGGCATAATAAAGGGAACCCATACATCTAAGAGTTCATATTTAGACATAGAATTTCCTCTGAAGGTGGAAGGTAGCCAACTGGAAATAGTATCATCTAGTCCCAATCAAGGAGTTTGGCGAAAGGTGGAAAAAAAGAAAGGAAAAAAGGGGTAACCAAATTATTATTATCAAACTTAGCCTCGTCAATTTTATGTAAAAAATAAATTCTCTTTTTGTGCATTGGCTTAAACATTGATCTTATTGAATGCTTTCGGGTATCTGCAAATTGTAATTTTGTTCCTTGGCTTTTAGGTTAAATAAAATTACGATTTTTTCTTTAGCACAAAAAAAAAAAAACGAAAAAAAAAAAACAAAGAGACAACAATGAAGATTTTTTTAGAATTATTAAATTTGAGGCATCTACTTAGTTTTCTAAATAAAAATAGTCTATATTAAAAACCCCATTTCCAATATAGGATCATCTATATTGACATAAATAAGTTTTACTTAAAGTATAGATATATGAAGCTTTAGTACAGGTATACGTTCATCAATTTTGGCCATTTTGACATAGTCATTTCACCATCCATTTCAATAATCTCTATCAACATTAGACTCACTGAATACAAGACATTGTCCTTTTTATTTTCTAACCATTATTTTGTTTAATCTTGCACTAAAAGGTCTCAATTTCATGTAAAAAGTGGATTGAATGCAATTAAAATTTGAAGATATTTTTTGTTTTGTAGGTCCATTAATTAAAAAAATTTGTTTTATAGATATTGGTTCATTTTAAATGAATCTCAATGTTACCCCGATGGGGGTGTTATCTAGGATGTAAGGGCCTCATTAGAGGGTGTTCCATCCTCCCAAATGCCCCTTCCTAGTTAAGTCATGGCAGAGGTTACTTGTTGGGTGTGTTATAGTTCACAAGTGGTCTTGTTGTTTTAAATTGGCATTCATGGTAATGTAGTGGTCATGTTACAAGGCTAGTGTGAGTTGAGGTGAACACAATTCCTCAATCTCCATCTATAGTTTCAATCTGCTCGTGAAATATAGGTTTCATAATGGATTTTGCTTTCAAGAGTGCGATATATAGCTCTTCTCTCTTCTGGAGTGCGCTTTTATCTTCCTTATTGTTCCGGTGAGTTCATCAACATTTGTCACGTGATTAAATTAACAATTTTTGTTCTAGAGTTATTGCTTTGGTAGGTGTGCTAATTCATTTTGTTTGTCTGGGCCTGTGAGGGAAATTTCTCAGTCAGTGGGGGTGAGTGCTATTAATTTGGCAATATTGGGTTCTTTTTGTTATAGTTTTTAGAAGTGCTTAATGTTTGTATCTTTAAGTCCTAGTAAATTCACTCAATTGAAATTCGGTCGAATTGTCCTAATTTTGGTGTTTGTTAGTGGCATTCCATGTTTAAGGCATTGTAATAGCCTTTTTGTGTTACGTTTGTGCATTAGGAGTTTTCACTGTTTGTTATGGTTGTGTGGAATCAGGTGTGTCATGTTTCTAGGATATTGTGAGCTTGATAATTCGCTAGAATTTGCTCCTATAGTGTGCCAATTGGGTGACGATTTAGTATTCTTCAACTTAGGATCTCACGGTTATGTGTCTTGTCCTTATTCTTGCATTATAGGGAAATGTTCTTTTAGTGTTTACCCTCACTGTTCCCATGCAGTTGCAGTCATGCCTCCTAGACAGAGAATGAGTAGTAAGAGGGGTGGTGGAGATAACGTAGAGTACAAAAGGGTTCATCCTTTTGCCTATGAATTTGTTTCTACCTTCTTTGATGTTGCTCCTCTAAAGGTGAGGAAGGAAATTTTATTTCTGGAATATAAAGAGGCATGTGATCGACCTTAACACTATGATTTTGAGTTGGCGGGGGAGGAAATGAAATGGGTCTGGTGCTAGTAGATAAAGGAAAAGGTGGATTCACTTTCTAAATTCTTTGGATTTACACTAAAAAATGACTACCCTGTTGTGACTAATTTTCAAAGATAACAAGTGGTGAATTACAATGTATTCTCCTCATTAGAGGACATTAAATGCATGCTTCACAACCAAATGTTCTTCTTGGATAATTTGGATTATTATTTGGCTTGTGTTGAAGGATTTCTAGTGAACAATTCTACCTCTGGTGATCTCATAGATCCTCTGGAATATAGTGCTCAAGTGTATACTACAATAACCTCTAATCATGACTAGAGATGGTGGGTTTCATGTCTTTTTGTCATAAATTTTGGCATGTGTTCTTTAGGTATGGTCTCTTCATGGCATTCCTCATTATATTTTGGTTCAAAAGTACATCACTCTAGAATATATTACTCGTTGACAATCTTGATTATAAGGGGGAAAGTTGTCTAGTTTCTTGCTCCATATTTGGATATCATAGTGGTGTAGCCGTTATTATTGATGTTCCTGTGTATCTCTAGATGGCCTTAAGTTTTCATAGTCAAACCGTTTATCTTACAGCCTCTCTGGGTTTTGTCTCAGAGACGTGATTATGGATCTCTTTGTTGTGCCTTTTTTTTATTTGTGGATCTGATTCAGTGCTTTTCTATAGGACGATATTTTGTTTTCATTGATAACTATGTGTTATGGTGCATATTGTTCACTTCTAGGTTGTTTTATAGCTCACAAGCACTAAGCTTAGTAATGCTACAACTGTAATTGAATTTGAATTTGTGGTGGGCTCCTTTGCGTTATGAATCCTTGGGTGGTATTTCTCTATTTGGTTCTAGGTGTATTTGTTCTAAGAAACATTATGGCGTTGTTTCTTCCTTTTGGAGTTTGAGTTGTTCTTATCGTCTCCTATGCATAAGGAACCCCTTGGTATCGAGTCTCTTGTTAAATATGGGTGCACTATAACATGTCGAATTTCATTATGGTTTTGGGCACTTTATGGCTATTTATTTTTGGTTTAAAGGAGTAATGGCATTATTGGTATTTGGAAGAGCTCCAATATTGGGAACATATATAAGATTGAGGAAGCCAAGTCTTGGTTGGTTCTCAGATTTCATGCTGGTTGATATTCAGATTTCATTTTTTTGTTCTTGGACAAAAACGATTTGGCCAGTGTTATCCTAGAATTATGTTTTAATTTGGTTAATGAATCAATAGTGAAGTTGGCTTGTAAACGACCTATGAAAGTTTTATGGTATTGAATGTTGCTAAACTAAAGAGCATTTTTCTCCTCTTTGTATTTATTTTAAGTGGGCATTCAGTATCTTTTAGTTTCTTATGTACTGTTGGGGGGATTTGGAAATGAAAGCTATGTGAACTTTTTTTTATAATGAATACAAAGTGTTGCAATTTACAAAAAGAAAAAATCTTAATATTAACAAATTGAATAGACTTTGAGATTAACCAAATAATTTCCTCCAATTTAAACCAATCATAATATTAAAAAAAGTTTATTGGTATTCCATATTAATCTTAACCTCAGACTTCACTCCAATTTAAATCAATTACAATGTAAAAAAAATCATTGGTGTTCCATATTAACTTTAAAAAAATAACTTCACCAATTAATTGATTCTAGCAAAAGGGAAACTGCTATGCATTTTTTTTGGAAGGTGTGTGGTTTTGATTTAGAAGGTTTGTTGGTTAGAAATATATGATGTAATCAATAAATATTCATCATCCTCTGTGATACAAGTTGTAATATGTGATACAAGCTAAACATGTAAGAAAAAATGTATTCTATGTGGTATACGCAATACAAGAATGGTATACTTTCAGGCATTGTTTAACAAGGCTACAATTTTATATGGATGGCCAATTTCTCATTGGAATTTGGTGATTCTTTTTTCTTGAAGAATTCCTATCATGGAAGTGTTTTTGTAACATACCACATCATATCCCTCACCCTAACTAAGGGTAGAAGGCGACAGTGACTTTGAAACGAGGACTATAAAGTCAAAACGGGAACTCTAGCATAAAACCCAAAAAAACGTGAAAAACGGTGCTAAAAACGAAAAGTATGTATACTAGAACGATGTCTTTTTTTAGGGTTAATTTTCAACATATTTAAAAGGTGGCAGTAAAACAAAAAAAATTGTGCAAAAATCAATTGTTTTTGAGGAAAAAGCACACTAATGTTTTTGGTAGAATAACGTTTTTCTTTCTCAAATATAATTTCAACATTTTTTTTGTAATGACGATAAAGATAAAATAATGGGATCCGAAACACATTAAAATTCCATCAGTTTTCATCCATGTTGTTAAACATATAGTAACATGACACTAAAGATCACTAAAATTCTAATTATTTTCAACCATAACATTAAATATTAAAAAAACTGAAAATTTTTCAACCATAGAATTAAAAAAACTCTAAGTTTTCAACAAATTTAAACCATGACATTATGAACAAATTACATGACTAAATTAATCAAAATGTCAATACTTGTAGATTGAATGAAAGATAAATTATATCTCTAAGTTATTGTTGCATTATAGATATTCTAAACAATAAAACTCATCATAATTGAAACATATAATCCAACAAACATAAAAATGACTCATAACTTCATTTAACGTCATATGGAAATCAAATTTTTTATTTCAAGATATGATGCAAACCTCAGTTATATAAACTATCTTAGACAATTATTCAAAATCACTCATATTTTCTTGCACACCATTAGAATTCACATTTTCAAATGAATGACTGGATGAAGATGAAGATGTTCCATATTCTTCTCTTTCATCAACTAGTGCCCCATCTGAGTTCACATGCATACCCACCATTTCAGGTTTCAAAATTCTTCGAGATCTACGACTGGTTTCAACAGACTCCCATCTCAACACGGTTTCTTCTGGTAACAACCTCTTCAGAATCTCTATCATCTTGAATTGAAGAGTTCCTATCTTTGTTAAATTGAAGTCATAAACAAGTATGTCAACATCCTCCAATTTTAAGAGGTCTATGTGGCGACGATTTATATTTGTACCCTTTATTTTCCTCTTTCTGCCAATTTTTTATCAAGTACCATCTCTGGCTTGTACACACCATTAAATGGGTGTGTATTTGTGGCATACTAATGTACTTCAACACCTGCAACATCTTCATTTTCTGTAATGACCTTTATAACCTTAGCAACCCAGAATGGATAGTCATTGGGATCTCCATCTGCTAGCATTGCGATCATTCAACCCTCCTTAATATCTTATATTGAACCCATGTAAAGGTCTTCCATGGCTTCTTGTTGTGCACGAGATCTTCTGGAACCAATATAAATTTATCTTTCCTCTACTTGTGAGGAATTAATAATACCTTGATATTGTTGTTGTTCAACAATGTTTCTTTCCTCGCGTTCATTTAACACATTTTGTGGCCAAATAAATGAAGTTTTCAAAGGTATATCTTCATTTGTTGCTCTTGAAATGATATCACTTTTATTATTGAAAAAAGACTCCCACCAAACTGAATCAGCAATATCAAAGTATTCATATGTATATTTGATACATTTTTTTAATTTCTTCCAGGCAATCAGAATAATTTATATCTCTATTCTACCTGCATGCATTATGAACTTCAGCAACTGATTGTAATAAAAATATATTTGATGCAAATATTGGATGATCTGGAATGAACTTCAAAAATGCCAAACCTGATGATGACATCCATTCTGCAGTAGTCGAATACTTCTTGCCCCATATTACTGTTTTCACATCAATATTTTTTATACGAAATTGATGTTGGAAGTTAATGTCATTAATTTGTTCAATGCATTTCTCCTCACCATGCGATCCCAAAATAAAGCGCATGTCAATAGTTTCTTCCAACACATCAAAAATAGGCTCTGGCATGTATGATTTCTTAATACATTCAATTAATGATGGCAAGCTCCCAACATCCTTCCTCCTTAATGTGACTGAAAAACGACTTAAAATCTGATAAATATGGTCATGAGTGTGCCCAACAAGAAGGAAACCAGCCTTTACCTTCTGAAAAATTATCAATTCAACAAGAAAGTTTAAATATCCAAAAACAATATGATTTTGTTTTCATGACAAGTGTTGTCCAATTGTACATACAAAACTTCAGGAAGATTACCAGACCAATGAGAAAGCACATCATGAATTATGGATATTGTTAGATTTGCATCATAATGAATATTTGGGGCTGTGAAGTATATTCTTGGCAACATTTTCCTGTTTAAGACCATACAATTGACCAAGTGATACTGAATAAAATTTTCCTCCTGTAAATTTTTGGGTGTGCGAACAAAATGTGGTAGAAGTGTTTTCTTCTGGTCCATACCATCAATTATCAAACCCAAATATTTATTTGGATTATCATAAAATTTCTTTCTATTCTTGTACAAATTCTTCCTTTCACTTGTTTGGTGTGCATGATGCTCTTGAAGCACTTTGACAGTGGAATCTACACAACATAAAAAGAAGTCATTTATAAATATGTTTTCATAGTTGATGACTATACAATTTTAAAAGTTAATTTTATGAATGCTTACCTCTTTCTGCCCCTTCACATTTATCCCATTTTTATTTAAGAGAATCACATGTACTACAAATCCCCATCTTTGTCTACTTAGGAATATAAACATTGTTGAATTTTGTCTTCCATATCTTCACAAAATATTGATATGTAATAAATCGACCATTTCCTTCAACACCTTTTGCATATTCTCTGTATAAGTTGTAGATTTCTCGTCTTGAGAAATTATCTGGAATATGTATTGTCTCTCTATTTGGCATGCACTCTCCATGCTTTGAAAAAAAGTCTTTCATCCATGATGTTGCAGTATTTGATAATGGCCCACACTGTCGTTTATGACATACTTCTAAAAAAAATGTGGGATCATTTTCCAAATTTTCGTGGATTCTTAACAGACGAAAATTACCCATTGAATGAAACATTTTGAAAGCCTTTATATAGATAAATAAAGACCCAATATGATAATCATAACCTGACAATGTAGATTGCATTCACCCCCCTAAATATGAATTTTTCTTGCTTTTATGCATTGACAAATATCTCTTCATTTTCTCCAATGCAAACTTGAAATCCATATGTTTCAAGCAATCCTTTTAACAACATTCACTTGAAATAAGAGCACTGATAGAAATTCTTCTCGTGAGATATTCTGCTCTACCCCTTGTATAACTAGAACATCTTGGATTGATACGAAAATGTCTGCTCCTACTCCTCGATACCATATTTGCTAGCAAAATCTCCATCATTGAATCATCATCTGTATAAGCATTTTCATCATCATTATGAGGAATATTATCCTCACTATGATCATCTATGCTTTTGAAATACTGACTTGGAGGATATTATTCATCTTACCCTTCTTTAGTGCTTCCCTCATAGTCCTTAGAATTAGGATTAAATGGAAAAATTGACTCGATGTTTATTGGATATTCTTCATCATGTGCATTTTCAGTGCTTCTTTCGTAGTCCATAAGATTAGGACTACGTGGAAAATGTGACTCTTTACTTACTGAAAATTCTTCATCCCACCCTTCGTCACTATTGCTCTCATAGTCCTTAGGATTAAGACTAAGTGCTTCATCCTACCCTTCGTCACAGCTGGTCTTATAGTCCTTAGGATTAGGACTAAGTGATTCATCGCCCTTCGTCACTACTACTCTCATATTCTTTAGGATTAGGACTAAGTGTTTCATCCTGCCCTTTGTCACTACTTCTCTCATAGTCCTTAGGATTAGGACTAGGTGGAAAATGTGACTCTCTATTTATTGGAAATTCATCATCCTGCCCTTCGTCACTACTGCTCTCATAGTCCTTAGGATTAGGACTAGGTGGAAAATGTGACTCTCGATTTATTGGAAATTCTTCATCCTGGCCTTCATCACTGCTGCTCTCATAGTCCATAGGATTAAGACTAAGTGGAAACTGTGACTCTCGATTTATTGGAAATTCTTCATCATGGCCTTCATCACTGTTACTCTCATAGTCCATAGGATTAGGACTAAGTGGAAACCGTGACTCTCTAATCATTGAAAATTATTCATCATGCTCTTCATTACTATTTCTCTCATAGTCCATATGATTAGGACTAAGCGGAAACTGCAACTTTTTATTTATTTGAAATTCTTCATCATACTCTTCATCACTACTGCTCTCATAGTCCATAGGATTAAGACTAAGTGGAAACCATGATTCTCTATTCATTTGAAATTCTTCCTCATGCTCTTCATCACTACTTCTCTCATAGTCCATAGGATTAGGATTAAGTGGAAACCACGACTCTTTATTTATTTGAAAATCTTCATCATGCTCTTCATTATTGTTGCTCTCATAGTCTATAGGATTAAGACTAAGTGGAAACTGTGACTCTTTATTTATTTGAAATTCTTCATCCTGCCCTTCATCAATGTTACTCTCATAGTTCTTAGTATTAGGAGTAAATGGAAGATTTGACTCTCTATTCATAGTGAAAGAATTTCCGTTATATTCATTAATATGAATAGAGTTGTTACGCGAGGAAGATGTTAATGCTTCACAAAGCGAAATATCACTATCAGAAGAATTCATGCCTTTCAAACATAAGAGGTTGAATGATACAAATTCACTCTCTACTAATGATAATATATATCTTAAGGAATGAAAATGTCCCTCCAAAGTTTCCCTCTAAAATTTTTCTGCCAAAAATTTTCCTTCCAAAAATTTTGTTTCATGTATTTCCCTCCAAAATTTTCTTCTACAATTTATTGAAAATTTTTAACTAAAATTTTCTTATGAAATTATTTTTTTTGAACTAAATATTTAAATTAAAATTATAAACTAAATATTTTGCCTAAATTAATATTTTACTTAAACTATATAGCATTTACTAGATAATTGAATATTTCTTTTAATTTTTACTATATCTTCTATCACACATTTAAAATAAATTACTATATCGCCATAATACGATTTATATGTTAAGTTTTTATAAAAAAAATTAATGCCTCATTCACCATGCCGTAAAACAATTTTGTGATGTTCGCTTTATCATAGATTACCATATCGCCATAACAAAATTCATATGTTAAAGTTTTTCTAAAAACAAATTAATACCACATTCACCATGCGGTAAAACAATTTTGTAATTTCTGCTACATCATAAATTTCGTTATCACTATTCCACACATCACATCAAGGTTTTTTGAGGTACATTAAAAGACTTGCAGCAATTTTGTGGATAAGTTACATTATTATCGACAACATATTCAACGGAAGATTATCGCATTTGAAAGGTTAGTTTCCCTTTTGTTGTGTGCAAGTCTTAAACTCTCATAGGTTTACTAGCAGATATGTGTCAGTTGGGTTGTTATCTTCGTGTAAAATACTAGACAAAAAACATATTCCAGTAAAATTATATTTAACTTTTTATTAATGAAATTTATATTTCTTTTAGAAATTAAACGTTTAGATGAGTGAGACTTATCCGACAGCCCCCTGGCAAGTAGGAGGCCACTATGTCAGCACTGGGCCTGGTGGGCCTAGTCGTGCCTGCCATCATCACCAACCCCTCTGGCCCAACCTGCCAAGGGTGAGGGTCGATTCTCAAAATCGAGCCTCCAACCCCGCAGCCCAACGAGCCTGTGGTGGTGGCCGGCCATTTTTTAATTTTTTATTTATTTTTTAATTTTTTTAAAAGGTTATGTTTTAAAAATTATTTATGATTTTCTTTTAAATAGGTTTCATTATTTAAAATCGGCCCCCGGCAGGCTAGGGGGCGATTTTGAGAATCGACCCCCTGGTATGCTAGAAGGTCATTTTGTGTTCTGCCCTGGGTGGGCACGCCCACGGCTGAGTGTGCCCGCCCACAGGCATAGGCATGACACGACACTAAGGCACAATGTCCCATCTTGGCTTGCCAAGGGACCGGGGACAAATGAAAAAATAAATAATTTGTTTTCTAAGGAATGGATTTTTTTCTTTCCTGCATGAACCTAACATCTAACTTGTCATGGGAGTCGATGTGCATATTTTTGGCCTTTTTTAGTTTTTAGATTTTGTTTTGTTTTGTTTGTTCACTTAAACTATTGGTTTTTTTGTAATTTAGTGATTTATATATATGTGTATATTTTTTGCAGGAAAATGGCATCAAGGAAGATTTCTATGAATCTTTTCGAACCAAACATTGCTAAAATTAAATGTGGATCCTCAAACAATATTGTTGAATGAACCAAACCTGAGCTAATAACTACAAATCAATTAAGTGTCTCAAAGGATAAGAAGATGATTTATTACTAGAAGAAATCACAAGAAGTGAAGCATACAGAAAAGATATCGTATGTGAAATATAGAGAAGGCGAACAACAGCATATATATTTGTTGGGGTTAGAAGGAGGGCACAACCCCCCCTTCGTTGCGCCGATTGCGTAGCAGGGGGAGTCACAGGGGGTTTGAAGTGTACCCGTAACCCCACTTTATGGGTCCGGGGCAGTGCCTTTGAAAATTTTGATTTTGGACCCTATGTTAGGTTGGGCGGACCCACCTATGGTTTTGTGCATGATTTTCGCATATGTTTTTGGATGCGAAGGTTTTCGATCCATGGTTTTGGACGCGATGGTTTTCGGTCTATGGTATTGGATGCTTCAGCATGTATAAATATGTATTGTAACATTGAAAGGAATATAATGAAAAAATCAAGTTGGTAGTCCCGGTTTGGGATCCAGGGGAAATCTCTGTGTATATGTGTTTTATGTGTTCTGCTCTCGCATTGTTTATTTTCTATGTTTTAGAATTCGTATGCAGGTAATTTCTGTACAGGGTTAAAACCTACATTTGGTATCAGAGTAGTTTTGGCTTCAAGGGGACACCTTTGTTGCTAAGGAGTTTTGCTCAGGCCTGTGGTAGACCCTGTTCAGTGGGAGATCTGCGAGATCAATTCTGGTGGTGAAAGAAGATGGCGAGTCGTGGAAAGATAGAGATCAAGAAATTTAATGGTCAGAGTTTTGACTTGTGGAAACTCAAGATGGAGGATCTGTTGGTGGATAAAGATCAGTGGATCACGGTAGATTCGGGTACTAAACCAATGGGAGTGTCCGATGAAGAATGGAAGAAGTTGGATCGGAAGGCAAAGAGCACAATACAATTGTGTATCTCAGATTCAGTATTGCTAAATGTATCAGGGGAAGCTACGACGAAGGCTTTATGGGACAAGTTAGGGACTTTGTATCAATCTAGGTCTCTGGTGAATAAACTGTTCCTGTGGAAAAAGCTATATAACCCAAGGATGAAAGATGGAGACACGGTGACAGAGCATCTAACGCATTTAATACTGTGGTAAGTTAGTTAACATCTGTTGATATTAAAATTTTAGATGAAGATAAGTGCATCAGTTTGTTTTGTTCTCTACCAGATTTGTGGGATAATCTGGTTATTGCAATAGGTAGCAATGCAACTGCCTTGCAGTTTGATGGAATAGTCCCATCCTTGCTGACAGAGGATATGAGACAGAAAAATATGGAGAGCCAGAATGGTGATGCCTTGTCTGTACGAGGACGGTCCCAGGACCAAAAAAAAAAATAAGTCATCGAGTGGGAGATCTAAATCTCCAGGAAAACCTGTAAAGGTGTTGTTCTGGAAATGCAGAAAGGAAGGGCACTACAAAAGGGACTGTAAATCTAAAGCTCCTGATAAAGAAAAGGGATTTGATGATGCTCCTTCTGCAGAGGTGAAAACCACCTCAGATGAAGGTGGGGATGTGTACTTGGCTTCTTCAAGTACACATGTAGATCACAAGGCATGGTTGATTGACTCAAGTGCATATTTTCACTTCACTCCCCATAGAGAGTGGTTCTGCGAGTATGAGAAATATGATGGTGGTGATGTCTTCTTAGGGGATGATAGGAAGGCTAGAATCGTTGGTCGTGGAAAAGTAAATTTGAAGTTGCAAATTGGAAGGGTTAGAACACTTTCAGGTGTTTTGCATATTCCTGCATTGGCAAGAAATATGATTTTTGTAAGCAAATTGGATGATGTAGGTGTAAAAATAGTGTTCGAGAAGGATACATGCAAGATTGTTCGGGGAGCACTGGTATTGATGTGGGGAGTTTGGATTGGAACTTTGTACAAGCTTCAATGTAGCACGGTTGTTGAAGGATGCAACAGTTCTATGGTTCCTGAAAGTGGAGCAGAAAATCTAGTGGTCTCTAGAGAGAAGACCATGCTATGGCATCAAAGGCTTGGACATATTGGAGAGAAGGGCCTTCGAATACTTCATGGTAAAGGTATGGTAGAAGGTATGAGTAATAGCTCTCTGGATTTTGATTTCTGTGAAAATTGTGTATATGGGAAGCAGAATCGGGTGAGTTTCCCCTCTGGTGGTAAGAGGGAAAAACATATATTAGAGCTTGTGCATAGTGATGTGTTTGGACCTGTGAAGGTTCCATCACTGGGTAATTCTGTGTACTACGTATCATTTATAGATGACTTCTCAAGGAATACATGGATATATTTCCTTAAGAAGAAATCTGAAGTCTTTGATAGGTTTAAAGAATTTAAAGCTCTAGTGGAAAACCAGACAGAGAAGAAGATAAAGGTGCCGAGGACAGATAACGGTGGAGAGTTTTGCAGTAAGGAATTTGAAGAATTTTGTAAGAAGTCTAGTATAACACGGCAGAAGACTACTCCATATACACCTCAGCAAAATGGAGTTGCAGAAAAAATGAATATGACGTTGATGGAAAGGGCAACAAGCATGCTCAGTGGTGCCGGGTTAGGACAAGAATTCTGGGCAGAGGCGGTGGAGACAGCATGTTACTTGGTCAATAGATCACCTTCATTAGCATTGGAGGATAAGACTCCACAAGAGGTATGGACTAGTAAGAAACCCTCTCTTTCACATCTGAGGGTATTTGGATGTGATGCACACGTACATGTTCCAAAGGAGAAACGAACCAAGCTGGATAGTAAATCTGAAAAGTGCATCTTTATTGGGTATAAGGATGGTTTAAAGGGTTATAATCTTTGGAACCCAGTAACAAGGAAAGTTGTGTACAACCGAGATGTGGTGTTCAGAGAGGTGAAAGATGTTATTAAACATGAAGTCCAACCAAAGGAACCTAAGAAGATAGAGTTTGAGCTTGAGGAAGAATTAGACTCTATAGCAGAGGAGGAATCAGAAGATGACGAGCCACAAACTCCGGGTGTGAGAAGATCAGTTCCAGAAAGAAGGCAGCCGGAAAGGTATATTCCATGTGCTTTCTGTTAAAATTTTGCTTTATCTGTTACTGATGATGATCCCAGAACTGTGAAGGAAATAATAGATTCAGAGGATGGAAAATTCTGGAAAGAGGCCATGGTTGATGAAATGGCATCTTTGCACAAAAATGAGGCTTGGGATCTGGTGGAGTTGTTGACTAGAAGGAAACCCATTGGCAACAAATGGGTGTTCAAGAAGAAGACAAATGCAGAAGGAAAGGTGGAGAAATACAAAGCTCGGTTGGTAGCAAAAGGTTATTCCCAGGTGCCGGGAATTGATTTTGGTGATATTTTTTCTCTTGTCGCCAAGGTAACTTCTATTAGATTATCTTTATCTGTTGTTGTTGCTTTTGATTTTGAGGTAGAACAGATGAATGTGAAGACAACATTTCTTCACAGGGATTTGGAAGAGGAAATCTACATGAAGCAGCCTAAAGGCTTTGCGGTGAAGGGTAAGAAAGAACTGGTATGCAAGTTAAAGAAGTTTCTGTATGGGTTAAAACAATCACCAAGGATGTGGTATCAGAAATTTGATACATTTATATGGGGACTTGGCTTCACCAGAAGCAAAGCAGATCACTATGTGTATTTTAAATTAATCGGTGACTGTGTTATTTATCTGGTCTTGTATGTGGATGATATGTTGCTAGTTGGAAATGACAAAGAAATTATCTAGGATCGAAGACCCAATTGTCCTCCAAATTCGACATGAAAGATCTTGGTGGTGCAAACTATATTTTGGGCATGGAAATTAAAAGAGATCGGGCAAAGAGGAAGCTCTGGTTAAACCAGAGGAAGTATGTCGAGACAATACTGCAGAGGTTTAATATGCAGGATAGTAAACTGGTGAGGATTCTTATTCCTATAGGTGTAAAGTTATCTGCTGAACAGTGTCCCAAGACACAAGAAGAGGAAGAGGACATGTCCCATGTTCCATATGCAAGTGCTGTCAGAAGCCTGATGTATGCGATGGTCTGTAATAGACCAGACATTGCACGTGCAGTGGGAGTATTGAGAAAGTTTATGTCAAAACGAGGGAAGGAGCACTAGACAGCAGTGAAACGGGTTTTCAGGTATTTGCGTGGCACTAGTGATTATGGTTTGTGCTACCAAGGAAGACCAGGATTGGACAGAGTGTTGGATATTCATGGCTTTGTTGATGCAGACTGGGTTGGAGATCTGGATCAGAGAAGATCTACAAGTGGGTATGTGTTTAACATATTTGGAGGTGCAGTCAGTTGGATGAGTAAGAAACAATCTGTAGTGGCATTATCAACTACAAAGGTAGAATACATGGTAGCCACTCATGCAAGCAAGGAAGCAATTTGGTTGCAAAGATTGTGTTCAAATATGGGGTTAGTATAGGGAGCTATAAGGATAGACTGTGACAGCCAAAGTGCAATTTTCTTGGCAAAGAACCTTGCATATCATTCGAATACAAAGCATATTGATGTTTAATATCACTTTGTGAGGGATATGATAGAAGACAAAAAGGTGTTGCTAGTAAAGGTGGACACTTTGAAGAATACTGCAGATGCATTGACAAAATCTGTGAGCTCTGAGAAGTTCTCTTGGTGTAGAGAAACAATGGGCGTTGTAGGGTGTTTGGTCAATTTAGTGTGATCTAAATTGCTATTTATAATGTCAACTCGGGGTTCGTAAACTGACGAAGTGCATTTTTTTAAGTTTGTTTTTGGATTTATCTTTCCCTAATGTGAGATGATGAAAATGTAATAAAGCAAGTGAAATATGGATGATTATGGTGATTTCTAAAACTTAAAAGAAAGCAAGCTTTTAAAATGACTGAAATGAATTCAATTCTTAAAAAGAAATAAAGACAGCAAACAATGAACTATGACATCGGCCCAGTATCTTTGTTGCTGAATGAAAGTGAAAGTGAAATCTACACTAAATGAAAAGTAAGAACAACTAGTCCACACTATTTCAACTCTTCAACTCAATCTTCCTTGTGAAAAGATATCATGAAATGTTAAGCAATGTGGAATCTAAAAGAAGTTAAACTGCATAAAAGAAACTAATCACACTACTTTAACCTTCTTGACCTTTTGCCTTTCAGCTTAATTTACCCTGTGAGGAACAGTCATGAACAAGTCAAGCAATGTGAGATCTAAAGCAAACTAAATCAAGTTATAATGAGTGATATTCTGATCCCTAATACAGTTATTTGATTATAGAAAGGAACCATTAACAGATGAATAGCATGATATATAAGAACAGAAAATAAATGTACTACTCAAGGAAATGACAGTACTTGAAAATCAAACTTCAGAAAACAAGAGTCAGCGACAAAGACAAGATGATCTCGTATGCCAATAGTTATGGAAAGAAAAGGTGAAAAATTGCCCCGGGCTGCCTAAGAACACCTGCAAAAACACTGATCAGTTGTAATCATAAAAGAGCAGCAATGAAAATGTAAATCAACAGAAATCAAAAGCTTTGTTATGTACAGCTAATATACATGATGAAATAAAACGCAGAATTTAAATGACAATTGTACAGCTAATATACATGAACAGAAATAAAGCAATGCAAAAGTTAAAAGACAACTGTACAAGGTCTCAGTAAGCAGGGGCCCTCTGCCACTTCAACCAATTCAACGAACAGCTACACGCGGAAGTTTAAACCAGTCTTCTCATATATTAAACAACAACGTAAAAGTGCAGTGGGGAAATACAACAGTCATCAAATTACATTAACAACGATTAACTTGTACAGCGTTCATGGATGCATTATTTATAAGGAAAGAAAGCTAAAACAGACTAACTAAATCTACGCTATTAACCACGTTGCCAGAGACACGTGAATCCTCCTCAGCCCGGATCTAGGTAACTGTCATCATGTTTATTAAATCCGAGAGGTATGGCTGTTGGATTTGCGCTGCCAGGATGTCTTCGTGGCTAAGGATTGTGCCACGTAGCTTCACGTGCTGAAAAACAGAGCTACGCAGAGCCGTGCCATCGCTGAACACTTCCGTTGACTATCCTTTGCCGCTTGTTTGACAGCAGGCTTTTATGGCCATGCCGGATGATCTGGAGGGACACGATCCATGTCCTTGACTCCTGTAACTTGCCCATGTGGCTCATTTCTTGAGAGGACACCTGTAGCATGGTGTTTGACAAAACAGCTGCGGAATCCTGTGTTGGCTGCAGAAACCTAGGTCAGCTGCGGAAACCTGTAACGTTCCGCAGCTGTCTGAGAAAAATTCTAAACCAAACAATAGTCATCAGCGTATTTAGAAAACCATGTCAAAAGCTCGTTTTTAAACTAAAATACAATGATTTAATCAACTTGGTGGATAAAATGAGTGGAAAAAAAGGCTGAGAGGGTGTATGGGAAAGTGCAAGTTCGAGGCTCAACATAGGGCTGGATAAATGACTAAGCTCTCTTGTGGCCCCCTATGGAAAGAAAACAACAAGTGGGAGAATGTTGGGTTGTGTTATATTCTTTCCACGACTAGCCCATATAGTTAACCGGAGGGTTAGAAGGGAGGCAGAGCCCCTCCTTTGTTGCGCCGATTGTGTAGCGAGGTGAGTCATAGGGGGTTTAAGGGATGCAGGTAACACCACTTTATGGGGTTCGGGGCAACGCCCCGAAAAATTTTGGTTTTGGACCCTATGTTAGGTTGGGCAAACCTACCTATGGGTTTGTGCATGATTTTCGCACATGGTTTTGGATGTGATGGTTTTCAGTCCATGGTTTTGGACGCAATGATCTTTGGTCCATGATATTGGATGCTTCAGCATATATAAATATGTATTGTAACATTGAAAGAAACATAATGAAAAATCAAGTTGATAGTCTCGGTTTTGGGATCCAGGGGAAAATCTCTGTGTATATGTGTTTTATGTGTTATGCTCTCACATTGTTTATTTTCTATGTTTTAAAATTCGTATGTAAGAAATTTTAGTTTTTAGATTTTGTTTCGTTTTGTTTGTTTACTTAAACTATTGGTTTTTTTGTAATTTAATGATTTATATATATGTGTATATTTTTGCAGGAAAATGACATCAAGGAAGATTTCTGTGAATCTTTTTGGACTAAAAACTGCTAAAATTAAAGGTGGATCTTCAAAAAATACTGTTGAACAAACCAAATCTGAGCTAATAACTACAAATCAATTAAGTTCCTCAAAGGATAAGAAGATGATTTCTTACTGGAAGAAATCACAAGAAGTGAAGCATACAGAAAAGATATGGTATGTGAAATATAGAGAAGGTGAATAACATCTATAGATATATCTATATGGTGATATCCCTAAGGATAATGGAAGTTATGAGGTGCTGGGAAAAGTACTAGACATATGTTTGATACTGGACGCTGAATTTTTTTATGTACTTACAAAACTGCCCAAGTCACATGAAAAGATTAAATATCAGTCTGCATTGTCAATGTATGACACGACAGATGAATCTACAAAGATGTGTAAACAAATCATAAATGAGATTGCACAAGATATCATAAATATTGTTATTTACATTTATGTGGTTTGCATTATTGTAATTGTATCATTATATTTTTATAACTTAGTTTTTATTGACATATGATATTTTGTTTGACAAAATTTTATTGAAAATCTTTCAATTATGTTGGGAGGTCTTTATTTCATAGAGCAAGATATTATTAATGTTGTCAGCATTTTCTACTTAGGATCATAAGAAGATATGGAAAACAAGCAAAAAATAGTAATTTGTGATGCTACAAAACTATGTCCAAGGGATCAACAAATAATTCCTATAGTGGATAAATCTAACAAAGGTATAAATGTTATTTTTGAATATGAGGAAGTTGAAACTGACGTTGAAGAATATGTTGGCATTACTGAGGATGAGATTAGAACTAATGTTAGAAAGGAAAAGAGCCATAAAAGACCAAAAGTAAAAATGCCCAAAAATGTCTCTATTCTAATTGATGATGAGAATGTTACTTATCTAGAAGAAAAGATGATGAAGAAAATAAAAGTTGATCATTCTCAAATAGTCCAGGCCAACGGTGAAGATCCTAGTAAAAATTCAAAATAAAGTAGGGAAATCATTACACCAGGAGCTAATTTAAAGAATGACATTATTAAAATAAAGCAAAATTTCATTCGACATGACTTGACAAAGACAAACTTAATTGAGGGTGGTCGTACATTTCAGCTTAATGTCAGACAAATCTATAAGCCAAGTGAAGGACAATTTAAATATCAAATCAGAAAGCTACACCATCTGCATGTTCACAACTTGAAGGCATTAATGAGGTCCAATCCATATGCTCTTGTGGTTGATTATGTGCTTCTTGTTGATCCACTTCAAGTTCCCAACAAAGAAGCATTTGATAAATCAAAATAATTTGAATACAATTATTATGTGCTTTGGGAGAACCATTATGTTGAAGCTGAAAGGAAATTGATGGAGGAATATCCCAATAACCCACGTTTTGAAACAATGAAATGTATCATTTATGCAGGTTTATCAGATATAGAAGCAAAGTTATTGGCATGGGATCATAATATAGATAATGAGTATAGGATGACTATGAATTTCATCCAAAGGGTTATATTTATCCATAGTGAATTTGAAGAAAAATGTGGTGGGAATAAGATAAATGTTAGCCTAGAATTTCAGAAAAAATGTTGTATGGAAATAGGCTATCGAATTGAGGAAAAATCAATTCAAAAGGCAGCAAAGTACATTCTGATATATTCAGAAGTATTGATAACATTTTCTAGTTTGAATTTAGAACTGGAGAGATATGGGAATTGATTAATAATATTTTTAGCATGTGGGAGAACATTGGCATTAAAAATCAAAAGGTCAAAAAGTCTAAACCATTGATATGTACCAGCGGTAAATCAAGTCCTGAAATGAAACACCTTCCAGAAGATATGACTATCATACCTTCGATAGCATTGCAAGGAGTGAAGGATGAAAAACTTGTCAAAACAATATTATGTTGTGTGAAGTCAAGAGAATTATCAATGGACGAAGTGTGTGAAAATTTTCAAAAGTAAGTTTGTTAAATTATTTTTATTTATTTCTAGATTATAATTTTCTTTTAAATATAACATATTGTTCTTGGTAGTATTTGTTATACATATCATTATATTAACTTTTTTTACTTTATCTATTTAGACACAGAGTTTACATGAAAATATAAGAACAAATGGTTAAATTGTTGAATGAAGATAGTTGGGATGATGTTGTACGTAACTACCCAGATTCAAGTTCTACAACAACACTAAAACATTTTTATCTTGCATTTAAAAAGTTATGTTGATTTATACATTCATTTTTGTTCATCTGTATACTATTTTTATTTTATAACTTATACATATATTTCTTTATTTTATTAAAGATGAGGAAGGATGAAAATGGAACACCAGATAGTTTAAGAAGCTTTATTGAAAAAAATAAGATCGAGAAACTAAGAAAATAGCATCTTAGGAATGTTGAACTTGATCCAACTCTTACTCATTTAATTTGGAATTGGCTTGACACTATTCAATATCAAGTAATACAAGGTGATCGTGAAGACATTGCTAAAATCATACCTAAGAGGGATTATTCTCTAGTTATTGTTGATATTGCCCACGGTTTCAATATCTCAAACATTGACTATGATAGTGACTCTTTTACTTATCAAGCTATTAGTAAAGTGGTTACGGGATTTGTAGAAGTCACATCATCACCATTATGGAGGTTTATGACATTTCATTCAGACACGCAATTGACAATGTTATTGACAAGCTTCATGGGAAAAACAAACTCAAGGATGGAGCTTACATGGTAAGATGTTGAAATTGTATGTTTGATTAATGTTAAAAAATTCATTTATGTACAAGTTAATTGAACTTTTACTATTTCATGTTACGAGAAAAAGTCAAATCTTCTTAACCGTGAAGATCAACCAATTATAAATGATTGTGAGTTCATCCATATTGATATTTGGACAAAAGATGATAGTTATTAGCCTATGCTTCTTAATCAGGTAGATGGAAAGGGTCATAGCCAAGTACTGGTTTATGATGTTGTTGTGAAAAAACTAACATATGAAGATAAAGAAGTATAAGGAGAGATAGTTAACAATTATCAAAAACCACAGTCATTGATTAACTATCTTATATACTTATGTTCAAATGAAGGAGATTGGGTTCTGGATTTATTTTTAGGCTCAAGTAAGTTTTATTATATAGAATTGAATTTCAATATCTTCTTTTTTAATTTATATGTCATTATACTAATTTACTTCATTATTTCTTTTGTGCTTGGTAATTAGGTACAACACTAACATGTTGCCTACAAAAAGGAACAAATTGCATTGTCATTGAAAAAGACCCAGTACAATGCAAATTTATTCAGCAAAGAATTAATGCTCTTCAATTTCTTTGGGATGCACTGCAACAAATTGGGTTGAGGAAAGGGGATTTTAATGAATCACGTGAGGCAAAAAAGGCAAAGGAACCTCAACCACCATTAGATGGAATGATTGGAAAGACATACAATGAGAGATTCGTAGACATCAAAGATCCATCAGAAGATCAAAATGAGAAAAATGAAGCAAAAAATATTGTGGAAGAAGACAATGATAAAACTCTAGAGGATGAAGAGTTTGGATTACGTGATATTATTAATTAAATTTAAGTTATGCTTGGAAATCAAGCTCATTTTTTGTAACTATTAATTAGTTATACTTGTAATGTTTTGACTTTGATATTTTATGAGAAGAATAAGTATTTAGTTAATGTTGTTATATGTTCATTATTTGTATTATCTGATTTTCACTTTAATTTTTACGTGAATCATTATCTTTTGAAAAAAATTGTGATTATTATTATTTTTTGATGTGAAATTCATAAAAAAAAAAAAACTATTATTTAACCATTTTTTGTTAAACTTTTCCTATAAAATTGTGAGTTTGACATGTTATTTCTAGCAAAAAATTATTAAAATGTGTAATTTTTTTGTTATATTTATGTTCAAAATGTTTATTTTTATGTAAATTGTTAAAAATTATTGTTTTTCTAGAGACAATTATTTGATGTGCATTCAAAAATTAAATAATGATATATAAATATGTAGAGTATCGAAACTTTAAAATATCAACCTTCTTTTTTAACTATCCGAAAAAATAAAGACCTCACTACAAAAAAAAATTGAAAGAAAAACAAGAAAATATGAAGAAGAAGACCACTTCAAAAATTGTTATATTTAAAAATAATTATTCACATTTAATACATTAGAAAATTTAAAGTCAAAAAATAATCCTTTTAAAAAAAGAGCCTGATGCAGAATCAACACTTTTTAAAATCAACGTGCAAATCACTAACATTCTGAAAACTAATGTACATAAATAAAATTAAAGGGTCAAAAACTATGCTATATATATATATATATATATATATATATATATATATATATATATATATTATGCATCACTACTTTTCAAAATCGGTTGATTTTTTTGCTACTTCAACAAAACGGGTAATCGTATCATTTCCCGTTTCAAAGTTTACATTATAAATTATTGTTTTATTTGTGGAACATGAGGCTTGTTAAGCTTCCAAAATGTCGTCCATTTCACTCTTTTTTCTTTCACTTTGCTTTAGAATTTACCATATTTTGTGACCTCGTAACCATGCACTAAGACCATCTTCATAATTAAATATGGATTTAGACACATTATTTTTCAATACATTTATTTTTGTATTTTAAGTGAAGTTATGGTTAAATATTAGAAAAATAAAATGTACTCACTTATATATAAAAGTTGGATGAGTTTTATGACATGCGTAGGCATATTTGAACATTCCAAGATTGTCCTATTTGGCCTCCAAGACTCAAATTCGAATTTCCTCTCCAAACTCTGAAAGATTTGAGATCATTGGTCAAGCACATTTCATGGAGAAAGATCATGGAAGTTTTCATAAGTGTCTCATATCAAAGCTAGGAGAGATTTGTGAGAGGATATGAAAAGATGATAATTGCTAGATGTCAACACATGTTTGTTGTTAGATCCATATAATACTAGTGTAGCCCCTTATTGTTATTAGTGCAACCCCCTTATTGTATTTTTGTGCCCATGTAGTCTCCATATTGTTATTATTGTACCCCATAGAATCCCACTATTTTTATTATTGTGCCCTTACAATATTATTGTTATGTAGGTTCTGATTATATTGTGACCCCTTAGACCCCTATATATATAAAGGAGGTCTTGTCATTTGTATCATCCAAGAATTGTTCATTTGTGTATTGTAAAGGAGGTTTCCCCCTCGAAGAGGCTAATTTTGAAGTCGTTGATCTACCTCTTCTTCTATTTTATGAGCCGGTTGCATAACATTTGGTATCAGAGCTATGGATTCTAGGGTTTCGCTGCTACAAATAGGTCATCTTGGAATTTTTTCTACAATATTTTTTATAGAAAGGTTCAGAAGCTAAAACATTTATCACACAGTGCCGAAATCTTGATGAACTTCATGTAAAACTTTCAGTTCTTGGTTCACTATATTTTCGGAGATATGATCTAATGAAGTTAGGGTTTTTGTACGATCCATAATTTTGCCTCGAATAGGTGACACTGGGAAAATCATCATATCTTCCTCTACGAGCATCGTATTTGAATTTCACAAAATGTGGCCAAAAGAGCACAAAATAGAGTATATTTTATATCATTTTCAGAGCTTAAGGTCGAAACAGTGACACATGGCACTTCATACAATTTCGCTCTACTGAACCAGTCCATAATCATGACATTGTGGGAGATTGGACATAACTTTATCTTGCAGAATCCAAATTTGGTCTGACTTGTGGCATTGGAAAGAAGAATCAAAGGGCTACCACAGGACCGAATTTATAGAGATACAACATATTCAACATCGAAATCCTATAAAGCAAGAAAAAGGTGTGTATTTTTTTTAAATTTGTATACGTTTTGCTTGAAAATTTAGTTTGAAGTGGTTTGAGGGGCATAGTGAAGCACAAATATCATTGTTTGATTCAAAAATTACTTGAAGCAAGAAAATGAAAACACCTAGTAAGCAACCAGAAAGCTCTATTATGACGCATGAATAAGAGGAAGAAATGCAACATGATATATCAAAATTACGATACCAAGTGCAACAAATTTCACTCGCACAAAGAGTAACCAAAAATGAAATGGAAGCTAAGATGGAAGCTAATATGGATGGTTTGAAGAATGTTTTAAAAGAAGACATGGAAGTTTTGAAATATGACATAGAAGCAAAAATGAAAGGCAACATGGAATATTTGAAGAATGGTTTAAAAGCAGACATGGAAAGTTTGAAGTCTTGACAAAGTTGCTACAAGAAATGTTTCCTAATGGCGAAAAGGTATTAGACGAAACTCATGATGAGAACAAAAGGAATTTTAATCATGATTTAATAGACTGTAACTTTGGACTGAAGACCCACCATATTCCAAAGATCGATAAGAGGAAGTTTGATGGCAAGGATCTGGTAACATGGATACTATAGATGGAGCAATATTTTGATCTCCATAATGTGCAACACACAAAAAATGTACGCATTGCATCTTTATATTTAGAATTGAATTAGTTTGTATGGTATCAATGGCTTTGTTCTCGTAAACCACTTGTCACTTCGTCAATTTTTACGGAGGAAATGATAGCACATTATGAGGATATAAAGAGCAACACCTTCTTTAGTCAATTGATAAATCTCAAACAAAAGGGTTCAATGGAAGAACACATTGAGGATTTCCAAAAACTGAATATCATGGTAAATAATATTTGAAAGGAGCATAGGATTGATGTCTTCATTGGGACTTTAAAGGATAACATCCAACATGAGGTTCGTCTTTGGGAACCTGATTCATTGGAGAAGGAATTCAAGGTGGACAGAAAAGTGGAAAGCAAAGTTATGGCAGCAAGGAAGTCTACCACTCACAACTATAAAGACAAAAGTGTTGCTGCTCCTAGCCTTCCACAACCTACAAGGTTGACACCACAATAGCTGGAGGAAAAAAGAACAAAAGGGATTTGTTATAGTTGTGATAGAAAATACACTAAAGGTCATATGTGTGTTGAGAAGAATTTATTTTACATAGATTGTGAAGAAGAGGAAGAAAAGGGTCAAGAAACATCAAAAGAAAAGGATGTACACCAGGAACCAACCCCAGAGAACGAAGAAATGAATCCGACCATATCGTGTAATGCATTGGCAGGAATTATAACTCCTCAAACTCTCAAGATAGAAGGACATATCAAGAAGAAAAAGGTAATAGTATTGATTGATATGGGTAGTACTCATAATTTTATTCATTGTAAGATAACCAAATAATTGAATTGTTTCATATATCCAACACCAGAGTTTCAAGTAATGGTTGCAAATGGGGGAACAATAAATTGATCTGGAAAGTGTCACAATATCATGTTATCCATGGGGGAATATGTATTGAATAATCCAATGCTTTCCATTCCAATGGGTGGTGTTGATGTTTTACTAGGATTCCAATTGTTACAATCTTTGGGGACGATAGCTTTTAATTTTCAAGAAATTTTCTTGAAATTTTTTTGGGAAGGAAAGGAAGTTGAATTAAGGGGTATCGCAAGGAAACTAGGAAAGATAATCAATTATAATGGCATGAAAAATATTCTAAATTAATAACAACGAGGCTTAATTTCACAATTATGCTCACTAGATGTTCAAACATCGAAATCATCTATTTCTTCAGATCTCCAAAAAGTCTTGGACACCCATTCCAAGGTATTTGAGACTCCCAAAGGTCTCTCACCTATTCATGATCATGATCATGTTATTCATTTGATTCCAGGAAGTGTTCCCCCAAACATCAAGCCTTACAGATATTTGTATGCCCAAAAGAGTGAAACTCAATGTATGATTGCAGAAATGCTAGAGGCTCGTATAATTAAAACTAGTCAAAGTTCTTTCTCTGCTCCAGTATTATTGATGCACAAGAAGAATGGATCATGGTTCATGTTCCCGGATTATAGGGAGCTCAACAAGCTCACTATTAAAGATAAACTTTCCATTCTTGTTATTGATGAATTATTGGATGAATTACATGGAGAAATTTACTTCACCAAGTTGGATCTTCGTTCATGATATCATCAAATTAGAATGAATATTGAAGACATTTTGAAAACAACATTTAGAACTCATGAGGGTCATTATGAATTTATGGTCATATCTTTTGGCCTTACCAACTCACCTTCTACATTTCAAGGTTTGATGAATTCTAAGGTTCAAGGAGCAGAAGATCACATTGAGCATCAACAACAAGTTCTCCAACACTTAAAGGATAACCTCACTTTGGCGCAGAATTGAATGAAACAACAGGTAGATCAACATTGCAACGAAAGAAGTTTTGATGTAGGTGACTAGATATTTTTATGGATACAACCATACAAACAAATGTCCCTCAAGAAATCTAAGAAGAATAATAAATTATCACCAAAGTACTATGGTCCTTACAAGGTTTCGCAAAAGATTGGTACTATGGCATACAAATTGAAGCTTCTTGCATCTTCTCGAGCGCACCTAGTTTTCCATGTTTCATGCTTAAAAAAGGTTATAGGTGACAAGATCCCAATTAAAACAATATTGTCGGAACTTGACGAGGAAGGAAAAATAATATTGGAACCTAAAGCAATCAAGGAAACAAGAACCCGATATCTACGAAATTGATCAATTTCAGAGTATTTTCAAGTGAAAGAACTTACCTATGGAAGATTCCACATGGGAGGATGATAATTTTATATAGAAGCATCCATAACTACCCAAGCATTGAGGACAACACTTTTTTTTAGGAGGGGGGCATGTTAGGTCCCTATACTACTAATGTAACCCCTTATTGTTATTATTGCAACCCCCTTACTGTATTGTTGTGCCCATGTAGTCCCCATATTGTAATTACTGTGCCCCATAGAAGCCCACTATTGTTATTGTTGTGCCCTTACAATATTATTTTTATGTAGGCTCTAATTATATTGTGACCCCTTAGACTCCTATATATAGAAAAGAGGTCTTGTCATTTGTATCATCCAATAATTATTCATTTGTGTAATGTAAAGGAGGTTTCCCCCTCGAAGAGGCTAATTTTGAAGTCGTTGATCTATCTCTTGTTCAATTTGTGAGCTAGTTGTAAGCATATTTGAAGATTTCAAGGCAATCATATTTGGCCTCCAAGACTCAAATTCGAATTTCCTCTTCAAACTCTTGAAGGTTTGAGGAAGTTTTGATATCATTGGTCAAGCACATTTCATGGAGAAAGATCATGGAAGTTTTCATAAGTGTCTCCTATCAAAGCTAAGAGAGATTTGTGAGAGGATATGAAGAGATGCTAATTGCTACGTGTCAAAACATGGTTGTAACCACATGAGATATTTGTGGATCTAGGAGAGATTTGTGGATCTACATTTATGAATTAGTTTTCTTGGTTTTTTTTATAAATAGGAGTACCTTCACCTCTCAAAAGGTGTAAAGAGTTTGGAGCTATCCACATGCTTCAATGTAGAGTTTTGGATGTTAAGGATTGGTACTATGCTTATGATTGATGTAATGAATACCATTGTAGTTCACTTTGATATGGTTGTGCCTTCATTTGGTGTTTGATCAAGAGTTTTCTCAACTTTCCACCTCTCATGCACTTTGGGATGACCACCTAATGAGTATGGGATGTATTCTAATGTTTTATTTTTTAGTTTTTTTATGTTCATTTTAAGTCTTTTGATTAGATGCATTGTTTACATTCTTTCATGCTCATTCCATTTATGTTCTTTTGCAGGTTAAGCGTTATTGCTCTCATTTCATAGATTCATTTCTTTTCAATTTGTTTGATAGATACTCATGAATGATTCTAATTTGACAATGCACACATTAGTAATTTCAATTGATCTCTCACTGCTTTCAGAATAAAATGTCTTTAAATTTCATAGTTTAAGAATTCAATTCTTTATTAGTATAGTATTTTCTACTCTCTAGAGTAAATTTGCTTTCAATTCTTTACTTTCTAGTCATTAGAATATATTTACTTTCCTGTTGAAAAGATAGTTATTTTCCTACTGATAAAGATAGATTTACTTCCATGTCATTATAATAGATTTATTTTCATTTCAATAGGGTAAGTTTACTTTCATGTCAATTGTCATTTCAATTTCATAGAATAAACTATTTCTTTCCAAGTTCCAAACTTGAGACTTTTGAAAAAGAAAGTGTATTCAAATTAATCTTAGATAGTTTTGATGAATATGTTTTATTTCGCAATTTCTTTCAATAGATTAGGATTCCCTTTTGAAATTGAAATTTGATTCCTAACATATATTGTGCAAGTATACTTCACAAGTTCACGAACCCCGGGTTTGAAAATTTAATGACAAGAAATTCAACTAACAATTAAATTACCCAACAAGGCTATTAGTGTTTTTTATACCCATTACAAGCATTGTACTTGTATTTTCCACAATAGGCTTAGCAAGGATGTTATTACATGTTATGAGGGACTTTCCCTCTCTCCATTTCACCAACATGATTACTCTCAAACTATAGATACTACTATCCCTCAATTTGACTTCTTCTTATAGGAATTTAGAAGATTTTAGAGACTAGTTTCACGACATGTAGGCTAGATGGATACAAGTCATAGATAGGCTTGATGGCATGTGAACTACCTAAATACAATTCATAACTAATCTTGGATAACATATGAACTAAGAATTTATAGGTCATGCACAGGTCCTCAATTATGCTTTTTTCCCAAGCTACTATTAGGTTTTTCTCTATGATGAGTTTTTTGTTCAAGTTCCATGGTCAATTATAAGCTTTTTCCAACTTATTATGAATTTTCTTCTCAATCACGAAATAGTTCTTATTTCATAATTATGATAACATCCTTGCAAAACATATGGTGGAAAACACAAATATAACAACAAGAGGTAAAGAGAGGAAACAAACCAATATCAATAATGAAAAGCATGGAAATACTGACAATGGTTTATCCATCTAAAAAAACATTTATTGCAATAGAACATTTTGAAGAAAAAATGTGAAATTAGAGTTAAGTGTTATAAACTAAGTATTGGAAAAGGAAGACCAAAGATTATAATGCCATTTAAAATGGTTAATTTGAGTTGAATCCATAATAAGTATCCACAACATATAGTCTTCGCGGTTTCAAAAGGGTTACTAGGTAATGTTTAATGAGCAATGAAAGATGGAGTTTAATATTAAAGATTATTGGGACGAAGTATTATGTGATGTTATACTCATGGAAATTCACTTACCTTTTATTAGATAGATGAATGCAATTTAATGTGTGAATCATAAATGATGGGAAGGTAAATAGTTAGACATTTTTTGAGGATAAAATATTATTAATTCTATTAAAAAAACAAGATAAGTCTTATTATTCGCTAAACATTTATGATTGTTGTCACAAACAAAGGCATGTCAAAGTACATTGTTAGCCAAAGTGATGTAAGAAATAAAGATTACACTTATGATATTAGAGGGTTGTCTAGAAAAAATTCAAAAGAAACGACTTTGAAGAGTTTTCAAAATAATTGTTACTAAAAAGAAATATCAAATCGAAAATGAAATCAAAGTTGGGGAGAAAGTTTGTCAACCAAATAAATATAAAGTATTTTATCACATGAATCATATAGTAAATTAAATAGATCATAAGAAAATGAAAACATATTAATGAGTTATTTTCCAAAGACTTAATAAGAAAGGGTTTGAGTCCATGTGCAATGCTCATGCTAACTAAACTAAAGAATAGAAACTATAAATTATATATAATGTTAATTGCGTTAAAAGATAAAACCTATAAATTGTATATAAGTTTTATACCATTAAATACAATTTTATGTTTTTTTAAAATAAATTATTTGAAATGATATTAAATAATTTTTCAAAATTAAATATCATCCAATTAGAGTTAATGAAAAGGATGAATGAAATATAATATTTAAAACAAAAGACCCTATATAAGTGTTTGGTTATATCCCTATGTAATTATCAATATACGTTGTAAATTTATATATTGGTTATTGTATTTGAAACAATGATTATTCAAATATATTTATGGTTAATAAACATTTTCAATAACTTTTTTATGTATTTATTTATCTTAAAAGGTGTATGGTATATTTCATATTTATGCACATTTTATATTTAATATATATGGGTTTCTTTTAAGCTAGAATTTTATTGATCAATTAAAAAAGTATACACCAAGCATAATTTCATCGGTTTGTTATTCGGGAAATCAGACCAACACTTAAACAATAGAGTTTGAGTCCAAAAAAAATTATGGAGTACAGAATTTGACACTATAAACATTGTGTTCATATATTCTGGTAGAGACAAAAAACTGAACTAAATTAGCAAAGTCAAGAAAACAAAAAGGCTACGAAGAGACTGCAAAACCTGTCATGGACCAGAGCTACTAGAAGCTAGGTGGAGCTTGAGAGATTGATAATGGTTGATGGTGTCCCTTGGGAGGTTGATCTTTTGCCTTTGATAAAAAGAGCATCGATCTTCGAGAGCTTTGTTGACATTTATTTGTGCTCCATATAAGGCTGAGTTGAAGAGACAATTTTTCTTTGCTATCATCCCGATCGATGATGATTTTGCCAAGCATAGTTACCATGTGTCAGTATAACTCAACAAGGGGTAGTTCGAGAGTCATTGAAATCGTGTGAATGCCAACAAGGGAGTGCTCATCAATGCAATCATCACGATGCTAACTAGGGGGAGCATCCAGTTGCCTGTATTGCCATGCTTCCAACTGAAGAAGCCTCTACCAATATTGAAAGAAAAAACAACATATGGTGAAGGAAAAACAAGGTGAGAAGGTAAAAACCAGTGAATTTTCAAAGCAGTCCAAGTTATGAGGACCTAAACTATCCATGATTTCACAAGCCAATATAGAAACAACACTAGGGAACAAAAGCATCACCAGAGAGATAACCAAAGAGCACCTTCAAGAAATGTTCTAGCCCCTAATAACCATACACACATTGGTTAGTGAGGTCATTAAAGCTTGGCAAGGAAGGACGCTAGGTGGAAGGCACTCTTGCGTTGTCTCCTCACCCTTGGTATAAAGTCACGGTAGCAACTCATTCACATCAACCTTCACATCCTTCCCTTGTCACTCACCCCAATTGAGAGTAATATATATAAATATAATAAATAACAAAATTTTATATATATATATGAAATATTTATAAAAACCAAACTTTCTTTTAACTTATTAAATTTTTTTTTATGAAATCCTTTACTATACATTTCTATTTTTTAATTTTTAATACACTTAAAAGATATAAAATTAATTTAGATTTCTATTTTGTTTTTTTTAATATCAAAATATCAATTTTTAATACCTCTAATAAATATATTATTAAGTTGGATTTATATTTATTATTTAATTTAAAATATTACCTTAATTAATATTTTAAAAATTATTTAAAAATAATATAATTATCATTATTATATTAATTATATTTAGTTTTTGTTTTAAAAACTAAACATAAGAAATATATAAATTTAAATATATGCATATATTTATAATCATTTAAATTACAATTTGTATAGTCAATAAAAAAATCATAACTCTTCCCCTTTGGGGTGATGAACACATGCAATATGTCAAACATGGGCATTAATCACCTCCCCACACGGTAGTGATGATGAAGAAGCATGTTGGAAAAATAAGGTTAGGAGGATTGCAAGAAAATGTTCTTGAGATAGTGAAGGTTATAATACCAATTGTGATGGCATTCAAATGCATTTTCAGTAGCTGGGAGATGAGAGCTTGGGTTATAGACGGAATTTTCTACTTGGATCCTATGGGGGGCCTCTCTGGAGAGCCAAGTCAGTATCCCAACCAGTGGAGGTACACACATATAGATAATGAGTTGAAGCATGAAGGCACATGGCCTTAATTCGTAGCCTATAATGTAATTTGGGACCATGGTTCAATTAACACTCAACATTTAACCCTCTCTAGGAGTTTGGTTTGTGGCTCTGGAAATTTCGACATAGGGCTTAACCTAGGCTTCGGGCGTTGCGGATCAAAGGGAGACTGAGCGGGGGATAGCGTTTATTCTTAGGTAATTCAGTCCCTTTTGTTTTTTGTAGTGATTTGTGTGTGGAATGCTCACTTCGTGTGGCCCAGTTGGCAGTTTGAGCAGTGTGAACAAGGGCCATCTTTCTCCTGTGGTTGGCCCTGGCAGGTGTTAACTCTTTGCTTCTTTTGTTTCAGTCATGAGAGGCCTCATATATACTTAATCCCAGCAAAGTTTTGGAAGTCGGTGTCCTTAAGAGCCCCCACGAATAAGAGAATTTTTGTTAGTTGTGATCTGAAATTAGTTTAGGTGAATTCTTCCTCTTTTCAAAAATAAAATAAAACAAAAATTAGGACCCTTTCGATGCTTTGCAAGGTAAAATTAGGTCTTGAAACAATTAGGTTTCTAATATCTCTTCAAGTCATGAATTAGTCTTCATATGTAACTTAACATAATGAATATAACAACACATAATCCATGCAGGCATAATGAAGAGCATGATTAAAGGTTTGTTGACGGAGTTCACCTCTCCTGGGCTACATCTTCGAGTATGTCAACATGACTAGACCACTTATATATTCAATATCAAATGAAGTACATAAGCATTTGTTGCAAGTAAATATGTGGCTATTACCCCTACAAGGTAATGTTCTCCTACAAAGAACTCTCACAAACTGTAGCAACTGTTGGGTTGTGTTATATTCTTTCCATGACTAGCCCACAAAGTTAACCGAGGGTTAGAGGGGGGGAGGTCACAGGGGGTTTGAAGTCTACCCATAACCCCACTTTATGGGGTCCGGGGCAGTGCCTTGGGAAATTTTGGTTTTGGACCCAATGTTACGTTGGGCGGACCCACCTATGGTTTTGTGCATGATTTTCGCATATGTTTTTGGATGCGATGGTTTTCGGTCCATGGTATTAGATGCTTCGGCATGTATAAAGATGTATTGTAACATTGAAAGGAATATAATGAAAAAATCAAGTTGGTAGTCCCGGTTTGGAATCCAGGGGAAATCTTTGTGTATATGTGTTTTATGTGTTATGCTCTCGCATTGTTTATTTTCTGTTTTTTAGAATTCGTATGCAGGTAATTTCTGTACGGGGTTAAAACCTACATTTGGTATCAGAGCAGTTTTGGCTTCAAGGGGATGCCTTTGTTGCTGAGGGGTTTTGCTCGGGCCTGTGGTAGACCCTGTTCAGTGGGAGATCTACGAGATCAATTCTGGTGGTGAAAGAAGATGGCAAGCAGTGGAAAGATAGAGATCGAGAAATTTAATGGTCAGAGTTTTGAGTTGTGGAAACTCAAGATGGAGGATCTGTTGGTGGATAAAGATCAGTGGATCGCGGTAGATCTAGGTACTAAACCAACGGGAGTGTCTAATGAAGAATGGAAGAAGTTGGATCGGAAGGAAAAGAGCACAATACGATTGTGTGTCTCAGATTCAGTATTGTTGAATGTATCAGGGGAAGCTACGGCGAAGGCTTTATGGGACAAGTTAGGGACTTTGTATCAATCTAGGTCTCTGGTGAATAAACTGTTCTTGTGGAAAAAGTTGTATAACCCAAGGATGAAAGATGGAGACACGGTGACAGAGCATCTAACGCATTTAATACTGTGGTAAGTCAGTTAGCATCTGTTGATATTAAAATTTTAGATGAAGATAAGTGCATCAGTTTGTTTTGTTCTCTACCAGATTCGTGGGTAGTCTAGTTATTGCAATAGGTAGCAATGCAACTGCCTTGCAGTTTGATGAAATAGTCTCAACCTTGCTGACAGAGGAGATGAGATGGAAAAATATGGAGAGACAGAATGGTGATGCCTTGTCTGTACAAGGAGGGTCCCAAAATAGAAACAAAAATAAGTCATCGAGTGGGAGATCTAAATCTAGAGGGAGATCTAAATCTCCAGGAAAACCTGTAAAGGTAATGTGCTGGAAATGCGGAAAGGAAGGGCACTTGAAAAGGGACTGTAAATCTAAAGCTCCTGATAAAGGAAAGGGATCTGATGATGCCCCTTCTGTAGAAGCGAAAACCACCTCATATGAAGGTGGGGATGTGTACTTGGCTTCTTCAAGTACACATGTAGATCATGAGGCATGGTTGATTGACTCAGGTGCATCTTTTCACTTCACTCCCCATAGAGAGTGGTTCTGCGAGTATGAGAAATACGATGGTGGTGATGTCTTCTTGGGGGATAATAGGAAGGTTAGAATCATTGGTCGCGAAAAAGTAAAGTTGAAGTTGCAAGGTGGAAGGGTTAGAACACTTCTAGGTGTTTTGCATATTCCTGCGTTGGCTAGAAATCTGATTTCTGTAAGCAAGCTGGATGATGCAGGTGTAAAAATAGTGTTTGAGAAGGATACCTGCAAAATGGTTCAGGAAGCACTGGTATTGATGCAGGGAGTTCGAATTGGAACTCTGTACAACCTGCAAGGTAGCACTGTTATTGATGGGTGCAACAATTCTGAAGTTCCTGAAAGTCGAGCAGAAAATCTAGTGGTCTCTGGAGAGAAGACCATGTTTTGGAATCAAAGGCTTGGACTTATTGAAGAGAAGGGCTTTTGAATACTTCATGGTAAAGGTATGGTAGAAGGTATGAGTAATAGCTCTCTGGATTTTGATTTCTATGAAAATTGTGTATATGGGAAGCAGAATCGGGTGAGTTTCCCCTCTGGTAGTAAGAGGGCGAAACAGATATAAGAGCTTATGCAAAGTGATGTGTTTGGACCTATGAAGGTTCCATCACTGGGTAAGTCTATGTACTATGTATCATTTATAGATGACTTCTCAAGGAATACATGGATATATTTCCTTAAGAAGAAATCTGAAGTCTTTGACAGGTTTAAAGAATTTAAGTCTCTAGTGGAAAACCAGATAGAGAAGAAGATAAAGGTGTTTAGGACAGATAACGGTGGAGAGTTTTGCAGTAAGGAATTTGAATAATTCTGCAAGAAGTGTGGTATAGCATGGCATAAGACTACTCCATATACACCTCATCAAAATGGAATTGCAGAAAGAATGAACAGGACATTGAAGGAAAGGGCAAGAAGCATGCTAAGTGGTGTCGGGTTAGGACAGGAATTCTGGGCAAAGGCGGTGGAGACAGCATGTTACCTGGTCAATAGATCACCTTCATCAGTGTTGGAGGATAAAAATCCACAAGAGGTATGGACTGGTAAGAAACCCTCTCTTTCACATCTGAGGGTATTTGGATGTGATGCATATGTACATGTTCCAAAGGAGAAATGAACCAAGTTGGATAGTAAATCTGAAAAGTTCATCTTTCTTGGGTATAAGGATGGTTTAAAGGGTTATAAGCTTTGGAACCCAGTAACAAGGAAGGTTGTGTACAGCCGAGATGTGGTGTTCAGAGAGGTGAAAGATGTTATTAAACATGAAGTTCAACTAAAGGAACATAATAATATAGAGCTTGAGCTAAAGGAGGAAAAATCAGACTCTACAATAGAGGAGGAATCAGAAGACGAAGAGCCATAAACTCTGGGTGTGAGAAGATCAGTTCAAGAAAGAAGGCAGCCAGAAAGGTATAGTCAATCTACTTTCTCTTCAAATTTTGCTTTATCTATTACTGATGATGATCCCAGAACTATGAAGGAGGCAGTAGATTCAGAGGATGTAAAACTCTGGAAAGAGGCCATGGTTGATGAAATGGCATCTTTGCACAAAAATTAGGCTTCGTATATGGTGGAGTTGCCAGCTGGAAGGAAACCCATTGGCAGCAAATGGGTGTTCAAGAAGAAGACAAATGCAGAAGGAAAGGTGGAGAAATACAAAGCTCGGTTGGTAGCAAAAGGTTATTCCCAAGAGACGGGAATTGATTTTGGTGATATCTTTTCTCCTATTGCCAAGGTAAATTCTATTAGATTACTTTTATCTGTTGCTGCTGCTTTTGATTTTGAGGTAGAACAGATGGATGTGAAGACAACATTTCTTTACGGGGATCTCGAAGAGGAAATCTACATGAAGCAACCTGAAGGCTTTGCGGTGAAGGGTAAGAAATAACTGGTATGCAAGTTAAAGAAATCTTTGTATGGGTTAAAACAGTCACCAAGGATGTGGTATCAGAAATTTGATACATTTATACGGGGACTTGGCTTCACTAGAAGCAAAGCAGATCACTGTGTGTATTTTAAATTAATTGGTGACTGTGTTATTTATTTGGTCTTGTATGTGGATGATATGTTGCTAGTTGGAAATGACAAAGAAATTATCTAGGCTTTGAAGACCTAATTGTCCTCCAAATTCGACATGAAAGATCTTGGTGCTGCAAACTATATTTTGGGCATGGAAATTAAAAGAGATCAGGCAAAGAGGAAGCTCTGGTTAAACCAAAGGAAGTATGTCGAGACAATATTGCAGATATTTAATATGCATGATAGTAAACCGGTGAAGGTTCCTATTCATGTAGGTGTAAAGTTATCTGCTAAACAGTGTCCCAAGACACAAGAAGAGGAAGAGAACATGTCCCGTGTTCCATATGCAAGTGCAGTCGGTAGCCTAATGTATGCAATGGTCTGTACTAGACTAGACATTGCACATGCAATGGGAGTATTGAGCAGGTTTATGTCAAAACTAGGAAAGGAGCATTGGACAGCAGTGAAGCGGGTTTTCAGGTATTTGCGTGGCACTAGTGATTATTGTTTGTGCTACCAAGGAAGACCAGGATTGGACAGAGTGTTGGATATTCGTGGCTTTGTTGATGCAGACTGGGCTGGAGATCTGGATCAGAGAAGATCTACAAGTGGGTATGTGTTTAACCTATTTGGAGGTGCAGTCAGTTGGATGAGCAAGAAACAATTTGTAGTGGCACTATCAACTACAGAGGTAGAATACATGGCAGCCACTCATGCAAGCAAGGAAGTAGTTTGGTTGCAGAGATTGTGTTCAAGTATGGGGTTAGTACAGGAAGCTATAAGGATAGACTGTGACAGCCAAAGTGCAATTTTCTTGGCAAAGAACCCTGCATATCATTCAAAGACAAAGCACATTGATGTTTAGTATCACTTTGTGAGGGATATGATAGAAGACAAAAAGGTGTTGCTGGTAAAGGTGGACACTTTGAAGAATACTGCAGATGCATTGACAAAATCTGTGAGCTCTGAGAAGTTTTCTTGGTGTAGAGAAACAATGGGTGTTGCAGGGCTGGATAAATGACTAAGCTCTCTTGTGGCCCCTTGTGGAAAGAAAACAACAAGTGGGAGAATGTTGGGTTGTGTTATATTCTTTCCACGACTAGCCCACGTAGTTAACCGGGGGTTAGAGGGGGGGAGGTCACAAGGGGTTTGAGGTGTACCCGTAACCCCACTTTATGGGGTCCAGGGCAGCGCCCCAGAAAATTTTGGTTTTGGACCCTATGTTAGGTTGGGCGGACCCACCTATGGTTTTGTGCATGATTTTTGCACATGTTTTTGGATGCAATGGTTTTCGGTCCATGGTTTTGGACGTGATGGTTTTCGGTCCATGGTATTGGATGCTTCGGCATGTATAAATATGTATTGTAACATTGAAAGGAATATAATGAATAAATCAAGCTAGTAGTCCCGGTTTTGGGATCCAGGGGAAATCTCTGTGTATATGTGTTTTATGTGTTATGCTCTCGCATTGTTTATTTTCTATGTTTTAGAATTCGTATGCAGGTAATTTTTGTACGGGGTTAAAACCTACAGCAACTTAAAGCATCTCCCACAAAGATGACATAATTCAATTGAAATGAACTAAAAATAGCATGTGAACCCTTCAATTCCACATTGAAGCACATAATCAAAACCTCATGTCAAGAGAAGTTTAACCTAAATTGAACCTTGTTGGTTACAGTTGCTACAGTAGACTTCTAGAAGTGAGAATACCCCTACAAGGTCTTCTCCATGCCCAAATACCTTCTAGAACTTCTTACAAACTCTGATAGATCCATACACCTTTAGTCTCAAACCTACAAAAATACTATGTAGATGTGCTAAAATTAGAAATTAGAGGTTACCAATGGATTCAGAACATCCAAGAACCCCTAAGTGCACTCTTTCTGAGCTCAATTTTTCCAAAAACTCCAAAAGCTATGAGCTCCCAAGCTCTCTCATGAACTTCACTGTTAACCATCCTACAAATTCGACCTTTTGTCTATCTGGCCTACAAATATGCCCTGAAATTCACTAACGGAGTCACAATTTCACTACCCACCATTGCATTCTATTGGATAGTTAATTTAGCCTCAGACCCCTTAATCCAAAAAACTAGGCCACATGGACCACATAGGACCGAGAGTTGGGCCTTAACGCTTGCCCCCACCGGTTAAGCCCCTTAACTCTCGGGACGTGGTCATTTGGTGCCCCGCGAAGCCGAGGTTTAGGCCAATGACCCACCCTAATTTTTGGAGCCCCCTTCTATGCTAGCGCATGGTTCAATGGCGAAATGTGACCCCGAGGCTTATCCCTTAAACTCTGCACCCATTGCAAAAATCTCTATTGAGCCTTCCACTGATGGTGTGTGGTTATATACGGTAAGGTGACTGTGGGCTAGTCCAAAAACTCTACCCCCTTCAATTGTTCCACATTGCGAATTGGCATGTGGTTTAGTGGTTGGTTATCATGGTGCCGGAACCATGGGCCGGGTCTAAGCCCGAGCCCTCAGCTCCCCTGCCTGTGATCTCATGGGCGTGGGATGACTAGGGGCTAGGGCTTAACCCCAACCTTGTTCCCCAATACATATTCGCATACATTTTAAATCTAATTTCTCCACTATGGTTTAACACATAACAGTGTGGCCTTGTGGTAATGTGCTTGGCTTGTAAGTTGGAGGCTGCCTGTTCGAATCCTATGGAGGCTTGTTCAGACCTCAACCAAATTTTGTGCCACCTCAGGGTGCCACGTGGCAGCCTGTAATTGGCCTACGTGGCATCCAATCATTGGGCCACGAAAATTCCACCAACCAATCGAAACTCGGTAAATTTCAACCAATGCGGTGAGGCCAAGTGGAAACCTGCTATTGGCTCAAAAACCTAGTCAACATGTTCAGTCACCCTTTCTAGTCAACATACGAACTACCTAGTCAACGGTCCTACAACCAACCTGCAAATTTTTTACCTGTTTGGGAAAACGATCAGAACGCGATATCGAGAGCAAACAATATCGGTTTTGAGTGATTCAAGTTGCATTGAATTCAAATCGACGAGCTCTTCAATTTGTAACTGGTTTCAAGACTTTTTGGGTGCTTTCATTTTTGAGCATAAAATTAATCACCTAATCACACCTCCCTACTAGGAACCTTTGGACTCCAAAATTTTACTTCCCTAGTCAATATAAAGAGGCTAGAAATAAAAAACACCCAAAAATTTAATCCAAAAATGCAAAATTTTCAATTGGTGCACTTTAAGTCCTAATGAAGGCACTTCACCTATCTTCTTCGTGAAGGCATATTTTCTTGTTAAAAATTGAGCCACCATTCTTATCTCTATTGCACGAACCAAAATATTGACGAGTGGAATCTGAACATTCTCTTTATTCTCATCTTTGCATGGATCCAAAAATGCTTCATCTTGAAGTTTAAACTATTAAAGACAAACTTGACTCCATCTTGGAATTCAGAAACAACATAAATTTGCTTTAACATCTTCAAGCTCAATTTGTACATGAAAAGTACACCGCTGCAAAACAAAGAGCATGTGTCTCTTCTCTTCTCAGTCATCTCTAACATCCTTCTCAACTCTATTTTCTCCATCTGAAGAGCCAAATTCTGCGTCTCTAGCATTTGAAGATTATTTTTGTTGTCCATTCTTGCAACTTGGTCAACTGGTGCTCTGATACCAAACTGATCTGAAATTGGATTAGGTGAATTCTTCCTCTTTTCCAAAATCAAATAAAACAAAAATTAGGACTATGTCGACGTTTTTCAAGGTAAACTGGGTCTTGAAACAAACAGGTTTCCAATATCTCTTCAAGTCATGAATTAATCTTCATATGTAACTTAATATAATGAACATAACAACACATAATCCCTGCAGGCATAATGAAGAGCATGACAAAAGGTTTCTTGATGGAGTTCACCCCTCCTAGGCTACATCTCTGGGCCTGTCAACATGGCTAGACCACTTATATATTCAATATTAAAAGAAGTACATAAACATTTGTTACAGGTAAATATGTGGTTATTGCCCTTACAAGGTAATGTTCTCCTACAAAGAACTCTTACAAACTGCAGCAACTCAAATCATCTCCTACAAAGATGACATACTTCAACTAAAATGAACTAAAAAGAGCATGTGAACCCTTCTATTACACACTGAAACACATACTCAAAAATTTATGTTAAGAGAAGTTGAACCTAAACTGAACCCTGCTAGTTACACTTGTTGCAGTAGACTTCTGGAAGTCATAATACCCCTACAAGGTCTCCTCTATGCCCAAATACCTTCCAAAACTACTTACAAACCTTGACTGGTCTATATACCTTTAGTCTCAAACCTGCAAAAAGGCTATGTAGATGTGCTCAAATTAGAAATTAGAGGTTACCAATGGATTCAGAACATCCAAAAATCCCTAAGTGCATTCTTTCTGAGCTCAATTTGGCCAAAAACTCCAAAAGTTATGAGCTCCCAAACTCTCTCATGAACTTGACTATTAACCATCCTACAAATTTGACCTTATGTCTATCGGTCCTGCAAATTTGCCCCAAAATTCACTAATGGAGTGACAATTTTTCTACCTGCCAATGCATTCTGTTGGATAGTTAATTCATCCTTGTACACCTGAATCCAGAAAACAAGGCCACATAGGGCCAAGGGTTGGGCCTTAACGCCCCCCGGCCCCTAGTTAAGACCCTTAACTCTCGGGACATGGTCATTTGGTGCCCCACGAGGCCGAGGGTCAGGCCAATGGCTCGCCTTAACCGTCAGAGCCCCCTTCTACGCTGGCGCGTGGTTTTGTGGCGGCATCTAACCCCGAGGCTTATCCTCTAACTCTGCACCCATTGCAAAAACCTTCGTTGATCCCTCTGTTGATGGCATGTGGTTATATGCGGTAAGGTGATCGTGGGCTAGTCCCAAAACTCTTCTCCCTTCAACTATTATGTGCTTCGAATTGGCATGTGGTTTGGTGGTTGGTTATCATGGTGCCAGAACTGTGGGTTGTGGCTAAGCCCAAGCCCTTGGCTCCTCTGCTTGAGGTCTCGTGGGCATGGGGTGACCGGGGGCCCTGGCCCTGGCCCCTTCCCCCAATACATATTCTTATACATTTTAAATATAATTTTTCCACTATGGTTTAATAAGGAACACATGTGGCCTGATAGTAATGTGCTTGGCTTGTAAGATGGAGGTTGCCCATTTGAATCCTATGGAGGCCTATTCAGACCTCAACCAAATTTTGTGCCACCTTAGGGTGCCACGTGGTAGCCTATGATTAGGCCACGTGGCACCCAATCATTGCGCCATGAAAATTCCAACAACCAATCAAAACTCAGCATATTTCAACCAATGCGGTGAGGCCAAGTGGAAGCTTGTCATCGGCCTGAGAAACCCAGTCAACATGTCTAGTCACCTTGCCTAGTCAGTGTACGAACTGCCCAGTCCGCAGTCCTGCAACCAACCTGCAAATTTTTACCTATTTGGGAAAGCGATGAGAACATGATGTCGGGAGCATACGATATCAGTTTTGAGTGATTCAAGTTGCGTTGGATTCAGATCGTCGAACTCTTCGATTTGGCATTAGTTTCATGATTTTCTAGAAACTTTCATTTTTGAGCTTAAAATTGATCACCTGATCAGTCCGGATGGGGGATGCCCTAAGCGATGCTTTTGTATTGAAGTTGGAGGTTGTATATATGTGGATTCCATAATTGAGGTCAATCTGGTGGTTCTAAGATGTGTCTTCAGATGAGTGGTCACTAAACTAGTTTGACCTCAACCAATTTGAGTGTTGGATGTAGTATTTTGTGTTATCTATGTGAGAGGTATGGGTCCTGTTGGACAGCTTTTGGTTGACTCACATATTTGGTGTTGGAGGAATGATCATTCTCATCCTTCGAAGGGGTTGTGCATGTGTGATGGGAGTGTATATAGTGGTGTTATCGTATGGCCGTGTGTTGTGGGCCTATGTCATTTTATATGAGTCCAACCCATGTAACATCAAAGAGGAAGGTTGCGATGAGGTAGAGGCAAGCAAGGATAGGGAGAACATCCTCATGGGGTGCCACCTATTGACGAAGGCAAGCTAAAGTATTCCCTCAGTGGTTGGACTTCCCCCTCCTTTCAACTCCCTAGAAGCTCAAATTCGCCTAGTCCAAGCATCAGTTGATCAACAAGCTCAAGATCACCATAATGACATGAACAAAATTATCATTTTTCTCAATGATATTCAGCATAACCACATGGGGGCTTCACTCAATGCACCTCTAAAATATCACATGCATTTGTGGTATAGTAAAAAGTATCTTTAATTTGAGAACATATTGGAAAATACCTCTAAGAATCACAATATTTAATCCCCTACCAATATGTACTCAATGCACCTCACCAATTTGAAAAACCCCTACTTTCACTAGATATTGTAGGTATCCATTTTTTCATTAACACTTTTTATACCCTTTTATATTTTTTCATTAAATTTTAGCACCATTTTTTATACCTACTAATATAAAAACCCTTTACCCCCTATATATCCCCCAATATATTATGTCATTTTTTCCTCAATATATATCCCCCAATATGAACATATGTGATATGGTATTGCTCCCCGAGTGAAGCCCCCATGCATAACCAATGACACATCCTTGACCGTTAAGACTCCCTTTGTCACGACCAAAAAAGGTTCCAAGATTAGATGGACAACTTCAAGGGTCACATGGCACATATGAAGTCACATGTTCATGATGCTTTCCACGGCCCCAGTGAGGGGGGTAATGCTGCTCAGGATCCAAATAATGTTAATGTGTAATGAGGCAAGTGGGTTACATTTTGTTTTTTCACAGTTTTAGGCCTTTTGGGCCATCGATATTTGGTCTTATAGCTTTGAACATAGTAAACTTTGAAACTGGAACTATAAACTCAAAATGAGAACTCTGGCCAAAAAACCTCAAAAAAACATCAAAAACAGTGCTAAAAACGAAAAGTGTGTATACTGGAACGATGTTTTTATTTTGTAGGCATCAATTTTGAACATGTTTTAAAAATGGCAGTGACTACGAAATTTACTATGAGATTTTCGTGCAAAATATAGCTTCAAAATGAAAGTGATGATACTGGAACAATGATTTTTTTTTTTAGGGTCAATTTTCAAAATTTAAAAAAAAATGCTAGTAAAACCAAATTTTGATGTGTCAAACAAAGTTGTTTATGAGGAAAAAAACACATTAATGTTTTTGGTAGAATATCATTTTTCTTTCCTAAGTATAAATTTAACATGTTTTCAACCATAACATGCTAGATACAAAAGAAATTGAATTTTTTTCAACTATAAAATTAAAGAACCATGACATTATGAACAAATTACATCACTAAATGAATTCAAAAGTCATTATTTGTATATTGAATAAAACATACATTATATCTCTAAGTTAATATTGCATTTTAGATATTTTAAACAATAAAATTTATCATAATTAAAACATATAATCCAACAACATAAAAATGCCTCATAACTTCTCATTTAACACCATATGGAAAACAATTAATTTTATTTGAAGATACGATGCATACATCAGTGATATAAACTGTCTTAAACAATTATTCAAAATCACTCATATTTTCTTGCACACCATCAGAATTCACATCTTCAGATGAGTGACTGGATGCTGACGAAGATGTTCCATATTCTTCTCTTTCATCAACTAGTGCCCCATCTCAGTCCACATGCATGCCCAACATTTCAAGTTTCAAAATTCTTCTAGATCTACGACTGGTTTCATCAGACTCCTATGTCAACACTATTCTTTCTGGTAACAACCTTTTCAGAATCTCTATCGTCTTGAAGCAAAGAGTTACTCTCTTTGTTAAGTTGAAGTCATAAACAAGTATGTCAACATCCTCCAATTTTAATATGTCTGTGTGGCGGCGATTTATATTTGTACCCTTTCTTTTTCTTTTTCCACCATTTTTTTTGTCAACTACCATCTCTGGCTTATACACACCATTGAATGGGTGTGTATTTGTGGCATACCAATGTACTTCAACACTTGTAACATCCTCATTTTTTGTAAAGACCTTTATAACTTTAGCAACCCAAAATGGATAGCCATTGGAATCTCCATCTGCTAGCACTGGAATCATGCAACCCTCCTTAATATCCTATACTAAACCCCTATAAAGGTCTTCCATGGCTTCATGTTGTGCACGAGATCTTCTGGAACCAATATACATCTCTCTTTCCGCTGCCTGTGAAGAATTAATAATACCTTGAGATTGTTGTTGTTCAACAATGTTTACTTCCTCATGTTCATTCGACACATTTTGTGGCCAAATAAATGGATTTTTCAAAGGTATATCTTCATTTGTTGTTGTTGAAATGATATCACTTTGATTATTGAAAAATGACTCCCACCAAACTGAAGAAGCAATGTCAAAGTACTTATATGTATATCTAATACATTTTTTAATTTCTTCTAGGCAATCAGAATAATTTATATCTCTATTCTGTCTGCGTGCATTCTGAACTTCACCAACTGATTGTAATAACAATATTTTTGATGCAAATATTGGATGATCTGGAATGAAATTCAAAAATTTCAAACCTGATGACGTTGCCCATTCTGTAGTAGTTGAATACTTCTTGCCCCATATTAGTGTTTTCCCATCAATTTTTTTGATACAAAATTGATGTTGGAAGCTAATGCCATTAAGTTGTTCAATGCATTTCCCCTCACCATATGATCCCAGAATAAACCTTCGCATGTTAACAGTTTCTTCCAACACATCAAAAGTAGGCTCTGGCATGTATGATTTCTTAATACATTCAATTAGTGATGGCAATACATTCAATTAGTGATGGCAAGATCCCTACTTCCTTCCTCCTCAATGTGACTGAAAAACAATTGAACATCTAATCAATATGGTCATGAGTGTGCTCAACAAGAAGGAAACCAACCTTTACCTTTTGAAAAATTCTCAATTCAACAAGCATGTTTAGATATCCAAAACAACCTGATTTTTGTTTTCACAACAAGTGTTGTCCAATTGTAGATACAAAACTTAAGGAAGATTACCAGACCAATGAGAAATCACATCATGAATTATGGTTATGGTCAGATTTGCATCATTATGAATATTTGGAGCTGTGAAGTACATCCTTGGCAACATTTTCCCATTGAAGACCATACAACCAACCAAGTGAAACTGAATAAAATTTTCCTCCTGTAAATGTTTGGGTGTGCGAACAAGATGTGGTAAAAGTGTTTTCTTCTGGTCCATACCATCAATTATCAAACCCAAATATTTATTCAGATTATCATAAAAATTCTTTCGATGCTTGTACAACTTCTTCCTTTCGTTTGTTTGTTGTTCGTGATGCTCCTGAAGTTCTTTGACAATTAAATCTACACAACATAAAAGAAATTCATTAAGAAATATGTTTTCATAGTTGATGACGATACAATTTTAAAAGTTAAAGTTATGAATGCTTACCTCTTTCTAAGCCTTCACATTTGTCCCTTTTTTATTTAAGAGAAGAACATGTACTGCAAATCCCCATCCTTGTCTTCTTAGGAATACGGACATTGTTCAATTCTTTCTTCCATATCTTCACAAAATATTGATATGTAATACACTGGCCATGTCCCTCAGTGCCTTCTGCATATTCTTTGTATAAGTTGTGGATTTCTCATCTTGAAAAATTATCTGGAATATGTATTGTCTCTCTATTTGGCATACACTCTCCATGCTTTGAAAAGAAATCTATCATCCATGACATTGCAGTATTTCATAATGGCCCAAATTGTCTTTTATGACGTACTTCTGAATAAAATGTGGAATCCTTTTCCAAATTTCCTTGAATTCTCGAGAGACGAAAATTCCCAATCGAATGAAACATTTTGAAAGCTTTTCTACACATAAATAAATTCCTAATATGATAATCATAACTTGACAATGTAGATTTCATGCACCCAACTAAATATGAATTTTGCACGCTTTTATTCATTGACAAATATCTCTTCCTACTTTCTAATGCAAATGTGAAATCCATATGTTTCAAGCAATTTTTTTGGCAACATTCACTTGAAATGAGAGCGTTGATAGAACTTCTTCTCGTCAGATATTCTGCTCTACCCCTTGTATAACTAGAATAGCTTGCATTAATACGAAAAGATCTGCTCCTACTCCTCGATACAATATTTCCTGGCAACATCTCCATCATTGGATCATCATTTGTATAAGGATTTTCATCCTCATTAAGAGGAATGCTATCCACACTATTATCAGCTCTGCTTTTCAAATATTGACTTGGAGGATATTATTCATCTTCCCCTTCTTCAGTGCTATTGTCATAGTCCTTAGAATTCGGACTGAATGGAAAATTTGACTCGATGTTTAATGGATATTCTTCCTCATGTGCATTGTCAGTGCTACTCGCAGAGTCCATAGAATTAGGACTACGTTGAAAATGTGACTATTTACTTATTGAAGATGCTACATCCTGTCCTTTGTCACTGCTACCTTTATACTCATTAGAATTAGGACTAAGTGCATCATCCTGTCCTTCATCACTGCTGCTCTCATAGTCCTTAGAATTAGGACTAAGAGGACACTGTGACACTCTATTCTTTTGAAATTCATCATCACGCTTTTCATAATTGTTGCTCTCATAGTCCTTAGAATTAGGACTAAGTGGACACCGTGACACTCCAATCTTTTGAAATTCATCATCTCGCTCTTCATCACTGCTGCTCTCATAGTCCTTAGAATTAGGACTAACTAGACACCGTGACACTCCATACTTTTGAAATTCATCATCATGCTCTTCATCACTGCTGCTCTCATAGTCCTTAGAATTAGGACTAAGTGGACACTTTGACACTCCATTCTTTTGAAATTTGTTATCATGCTCTTCATCACTGCTGCTCTCATAGTCCTTAGAATTAGGACTAAGTGGACACCGTGACACTCCATTCTTTTGAAATTCGCCATCATGCTCTTCAAAACTGTTGCTCTCATAGTCCTCAGAATTAGGACTAAGTGGACACCGTGACACTCCATTCTTTTGAACTTCACCATCATGCTCTTCATCACCGCTGCTTTCATAGTCCTTAGAATTAGGACTAAGTGGAATCTGTGACTCTTTATTTATTTGAAATTCTCCATCCCCTCTTTCATCAGTGCTGCTCTCATAGTCTTTAGAATCAAGACTAAGTGGAAAAATTGACTTTCTATTCATAGTGGAAGAATTCCCGCTATATTCATCAATATGAATAGAGTTGTTACGCGATGAAGATGTTGATGGTGTATAAATCGAAACTTCACTATCAGAACAATCCATCCCTTTCAAATAGAAGATGTTGAATGATACAAATGGAGTCTCCTAAGGATATTATATAGCTTAAAGAATGAAATTTTCCCTCCAAAATTATTCCTCGAAATTTTTTTGCGAAAATATTTCCCTCGAAAAAATTTGTTAGATTTATTTACCTTCATTATTTTATTCTACAATTTATTGAAAAATGTAAACTAAATTTTTTTATGAAATAAATCACTAAAATTAAAATTGTAAACTACAACTTCTACATTAATTATTCTAATAGTTAAAGTATATAATATTTACTAAACAAGTGAATTTTTTTTTTTTAATTTTTATAATATATTCTAAAACAAATTAATCCCACATTCAACCTGTTGTAAAACAATTCTACAATATTCGCTTTATAATATTTTAAAACAAATTATCCCACATTAACCGTACAGAAAAACATCTCCGTAATTTCACTTATATATTAAATTTCATTATCACTATTACTCACGTCACATCCAGGTTTTCTGAAGTTCGTTGAAAGATTCGTGAATTTGTGGAGCAGCTATATTGCTATCAACAACATATTCAACGAAGAATTCTCGCAATTGAAAGGTAAGTTAAATTCTTTTCCTTCAAAATTTTCATATTAAATTAATTTAATGAAGAAGAAGAATTTTTTTAAATTAATAATTTTTCTGAGCCAAAATAACAATTACGTCCATCGTGAGCATGGTGGGCCCGATCAAACTCAATCACCCAATAGCCGTGGGTGGGCCACCGTGGTGTCGCGCAGTGGGCGGGGAGGTCGGGCGGGGTGTGAGGGCGCGGGGGGTGTGGGGTGTGAGGGCTGCAGCGCCCACCTCAGCAGCTCGCCCGCCTGCCGCGGGGGTTGGGCGATTCTGAGAATCGCCCAACCCCCGCAGCAGGCGGGCGAGCTGCCGGGGTGGACGCCGCAACCCGACTCGCCCCCTATCACCAAACCCCCACTCTCGACACTCTGACCTACTTCAACCACACCCCGTGCCCTTGCCTCCTTACCCCCCTCCACATCCCCACATGACTCGTCAACACTCCCATCCCTACCCGCACCTGCCCCCTCACCCGCACGCCCTCCCCGTCATCCACCACCTCACCTCACGTGCCCTCCCCACGCGGCGACCGTCCCCACCCCCTCACACTCCTCCCTCTACCCCCATCCACCTCAAGACCTCCCCCCGACCCCCTCACCACCACCCCCCCGACTCTTCCCCCCCCCCTCAACTCTCTTCTCCCACCCCCACTGCCCCTACTCACCCCTTCCCCAACCCCCCCTCTCCAACCCCCTCGAACCCCCCACACCCCCCTCACCTCTCGCGCCACCCCATGCCCCAGCCCCCTACCCCACACACCCCCCCCACTCACCTCTTGGCCCGCACCCCATGCCCCATGCCCACCTCACCTCTCGCTCCACCCAGCCCCGCACTCCCCCTGCCCCCCCCCCTCACCTCTCACCCCCTGCCCCCATGGCCATCCCCTCCCACCTCTCGCCCACCCCACTCACCTCTCACCCCTGCCCCCATGCCTACCCCGCCCTCACCTCTCAACCCCCCTCATGCCCCGCGCCCCTCCTCCGCCCCCTCACCTCTCGGCTCCCCCATGCCCCACCCCCTCACCTCTCGGCTCCCCTCATGCCCCGCCCCATGCTCACCCCCTCACCTCTCACCCCACCCCCATGCCTACGCCCCCCCCCACACCTCTCTCCCCACCCCCGCCCCTCACCTATCGGCCCCCCCCATGGCCCGCCCCTCACCTCTCGGCGCCCCCCATGGCCCGCCCCTCACCTCTCGGCCCCCTAACACCCGCCCACCCCCTCACCTCTCGGCTCCCCCCATGCCTTGCCCCCATGCCCACCCCCCTCACCTCTCGCCCCACCCCCATGCCTACACCCCCCCCCCACACCTCTCTCCCACCCCCCGCCCCTCACCTCTCGGCCACCCCCATGGCCCCCCTCACCTCTCAACTCCCCTATGCCCATCCCCTCACCTCTCGACTCGCCCACCCTCTCTCCTCCCTCCGCTCCCTCACCTCTCGGCCCACCCCCATGCCCACCTCCCGCTCACCTCTTTCCCCACCCCCCGCCAACACCCCCCCGCGCCCCCAACACCCGCCCACCCCCTCACCTCTCGGCCCCCCACATGCCCCACCCCCTCTCCTCCCTCCGCTCCCCCACCCCCTCTCCTCCCTCAGCTCCCCCCCTCCCACGGCCTCCCTCGCCACCCTCTTGCCCTCCACTCCCTCCTCTCCACCCCCCCTCTGCTCCCACGGCCTCCTCCGCCCTCCCTGGTTGCCCGCGCCCCGCCCGACCCCCCGCGCCCGCAACACCCGCCCACCCCCTCACCTCTCGGCCCCCCACATGCCCCACCCCCTCTCCTCCCTCCGCTCCCCCACCCCCTCTCCTCCCTCAGCTCCCCCCCTCCCACGGCCTCCCCCGCCACCCTCTTGCCCTCCCCTCCCTCCTCTCCGCCCCCCCTCTGCTCCCACGGCCTCCTCCACCCTCCCCGGTTGCCCGCGGGCAACCGGGGAGGGCGAAGGAGGCCGTGGGAGCAGAGGGGGGGCGGAGAGGAGGGAGGGGAGGGCAGCGAGGGAGGCCGTGGGAGGGGGGGAGCGGAGTGAGGAGCGGCGGGTGGGAGGGGGAGAAAGGTGAGGGGCGTGTGGGGGGATGGGGCGAGAGGTGAAGGGGGGGGGGGTAGGGCATGGGCGGCGGGGCCGAGAGGTGAGGGGGTGGACATGGGGGTGGGGCGAGTGGTGAGGGGGCCGAGGGCGGAGGGGGGTGGGCATGGGGGTGGGGTGAAAAGGTGAGGGGGGCCAGGTGGGGTATGGGCGGGGGCGGGTGATGAGGGGAGTGGGCATGGGGGTGGGGCGAGAGGTGAGGGGGGCTGGGTGGGACATGGGGGTGGGGAGGGAGGTGAGGGGGGGGTGGGGAGGGAGGTGAGGGGGGCATGGGAGGGTGGACATGGGGGACGGGCGAGAGGTGAGGTGGGGGGGGGGGGGGGGGTTGAGGAGGTGAGGTGGGGGGGGCTGGGGCATGGGAGGGAGGCCAAGAGGTGAGGGGAGGGTGGACATGGGGGACGAGCGAGAGGTGAGGGGGGGGCGTAGGCGGGCATGGGCAGGGGCGAGAAAGGTGAGGGGGCTGGGTGGGGCATGAGCGGGGTGGTCCGGGTGATGAGGGGAGTGGGCATGGGGGTGGGGCGAGAGGTGAGGGGGGCCGAGTGGGACATGGGGGTGGGGAGGGAGGTGAGGGGGAGAGGGGTGGGGGGGTGGACATGGGCAGTGGGGTCGAGAGGTGAGGGGGGCCAGGTGGGACATGGGGGTAGGGAGAGAGGTGAGGGGGGCGGGGGGTGAGGGGGGCATGGGAGGGGAGGAGAGGTGAGGGGGGGTGATGGGGGCATGGGGGGGGAGGGGGGTGAGGGGGCTAGGGAAAGGTGCGTGGGGAAAGGGAAGGGGACGGAGAGAGCGGTGGGGGTAAGAGACGGGGTAGGGCGTAGGCTGATGGGAAGGGGTAGGAGGGAGAGGATGGGCGAGAGGTAATGGGGGTCGGGGAGAGTGCGTGGGGAAGGGGAAGGGGTAACGGGGGGGTAAGGCATAGGCGGCGAGAGGTGAGGGGGGGCTAGGGCATGGGCAGCAGGGCCGAGAGGTGAGGGGGGTGAGCATGTTATGGAACCAACTCAAGAAAAGATAGAAAAGATAGATCAACGCCTTAGAATTCAGCCTCTTCGAGGGGGCAACCTCCTTTACATTACATAAATGAACAATTCTTAGGGGGTGAGGAGGTGAGGTGGGGGGGGATGGGGCATGGGAGGGAGGCCGAGAGGTGAGGGGAGGGTGGACATGGGGGACGAACGAGAGGTGAGGGGGGGCCGTAGGGGGGCATGGGCAGGGGCAAGAAAGGTGAGGGGGCTGGGTGGGGCATGGGCGGGGTGGTTCGGGTGATGAGGGGAGTGGGCATGGGGGTGGGGCGAGAGGTGAGGGGGGCCGAGAGGTGAGGGGGGCCGAGTGGGACATGGGGGTGGGGAGGGAGGTGAGGGAGGGGGGGGTGGGGAGGGAGGTGAGGGGGAGAGGGGTGGGGGGGTGGACATGGGCAATGGGGCCGAGAGGTGAGGGGGGCCAGGTGGGACATGGGGGTAGGGAGAGAGGTGAGGGGGGGGGTGAGGGGGGCATGGGGGGGGGGGGTGAAGGGGGCATGGGAGGGGAGGAGAGGTGGGGGGGGTGATGGGGGCATGGGGGGGGAGGGGGGTAGGGAAAGTTGCGTGGGGAAAGGGAAGGGGATGGAGAGAGCGGTGGGGGTAAGAGACGGGGTAGGGCGTAGGTTGATGGGAAGGGGTAGGAGGGAGAGGATGGGCGAGAGGCAATGGGGGTCGGGGAGAGTGCGTGGGGAAGGGGAAGGGGTAACGGGGGGGTAAGGCATAGGCGGCGAGAGGTGAGGGGGGGCTAAGGCATGGGCAGCAGGGCCGAGAGGTGAGGGGGGTGAGCATGTTATGAAACCAACTCAAGAAAAGATAGAAAAGATAGATCAACGCCTTAGAATTCAGCCTCTTCGAGGGGGCAACCTCCTTTACATTACATAAATGAACAATTCTTGGATGATACAAATGAAAAGACCTCCTTTCTATATATAGGAGTCTAAGGGGTCATAACATAATCAGAGCCGACATAACAATAATAATGTAAGGGCACAATAATAACAATAGTGGGCTTCTATGTGGCACAATAGTAACAATATGGGCACTACATGGGTACATCAATATAATAAGTTGGTTGTACTAATAACAATAAGGGGTTACACTAGTAGTATAGGGGCCTAACATGCCCCTCTCATTCAAAAAGCGTTGTCCTCAACGCTTGAGTAGTTCTTGATGCTTCTGTATAAAATTCTTGTCCTCCCATGTGGAATCTTCAGCGGGTAAGTTCTTCCACTCGATGAGATACTCTAAAATTGATCGATTTCGTAGCTGTCGGGTTCTTGTTTCTATGACTGCTCCAAGTTCCAATATGATTTTTCCTTCTTCTTCAATTTCTGGCAATATTGTTTGAATTGGGATCTTTTGCAACTTTTGAATAAATGGCCATACTTCTTCGTCCTTCTTCCATTCATCCCTTGCTTCGTTTATCCAATCTGGTTGGATAATAGAAATAGCACAAAACAATGCTTCCACATCCTCATCCTTGAAGAGTCTTCCCATTCGGTAAGGTCACCATTTTTTAAGTGCATGTAGTATTGCCAGCATTTCCTTCTCATAAATAGCTTGCTTGAGATGTAGCAGTAAAAATACCCAATCACCTACATCAAAACATTTTTCACTACGATGTTGATCTACCTGTTGTTTCGTTTGATTTTGCACTGAAGTGGTGTTATCCTTTAAAAGTTGGAGAACTTGTTGTTGATGCTCGATGTGATCTTTCTCTGATTGAACCTTTTTCTTCTTGATCTATCCTTCTATCTCTAGATTTTGAGGAGTGGTAATTTCTTCCAATCCTTTACAAGATATGGTCGGATTTATTTCTTGATGCTCGATGTGATCTTTCACTTCTTGAACATTTTTCTTCTTGATATGTCCTTCTATCTTGATAGTTTGAAGAGTGGTAATTTCGACCAATGAATTACAAGATATGGTTGGATTAATTTCTTCTTTCTCGATGTTATCTTTCACTTCTTTCACCTTTTTCTTCTTGATATGTCCTTCTATCTTGATAGTTTGAGGAGTGGTAATTTCGACCAATGAATTACAAGATATGGTTGGGTTCATTTGTTCTTTCTCAATGTGATCTTTCACTTCTTGCACCTTTTTCTTCTTGATATGTCCTTCTATCTTGAGAGTTTGAGGATTGGTAATTCTTGCCAATGCCTTACAAGATATGGTCTGATTCATTTCTTCTTTCTTTGGGGTGGGGTCCTGGCGTATATCTTCTTCTTTCGATGTTTTTTGATCTTTTTCTTCCTCCTCTTCATATTCTATGTAAAATAATTTCCTCTCAGCACACTTATGACCTTTAGTGCATTTGCTATCACAATTGTAACAAAGCCCTTTTTTTCTCTTTTCTTCCAATTGTTGTGGTGTAACCCTTGTAGGTTGTGGAAGGCTAGGAGAAACAGCACTTCCACCTTTATAGTTGTGAGGGGTATGCTTCTTGGTTTCCATAACTTTTCTTTCCACTATGTCACAAAGCCCTTTTACTCTTTCCAATTGTTGTGGTGTTGCTCTAAAGAAGGTGTTGCTCTTTGTATCCTCATAATGTGCTATCATTTCCTCCGTGAAAATTGACCACGTAATAAGTTTTTTACAAGAACAAAGCCCTTTATACCATAAAAATTGATCCGGTTCTAAATATGAAGATTCAATACATACCTTTTGTAACAGTGGTACACCATGTAGGTCAAAATATTGCTCCATCTGAAGTACCCAATTTACCAGATCCTTGCCATCAAACTTCCTCATCTTGCTTTTTCTTGATTTTAGGAGCTCGATCTTGAAATGACTGTAACTCTGTACTTTTGGATCTTTAGGTTCTGAAATTGCAACCTGTAGTAGCCCTCTGTGTGCTCTTTCCAATGACACAAGTCTGACTCAAATTGGATTCTCCAAGGAAGAGGTATGCGAAATCTCCCACAGTGACTTGATTATAGACTAGTTCAGTAGAGTGAACTTGTATGAGGTGCCACGAGTCACTGTTTCAACCTTTGGATATGAAAAATGCATACAAGAAACTACACTCCGTTCTCTTTCTGTACCTTCTTATGAAATTTCAATCTGATCCTCAGAGAGAAAGTTATGACAATTTTCCCCAGGTCACCTGTTTGGAATGTAATTCAGGAGTCTGCAAAAAGACCAACTTCCTCAGATCATATCTCCGCAAATATAGCGCGAAAAGTTCGAAAATTCGGACCCGAGGTTCAGCGCGATTTCTTCTCAAATGGGTTTTTTTTTGCAACTTCTGATACATCTCAGAAAAAAAGTTATAGCAAAAATGCCACGATGACCTGTTTGGAGCAGCGAAACCATAGAATCCAAAGCTCTGATACCAAATGTTATGAAACCAGCGCAAGAAAAGATAGAAAAGATAGATCAATGCCTTAGAATTCAGCCTCTTCGAGGGGGCAACCTCCTTTACATTACATAAATTAACAATTCTTGGATGATACAAATGAAAAGACCTCCTTTCTATATATAGGAGTCTAAGGGGTCATAACATAATCAGAGCCGACATAACAATAATAATGTAAGGGCACAATAATAACAATAGTGGGCTTCTATGTGGCACAATAATACCAATATGGGCACTACATGGGTACATCAATATAATAAGTGGGTTGTACTAATAACAATAAGAGGTTATACTAGTAGTATAGGGGCCTAACAGAGCATGGGGGTGGGGCGAGAGGTGAGGGGGGCTAGGTGGGACATGGGCGGGGGGGCCTGGTGGGGCATGGGGGTGGGGCGAGAGGTGAGGGGGCTGGGTGGGGCATGGCCAGGGGGCATGGGGTTGGGGAGAGAGGTGAGGGGGAACAGGGGGTGCTGAGGCATGGGCGGCGGGGTCGAGAGGTGTGGGGGATGGGGCATGCGGGTGGGAAGAGAGGTGAGGAGGGGGGTGAGGTATGGGCAGCGGGGTCAAGAGGTGAGAGGGGCCGGGTGATGAGGGAAGTGGGCATGTGGGTGGAGTGAGAGGTGAGGGGGGTCGGGTGGGACATGGCGGTGGGGAGAGAGGTGAGGGAAGGGAGGGGTAGGGAAAGGGCAGGGGAGGGAGAGAGCAATGGGGGTGGCAGATGGGGTAGGGCGTAGGTTGATGGGAAGGGGTAGGAGGGAGAGGAGGGGCGAGAGGTGATGGGGGTCGGGGAGAGTGCATGGGGAAGGGGAAGGGGTAACGGGGGGGTAAGGCATAGGTTGATGGGAAGGGGTAGGGGGATGAGGGGTTAGGGTAAAGGGGTGCGGGAAGGGGGACGGTAGAGGAAGGGGAGGGGGGGTTAAGGGGGGAGTGGAGAAGGGAGGTAGGAAAAGGGGGGTTGGAAGGGGAAAGGGAAAGAGGGAGAGAGGGGGGGGGGGGTCAAGGGGGAGGAGAGGGAGGTGGAGGGGGGTTAAGGGCAGGGAGGCGAGGGGTCGGAGTGAGGGGTGGAAAGGGTGTGGGGGGAAGGAGGGGGTGGATGTGGGTGGAGTAGGGCGCAAGGTGGTGGGTGAGGGGAGCGCACGTTTGGGGGGAGGTGGGGGCACATGGGTGGAGAGAGTGGCGGGCAGGACGTGCAGGTGAGGCGGGTGGCTGTGAGGGAAGAGGATCAGTTGCAGCGTCCTCGCGCGTTCGCTCCCGCGCACCCCTATCGCCCACACCCACCTTGCTCGCCCGCCCCCACCCGCCCGGCTGTCCACCCAGCCCCGCCGTCCCTCACCCGACCTCCCACCCGCCCATCGACCCACTCGCCCACCCGTTAGGGGTGGCTGGGCGATTCTGATTATACAAATAAAAAATTTATGATATATTTTCGTTGTTAATTTAAGTTAATATGTTTTTGTTATTTACTGATTTATGTGTTTCTATTTTTCAGGAAAATGGCATCAAAGAAAATTTCTGTGAATCTTTCTGGACCAAAGACTCTTAAAGGTGTATCTTCAAAAAACATTGGTGAATGAACTCCACCTGAGCTCATGGCTACAAATCTTTCAAGTGCCTCAAGTGATAAGAAGATAATTTCAGACTAGAAGAATTCAAAAGAGGTGAAATTTCCATCAAGAGTCTGGTATGTGAAAGAAAGAGAAAGCACAAATGTGAATATATATCTATATATTGATATACCCAATGATAATGTAAATTTTGAGGTGATGGGAAGAGTCATAGATATGTGTTCGGTACCGAACACTGAAGTTGTTTACGTACTTGCAAATGCTTGTAGAAATTTTGAATAATATGACACATATTCACAGAGATTATCCTGATTATACACTTATAAGCAGAACATGCATAATACATAACCTCCTCTACGTTGATCATCAATTTACAGAAGCAGAAACATTCACAAGCGCACATAGAAGCATCAATCACACATATCAACACAGTATTTTCCCGGGGAAAGCATCTCGCTAAAAACCCCGACTATCTGTATATTATATTGATTGAATCATGTAACAATACATAGTACAATACTCATCCCAAGTACTCAGTACTATCTCCTCATGCTACACACAATACAGCTCAGATTTGATCTCCAAATCTCCCCCGCTGCTTGCCTGCCTCCACTGCTCAATGCTTGCTCAAGAATTGATGAGAATGGTTTACCAAACTCGTATTTGACCTGCAAATAATCACTCACATTGTGTTGGACGTGAGCACATGCTACAATTCTTGGTATTGGCCAATTCATTGGCATACTCAATCCCTCTGATTGTGCAAATCATCATGCATAGCTATAGTCACAACTGATAGCAATCTGATCCTCTAACACCTGTCCCTGTTGAACTGAACATGCACTGACATGCAACTGAGTTAACTGATGTATTCTATAGTTGCATTATGAGTTAATAACTTGTGAATTAATTAATAACTAATTCACCCAACTCATCTCTAGTCTATTGATCAGTTAGACTAAATACAACTAGTTTAACAAAGTTAAACTGAACAAAACTCCATCAACTACACCTCCAGTCCACTAAAATAAACTCACTTGAGTTCTAATTGAAGTCCTGCATGCAAATATTAGTCATCCCATAGGTAACCACGTATTTCTTTCTGGGATCTGCATGTACCACATCCGTAGCTCATCCTGAAGTGCTCCAAGAGAATAAGATCAAGTTTATAGTCCAAATATTATTATGAGACAATAATATTTGACTTTTCTTTTTTTGACAGCCAGTCTAAAAATAGACTTTGATCACTCATACTGTGATCACTCCTGCTGTGGTCACTCCTGCTGTGATCATCCCTGCTGGGATCCAAAAATAGAACTTGTGCCATAATTTGCTTGCGGGCCCACTTAGTGAAGGTGACTCTTTTCACTAAGCTCCATCATCTTGTTGCATTCTCAACAAGCATTTCTTGTTGCACACTTTTCAACAATGCTCCCAAATCACATGAAAGGATTAAATACTGACTATCATATTCATTATATGACACGAGACAGGTATCTACAAAGTTGTGTAAACAAATCGTAAATGAGATGACACAAAACATCGTAAGTATTGTTATTAATATTTGTATTTTGCGTTCTTGAAAGTGTCTCGCTATATTTTTTAACTTTGATTTTATTGACATATGATATTTTGTTTGCAAAATTTTGTTGAAAGTTGTTCAATTAGGTTAGGAGGCATTCATTTCATAGAGCATGATATCATGAAAATTGTTAGCAATTTCTACTTAGTGTCAGAAGAAGATATGGAAAATAAGAAAAATGTAGTAATTGATGATGCTACAAAACTACATCCAAAGAATCAGAAGAAAAATGCCTCTAGTAGATAAATCTAGCAAGGGTAAACAAGTTACCTTTGAGGACGATGAAGTTGAAACTGATAGTGAAGCATATGTTGCCATTATTGAAGATGACATTGGAACTGAGAAAAGTCGTAAAAGACCAAAACTAACAATGCCCAAGAATAAATCTGTTGAGAATGTTATGACGAAAAAAAATGAAGTTGAAGATTTTGAATTAGTCATTACCAGCAGTCAAGAACCTAGTGAAATTTCAAAAGAAAGCAGAGAAATCATTACACTAGGAGCTGATTTAGATGATGGCATTATCAAAACAAAACAAAATGCCATTCGACAGAATTTGACAAAGAGAAACTTAATTGATGGTGGTCGTACATTTCAGCTTAATGTCAGACAAACCTATAAGGCAAGTGAAGGACAATGCCAATATCAAGTCAGAAAGCCACATCATCTGCATGTTCACAACTTGAAGAAATTGATGAGGTACAATCCATATGCTCATGTGGTTAGTTATGTGCTTCTTGTTGATCCACTTCAAGTTCCCAACAAAGAAGCATTTGATAAGTCAAAATGTTTTGAATAAAATTATTATGTGCTTTGGGGGAACCATTCTGTAGAAGCTCAAAGACAATTGATGGAGGAATATCCTAATAACCCACATTTTGAAATAATGAAATGTATCATTTATGCTGGTTTAAATGAAACAAAAGCAAAGTTAGTGGCATGGGATCATAATTCAGATAATGAATATAGGATGTCTATGACTTTCATCCAAAGGGTTAGATTTATTCATAGTGAATTTCAAGAAAAATGTGGTGGGAATAGGATAAATGTTACTGCAGATTTCCGAAATGAATGTTGTATGGAAATAGGCTATCAAATTGAAGAGAAAACCAATTCAAAAGGTGGAAAATGCAACAAAAATAGTGATTTATTCAGAGGTGTTGATAACATTTTCCAATTGGCATTTAGAACTGGAGATGTTTGGAAGTTGATTGATGAGATTTTTAGCATGTGGGAAGACATTGGCTTTAAAAACCAGAGGGTCAAAAAGTCTAAGCCATTGATATGTAGCAACAGTAAATCAGCTCCTGAGCTGAAGCAACTTCTAGACGATATGACTATCACGCCTTGGAGGGCGATGCAAGGATTGAAAGATGAAAAAATTGTCAAAACAATATTATATCGTGCGAGGTCAAGGGAATTATCATTGGAGGAAATGTCTGAAGAATTTCAAAAATAAATTTGCTAAATTATTTTTATTTATTTCTAGACTATAGTTATCTTTTAAATAAAATATGTTGTTCTTGGTAGTATTTGTTATACATATCATTATATTAACTTTTTCTTGCTTTATCTATGCAGTCACAAAGTTTACATGAAAATTCAAGAACAAATGGTTAGATTGTTGAATAAAGATAGTTGGGATGATGTTGTACGCAACTATCCAGATTCAAGTTCTACATCAACATTAAAAGCTTTCTATCTTGCATTTAAAAAGGTATCTTGATTTATACATTCATTTTTATTCATATGTGTACTATTTTTAATTTAAAACTTACACATATATTTGTTTATTTGATAAAAGATGAGGAAGGAATATAATGGAGCACCAAACAGTTTCAAAACTTTTATTGAAAAAATAAAGATCGAAAGACTGAGGAAGCAATGTATTAAGAATGTTGAACTTGATCCAACTCTTAATAATTTCATTTGGAATGGGCTAGACACTATTCAATATCAAGTAATACAAGGCGACTGTGAAGACATTGCTAAACTCATACCAAAAAGGGATTATGCCCTAGTTATTGCAGATATTCCCCATGGTTTCAATATTTCAAACATTTACTATGATAGTGATCCTTATACTTATCAAGCCTTTAATAAAGTGGTTGCGGGATTTGTAGAAGTGACGTCATCACCATTATGGAGATTTGTGACATTTCATTCAGACACACAATTGGCAATGATATTGTCAAGCTTCAAGGGGAAAACAAATTCAAGGATGCAGATTACATGGTAATACGTTTAAAATGTATATTTGATTAATGTTGAAAAAATCATTTATGTACAAGTTAATTGAACTTTTAATATTTCATGTTACGGGCAAAAGTCAAATCTTCTTAACAATGAAGATCAACAATTTATAAATGACTGTGAGTTCATGCATATTGATAGTTAGACAAAAGATGATAACCATATGTTTATGATTTTTAATCGGGTGGACAGAAAGAGTCATAGCCAAATACTGACTTATGATGTTGTTGTGAAAAAACTAACATATGAAGACAAAAAAACAAAAGAAGAGATAGTTAACATTTAACAAAAACCACAATTATTGATTAACTATCTTATAGACATGTTCAAATGAAGGAGAATGGGTTCTGTATTTATTTTCTGGCTCATGTAAGTTTTATTATATGGAATTGAATTTCAATATGTTCTTTTTTAATTAATATGTCATTGTACTAATTTACTTCATTATTTCTTTTGTGCTTGATAATTAGGTATAACACTAGCATGCTGCCTTCAAAAAAGAAGAAATTGCATTGCAATTGAGAAAGATACATTACAGTGCAATTTCATTCAGCAAAGAATTAATGCTCTTCAATTTCTTCCAAATGGAATGCAAGAAATTGGTTTGAAGAAAGGGGACTTTAGTGAATCACGTGTGGCAAAAAATGCAAAGGAACCTTAACCACCATTACATGGAATGTTTGGAAAGACATACATTAGGAGATTCGCAGACATCAAAGATCCATTAGAAGAGGAAAATGAGCAAAAGGAAGCAAAAAATATTGTGGAAGAAGACAATGATGAAACTCTGGAGGACGAAGAGTTTGGATTACGTGACATTGTTGATTAAATTTAAGTTATGCTTGGAAATCAAGCTTCGCAATGTTTTGATTTTGACATTTTATGAGAAGAATAAACAATCAATTAAATTTGTTATGCGTTCAATATTTGTAATAGGTGATTTTCGCATTAATTTTTAAGTTTATCATTATTTTTTGAAAAAAAAAAAGTGATTATTATTATTTTTTTTGACATAAAATTCATAAAAAAATACTATTATTTAACCATTTTTAGTTAAAATTTTCGTATAAAAATTATGATTTTGACATGTCAATTCTAGCAAAAAAATTATCAAAACGTGTAGTTTTTTTGTTATATTTATGTTAAAAATGGTTATTTTTATGTCCATTATTAAAAAATATTGTTTTTTAGAAACAATTATTTCATGTGGATTGAAAATTTAATTAATGATGTATAAATATGTAGATTATCTAAAATTCAAAATACCAACTTTCTAATTTAAAAATGCAAAACAATAAAAACCTCACTACAAAAAAAATTAAAATAAAAATAAAAAACAAGAAAATATGAAGAAAACGACCACTTCAAAAACTATCAAATTTAGAAAATAATTATTTATATTTCATACACTAGAAAATTTCAAGTCAAAAAATAGGTCTTTTAAAAAAAGGGTGTGATGCAGAATACTCACTTTTTTAAATCAGCATGAAAATTACTACCATTCTAAAACGTAATTTAAGTTCTTTTGTTTGTATTTGATGGCTAACAAATCTGGTAGGTGTGAGGATTTATTATCAGAAGTTATCCTCAGAATGTAATCTTTTCAAGAATAATAAGGTAAAATGTTTGTATTTGATTATTATTTTTATTTGATAAATAGAGAAAATAGAAATTTAAAGTGTAAATGTGATATTAATTTGTGCATAGTCATATAAATTAAATAAGTCATAGATTGGTATTAATCCATAATAAGTATCAAAACACTTTTTTTTAGATGGATAAATTCATAGTGTAAATGTTAATAATAAGTTATGTTTATAAATTTTATAATTTTTGAATGTTTATTTCCACAATTGTTAGTTATGGTGTAGAAGCTATTTTTGGGGAAAATTGTGTCATGAAGATGTGAGATGTGAAGCGTTTGACCTTTCGGGTGAACACTCTTCACCCATTACCAGGTCTGACGATGAGTGAAGTGTTCACCTGAAACGTTAGACATTTCACATCTTCATCACATAGTTTTCTCTGTAAATTACTTCTACACCAAATTTTATAATTATAAGATAAAATGGTAATATTTGATTATTATTTTTATTTGATAAAGTGTAAATGTAATATTAATTTAGGCATAGTCATATAAATTAAATAATCTATATATATTGATAGGCATTAATCCATAATAAGCATCAAAATGCTTCGTTAGAGATTTTCGGAATAGCACTCTGTAATATGTGATATGGTATTGTCCCTAGTGAAGCCCCATGCACAACCAATGGCACATTCTTGACTCTAAGGACTCCCTTTGGCGCGACCAAAAAAGGCTCAAAGATCGGATGGAGAACCTCAGGGTCACATGGCACATATGAAGTCACATGTTCAGGATGCTTTCCATGACCCAGTGAGGGGGGTAATGTTGCTCAAGATCCAAATAATGTTAATGTGTAATGAGGCAAGTGAGTTACATTTTGTTTTTTGGGCACTTTTGGGCCATAGATATTTGGTCTTATAGCTTTGTCTTCTTGATATGGAAGTTCTTTTGTTTGTATTTGATGACCAACAAATCTAGTAAGGGTGAGGCTTTAGTTATAAGAAGTTCTTCCCACAATGTAGTCTTTTCAAGAATTATAGAAATATTTGACTTAAAAAAAAATTTCTTATTTGAAAGATAAAAATTCTTATAAATTTCTCTTTTTACCCCTTTTGGGGAAAAGAGATAAGTTGAAAGTGTAAATGTTAATAATAAATTATGTTGATAAATTTTATAATAATAAGATAAAAGGTTAATATTTGATTATTATTTTTATTTGATAAATAGAGAATATAGAAATTTAAAGTGTAAATGTGATATTCATTTGTGCATGGTCATATAAATTAAATAAGTCATATATCCTCATTAATCCATAATAAGCATCAAAACACTTTGTTTTACCTTTTTTTTTAAATGGATAATTTGTTAGTGTAAATGTTAATAATAAGTTATGTTTATAAATTTTATAATTTTTTAATGTATATTTCTAATGTTTGACCTTTCGGGCGAACACTTCACCCATCATCAAGGGGACAAGAAGCTTCTTGTCCTTGATGATGGTGAAGTGTTCACCCAGAACTCGGACATTTCACATATTCATCACATAGTTTTCTTTGAAAATCCACCCATCATCAGGGGGACAAGAAGCTTCTTGTCCTTGATGATGGTGAAGTGTTCACCCAGAACTCGGACATTTCACATATTCATCACATAGTTTTCTTTGAAAATCCACCCATCATCAAGGGGACAAGAAGCTTCTTGTCCTTGATGATGGTGAAGTGTTCACCCAGAACTCGGACGTTTCACATATTCATCACATAGTTTTCTTTGAAAATCCTCATTTTTACAGCCTGACTAACAACTATAGAAATATATATTCAAAAATTATAAAATTGATCAACATAACTTATTATTGACATTTTATTATCTCTAATGATGGGTGAAGTGTTCACCTAAAAAGTCGGACTTCTCACATCTTCATCACATAATTTTCTCCTTCTTCACCAAATTTTATAATTAAAAGATAAAATGTTAATATCTGATTATTATTTTTATTTGATAAAAGAGCATCAGTGCAAATTTAAAGTGTAAATGTAATATTGATTTATGCCTAGTCGTATAAATTAAATAATCAATAAATATTGATAGTCATTAATCCATAATAAGCATTAAAACACTTATTTCATTATACATCTCAAATTATTAAAATTAATAATAAATAAATAATTATAAGAATTAACCAAATGATAACTTTATTTAAAATTATTATTATACTTATGAATGATAAAAAGAATAAATATGTAAGTTAAACACACACATATATAAAGAGATAACAAGATTCTTAAAAATGGAGATTCACTCTCACTTTATCATAGATATTTTTAATATGTAAATCATTTTTGTTACAATATCACAGCTTATCAATATCACATGTCTAACAAATCATAACTCATTTCATATCACACTTGTAGCATATGAAGTGAGTTATGGCTTTTTGGGCGTGTGGTCTTGATAAGTCATGGAATTGTAACAAAATCTATTTACAAATTAAGAACTTACATGGTAAGGTAGGGTGAATGTCCATATTGTTAAATACTTTTTTTAAATGTATATTATGTTTAATTTATATATTAATTTATTTTGTCAACACTGACAGGATAAAATTTACTCCTTAGAGAAGGGGAGTCTGATTGGGGAATCTGATTTTCCCATTTCAGATTGAATTCCATGGAAATAAAAAGATCGAAGAACATAAACTCTGTAATAATTTTAGTTGAGAAAATGAATTCGATAATGTTACAATTATCTTAAACAAGACCTCGGAGAAAACATTCGTTGTATAAGAGGAATTAGTTTTCTAGCACAAGGTTCAATGGACATAGGAAAATCAAAGGGATATAATCCCTGAATTAGACATCAAATGTGCTTTGGAATCAAAAAGCCAGGTCTAAGATGGGAAGCAGGTTTGTCATGTGTGATGCATCAAGAGTAAGATTGAAAGCTTAATTAAGGAAGGGGAAGGAATTCAGATATTTACACAATCTCTTGGGCTTGCCTTGTAAATAACAAGGGCACTACACTAAAAATGTTCCAGAATTTTGGGCTGAGAATCTATATATAACGTTGAGGTATACTGCATCTTTAACTTTTGGTAGATGGCACTTAGATGGGGTGAAAGTCCAGTTCCGGTGTCATGATAAATATTTTCAATTTCTATTTCAATACAAAAAACAATTATTAAACTTAAACATCCTTATCTTAAACCAAAGTAATGACACGTCAGAATAAATGAAATTCCTTTGAATTTACAAATTTGGACTTCTTGAAGTTGTTTATATAAAAAGAAATGTGATTCGACAAACGTCATAAATTTTGGCTTCTTGCCACTCATACATTTTACAGGGTGTTTTTATAAATATTTTCAGTCTCCACCGGTAAATATAACTTACTATTTAAATCTTCTCTCGTTTCCAATGAAAAAAATGAATTCCAAGAGGAAATGGTATTTCCATTAGAAAAGTATTACAGTGAGCTTCTTGCTAATGATACAGCAATTAAAGGATCAAATGTACTGAAAGAGCACTGTTAATATTGCAATGGAACAGAAGTGCAGGACTGTACAAATTCTGCAATGGCAAATATACTACATCACTGCAGTAAAGAATTTGCAAAGGAACAAAGAAGCAAGAGACATGTCTGCATCAAATCTGTAAAGTACATTCTTAAGCAAGTTTTCAAGGAAGATTTCCATCTCATCATCTTCTCAATTTATGCTTTGATACCCATCTACTTGGCCGAAGAAAATGCTCAGACTAGATGGTAACCTATTCCCTCAAAATTATTACAGATTTGCAACTTCAGAAACTTCAAATATGGCAACCTCTCCAACAGAGGGTGCTGCTTTTAAATGCCAGCAGTTGTAAATGTTGCCGTTTTAAGATGCTCAAATTTGCAATACAATTTGACTGGCTGACATGAAATCTGTAGCTTCTTTGTGGTCTGCGTATCCTGAGAATACAGTGTTGACAACCATAAATGCCTGCTATCCAACTAGGCTTCCATTGTGCCCCCTTCAATTTCTGACCTTATTTCACCCAAGTTTAAAGTTACAATTTATAGCCAGCTCATCGAGATTTACACCACTTAAACTCCAAACACTGTTTTGCACATTGGGTTCCAGACTTGATGAAGGACTTTTCCCTAAATCATACTCTACTCGATCAAGTAAGATTGGAACCATACTCTACTCATTTTTAGGAGCTCACATATCCATAGCGTATGTCTAGAGGCAAATTCAGTGTAGGGCACATCTACAGCCGGGGAAAGCTCAAACTGACTAGAAATTCTGACAGAACCTCTTATGGCAGTGACAAACTTTAGGCATCTAAATAAATCATGATCTAGGAAAAACCTTTGGCTATGTCCATTAAAATGCAATCCACATCTATATGGATTTTTTCAAAGCATTATAGCTCCATTTTAGCCGCTGATAGAGCTTTCTATCAACCTATATGATCGATCAATCTATATAGATTTCTTCAAAGCATTATAACTCTATTTGAGTTATTGATAGAGCTTTAGGTAAACAGTAAAGCAGCTGAAAAGATGACTCAACATCTTTCATTAAGGATAAAAAATTATCCATTTGTGTGTTTAAGGCTTATAGCCAAAGGCAAGTCTTTACACTCATTCATAAATTTCTTAAAATCATAATAATTTTAGAAATCCAAAATGTTAAACAATGTCCACCCTGCATCTATACAGATCACTAATTGTGTCTCAGGATCTCTTGCCCTCCTAGATTGGATCAGATCTCTAACTAGAGAATAGTACTTTGCTCTCTTTACCATCCCTAAATTTCTGTCTCACTATCTCTTGCCCTCCTTGCTTGGCTTGAGAATTGTACTTTGCTATCTTTTACCATCCGTAAATCCCTGTCTCAGGATCTCTTGCCCCTTGTTTGGTTCGGATCTCTAGTCACAAAATAGTACTTTGCTATCTTTAGCATTCCTTAAATTACGGCATAGACTTTTGTCGCTAAATCTAAAATTGTTTTCACATTACAAGTCTGAATTAGTATAATTTAGAGAAACTTTGAACCCAATCACAGCATAAGAAGCTTTACTAACCCTGTAAGTGTTGTGTTGTAGACCATATTGAAAGGCGTTTCCCCATAGTCGTGCACTCGATATCCTTCAATTATTCGATGTTCCGCCTGCTGCTGCCCACAACATACTTTATCACTGACCCTTCAAACCCAGAGGCTAGGAAGTGTAGAAAATCTTGAAGCCATGCTTGGGTGCCATGCGTTCCATTATCTGATTTGTTTAGAGAGTGCAACAAAGACAGAGGTGATGTGCCTGGGAGAAATCAAGGTAGTGCTTGTCTTCTGTAAGGGAAATTTGCAACTATTTCTTGATGGTCTGCTGGGGGTTTTCTGCAGACCAGACTAGTATCGAGCAGAAGGTTCCGGTTTTGCTCGATTTGGATAACATCATTACTCAGATCGATGATTGGAAACACTTCAAAGTTTTTGTGGGATTGCCTACGAATTTAATGATGAGACCCAAGGGGTTGCTAGTGGCAAGGCAGCCCATAGCAGAGAAAGCAGGGGAAGAAATTTGTGTGCACATAAGGGGGAAAGAGCAGATTCAATCCAGAGAGGCAGATTGGGCGTCCGTGCGAAATACCTAAAAGCATAAACAGTGGTGGGTATATGCTACCGTAGAATCACAAGGTGAATTTGCCCCTACCCCACCTCTCTGTGGTGAAAAGAGGTGTAGCTTCCTGATGGTGAGTATGGACAGTGTCACACAAATATCTATGCGGTTGCAGGAATCAATTTTAATAAAGATACGATACGCAATTAGGTGAGATTGTGACCACAAAGAAGGATACAGGTTCAATGGTGTCAGAATTATAAAAAAATTTCAAGATTCCATAGGTTTGGCACATTTTCCGAGAATCAAAGACTTCTTTGTCAAAATTATCAATCTCTATTTCTCTTCAACTTTTGTGGTGGGAGTGTCCCAGGCCAAGCGATAAATAAAGTCGGGCTGCCACTTCTAGGATTAACAAGCGAGTGTCGGTGAAGTTAAAATATTGCCTCCCTCATTGTGAAGGTTGTCAATTTTTTTCAAGATTTCAAAGCATAGCACATAGTCACATAATTAGAGAGGATGACCTTGGTGCATAATTATCTACATGTACTTTTTTTCAAATTGTGACAAATTAAGGAGTGGTGGCCGGTACCATTAAAGCTTCAAAGAAAATCAGTTGCCACGTGTATCATGAAAATATAGCGGGTGTCGGTGACCAAGTTAGAGGAAAACAAAAAAGGCAATGGAAAATTTAAGTAGGAAATCTTAAACGAATAGTTTTAAAATGTTGTAAATTTGACTGGGAAATAATGGAAATTTGGGTAAGATTTTGGTAAATTTCTGCAAAAGTTTTTAGAAATCTTATTTATTGTTGTCAAGTTTTAAGAATTTGGGTGTTTTTTGGGTTTTTGATGGTGCTGAATCTATTTCCACTATAAAAATAAGGGTGTTTGATGATGTTGAATCTATTTCCACTATCAAAAACAAGATTCAAGCACTCCTACCATCGAATTTTTTAAGAAAAAAATCACAAATTCTTTATCCACGCAAATTTGCTCCCTCTATAGACAAATTCAAATTTAAATCTCTAAACTCGAAAATAAATAAATAAAATGAATATTGCATTTTGATTTTATAAATTTCTTATATTTTGATTTTATAGATTTCATATATATATCACAATTTAAAAATAAAAATATATTAATAAATATAGTTCAATTTTTTTTAAAGTGTAATACATTATTGATGATGATGATGATGATTAACCTCCACTAAGACCAATAGAGTCTATTATATTTTAAGAACAAAAAGAATTTAATTGAGATTCTTCGAAATCTTATTTCTATGATCAAAAAGGAAGGAAATAAGGGCTCCAAGATCACTATAGTTGCACTGGCTTAACAAGTCAATAAGATTGGAAGTGTGACATATGCTAGGGAAATGAGAATGGATGTGAGTAAGAGTCAGACAATCTAAAAGAAAATGTTTTTCATTTTCCACCCTCTTTGTATCCCAAAGCTGAAAGATTCTATCATCCCAAAGAGTCTTGGGAGTAGAACACCAATTGGTTTCACTTAGAAGCTCATGAGAATTAGTTCTTATCCTAGGGATGTTTATTTTTTACTATCCAGCGCCTTATCATCCCAACACTTATCCTTAAGAAGTTATAGTATCTTTGATTTTATCATCTCTATTCAATTCTTTCTAAAATTTTGAAAAATTAAAATTAGGAGTGGTGGCAGTGAAATCAGTAAAATTGAAAAGAAAAATTAGTTATTACAAGTACTTGGAGAATATGGCCGATGTTAGGGAAGGTATAACCAAAAAAAAATTCAAAGAATTTAAATCACTCAAATTGAATATAAGTGAATAAGTTGTAAGTTTATATTTTCTAAATATTTTAAATTTTGGCTATTTTATAAGAATTTGGTAATGCAATTTTTGTTATGAGATTATTGTTTTTAGTTTTTTAAATAAAATATATAAATAGATCCAACATCTTAAAAAAAATACTTGTCACATTTAAATATGTAATTCCAATAAATGTTTTTTTTGTTGAGTATATTTTTTCATATGTTTTGCCCAAAATTTAATTAAAATATTTAAAATAATATATTTGAATTGTTAAATATGTATAGATTAAATCTTCTTAAATTCTTCAAAATTTTAAATTTATTTATAGGTTTAAAAATACATTTTAAAAAATTAAAAATAATAATTTCACTGAAATTTATCTCACTAAATATAAATAAATAAATAAAAATATATATGAAAAAACAATTAACCTTCGCCAATCACAACATAAAAGAAAAAACAATTCAGCTTCATCAATTACAACAACCTCCCCAGGCACAATAATAAAGCACCTGTCTTGGTAGATTTAAAGGAATCAATCAAGCCATAAATATATCCAACGCAACCACATAATTACTGGGTTGATATCAGCATCATTTTTAAAGCCCCAATATCAAATATAAGATCGCTTATCAATATAACCAACAGAAAATCAAGTTAAACATTAATCATCTTCAAGAATATTAATGCTATTTAATAATGATGGTCATAATTATCCAATTAAAAGGGTATCTAGAAAATTTACCCATAAACTAAATAGCTAGTTTATAGTTTAGAATATTTGTGTTCTTTATAGTTTAGAATATTAATGTTCTTTATATAGTGATATTCGTAATTATCCAATCAAAAGGGACATCTTTACAATATAAATGTTCTTTATACAGTGATAATCATTACAATATAAATGTTCTTTATACAGTGATAATCATAATTATCTTGTTAAAAAGAGTTCTTCAAAAAATGCAATTTATCTATAAATTATATAGCTAATTATATAAAATAACAAAATATTCAAAATTAAAAGTTTTAAACCTTAAACACGTACATTTTAATATTGGGAAAGATGAGATATCTCAACATATTTTCATAAAGAATAAAAGTATGAATTCATTGAGAAAATGAGATATCTCAACATATTTTCATAAAGCATAGAAGTATTAGTTGAGTATTGAATGTACAAAGCTCCCCACTCACCAAAGGAGATCAAATGTTATTTAAAATAATGAAGACTAGAATAATGATGACTTGCCATCACAATTACATGGTCGACCTCCATTACAATTATTTGGCCATCACAAATATGGCATCAACTTCCATCACAGCTAAACAAGCACAATTAGAAATTGCAATGCAAATTTGAAATGACCAAGCCAAATAACAAAGTAGCAAACATGCAAATCACCAAAAATTTGAAAATAGAGCAAATTTGAAACTACCATGTAAATTAAAATGGCCAAGTCAAATAGCAAGGATAGTACACACTTGGCCACTATTACTGTGAATGAAAAATGCTATCCATTAAATTTTAAAATGCTCTAAATTGTATTTTTAATTTAATTGTATCCTCCTTTGACAACGTTGAAGACAAATTTCTTTTATAAAGGCGAATATGGCTAGGGTTCCTGTCTTTAGAGGCTAATCCACCATTGTCAACTTCCAGCTCCTCTTCATTGCCCAGAATACTTTTTTGTGGTGTGATCTAGTGAAGCTCCAACTCGATCATACCGTCCACGATGGTCTCAGGGTCAACAATTTGCAAGCTCTTAAATGTCCCAGATATGGAGTACCTCAACCCTGCGCACAATGATCTTTGTAGATTTGTTCTTAATCATGGAAATCTGAAGTGTGAGGATCACTTTCATGTGGTTTTTCATAGTTATCTTCTCTTCCATGCTAATTTGGATGCCATAAGGAAAGGGTAGCGAGAGTCTCAAACCGCTGGTGGTTTACTTCTTTGGTAGTTGGAGCAGAGGATGGGGACTGGGTTAAGTGGTTGTCAAGAGTTCTTTTGCCAAGGGTTCTTAATCCCTTTCTTCTTTCCAAGATGAATGTAGAGCATTTTGTTTTGCTAGACTTGATGTATAGTCAATGTCTAAGCCATGATCTGGTAATGGATCATGGGGAAGAATTTCAAATTTTTTTGAAGACCCTAAACGGGAAATCAATCCTCATAGGAGCTCAACCAGTACAGCTAGTTTCATATTTGAAATAAAATGTACAGGAAAAAATGGGGTTGCCAACAAATGTTCAGAACCTAATTTATGAGGGAAATTTATTGTAGGATATCATCAAATTGAAAAAGTATGTCATCGATCACAATTCTACAATCATCATAAATTTGAGATTACGAGGTGGAGCGCCAGGATCAACATTTCACATGGAACAAATTTTGCGGTTAATGGTCCAATTTCTTTTAAGGATGCAGTGAGAGGGAAAGTTGCCACACAAGTCCCAAATATGACTATCCCAAGGCCTTATCTAATTGAGAAGATGGAGAAAGCACTAGATATGTCATTAAAATTGACAAAAGTGAGTTGTATTCTCGTTGTTATCCAAGAAAGAGCTTTGATATGTCGATTTAATCGCTTATGGTCCAAGTTTGAAGATCTACATCAATGGATCTACCTCAACTAGACTAAAAATTGTGATATCTACCTATGTGCAAAGGGAAATTTTGTGGTTCAATTTGATAATCAGACAGATCTGGACTATGTCATAAATCGAGGACCATGGTTTTTGGGAAGGGCGAGTCTCTTCACCACTCCATGGTTTCCAAATTTTCATGTCGCGACATTGGTGGTTACAAAGATGTCAGTATGTGTAAGGTTACAAAATCTTCTGCTTCCTTTTTGTCACCATCAAGTTTTAGAAGGCATTGCAAATTCATTACGGAGATTTCAAAAGATAGACCAAGAAAGAATGGATAAAGGTATATTTACTTTTTCCTACATCTGCATGGAGATAGACCTAAGCAAAGGCTACCAAACTGCATCCATCTGACTCATCAAGATTTCAAGTGGACACAGTGGCTAGAATTTGAAAATACTGCATTTAGGTGTCAGATCTTCCATCAGATAGAACACCTATAGAAGTCATGCCCTTAAACAAACAAAAAAGGACAAAGAAGAGATTATAAAAGCCAAAGGGATGGAAATTTCTAGATTTGCCTTCTTCGGATGACAAAGATGAAGAAATGGATTTAGAAGGTACTGGAAATTCATTGGGGAGATTTCTAAAGATAGATCGAGAAAGAATGGATAAAGGTATATTTACTTTTGTCTGCATCTGCATGGATATAGACCTAAGCAAATGGTTGCCAGATCGCATCCATATGATTCATCAATATTTCAAGTGGACTTAGTTTCTAGAATTAAAAATACTGCATTTAGGTGTCAGATCTGCCATCAGACAGAGCACATGTAGAATTCATGCCCTCAAACAAAACAAAAAAGGACAAAGAAGAGATTTTAAAATCCAAAGAGATGGAAATTTCTAGATCTGCCTTCTTCATATGACAAAGATGAAGAAATGGATGAGAGTCTTCAACAACCAGAAGAACAAAATCAACAAGGTTCCCAAGTGGAGGAGGGAGAAGAGAAGTAGAAGGATCTTTATAAGCATGCCAAAAAATCCACTAATTTAGTAGTGATCCAAACTATAAAAACCATGGGTTAAAGTTACATGTAAATAAAGGGACATTATAAAAGGAAAATGTAACACCCTTCTCCCACATCTACCCAAGTAACTGTCCTACTGGGGTAAACATGTGATGAGAAGTTACTATGATATGATTTGACCTCCTAAGTCACGTTAAGGAAGTGGAACCAACGGAAACACACCATACAGACCTTCAATATCAACAATAGGACTCCTAAGAACCACCCCAACCTTTCTGCTAACTAGCCCTTGAGTCCTACTGAGTTTTAAAACTAGTAAATCATTGGATGCTCCCATAATCCTGCATGCCTGCATCGAGGGACTGTTTCTAACATACTTGTGCCAAAGTCTAGGGAATTTAAGGCACTTTTCAAGCTTAGAATTATGGGTGTTGCCCAGAACTTGTTGTAACTTCCGGAATCCATTAAACACATGATGACAAGACTAATAAACCAAAAATGAACTCTGGGACTAGGCCTGGCCATCCCCAACTTGGATTGGCATTCTATCAAACACTAGGCATCAATGCGATCTACAGGTGTAAATGATAGATCTAAGCATAGGGGTCTCATACTTATCTGAGATTTGCTATGAGGAATTGTTCCCTTATCACTTTAGCTATATTTTCATCCATTAGGCCATAGATACATTATTCATTCATATACAAGTAAAACCATGAGGCGAGGCATACATAGCCACTATCTTAGTACATATTCATAACCAGTGTAATAACCACAAAAATACCAAGGAAACAATAGCCATATAATCCACATATAAACTAGTATAATACTCATGAGATAACAAGGAGAAATAACCTCATATTAATGATGCAAAAGCAAACCCAGTATGGGACTACCATGTTCCACCCGACCATAGAATGGCTGAGCCAAATCTCTCTTCATCCATTCACCCTTGTGCCATATTCCAAGCATGAGTGTGGGATCTCATAAAACACATCAATCCAAAACCATCCAGGGCTTCTGTAGGCCAACCAAGTCAACCCATCAAATAGTGGTTCCACCTCACAGTCGGACATCACAAAACCATCATCAAATTGGTCTTTACCCAAGCCTTCGAAGGCTCCAGGGAATTTGTTCCAACCAAGGCTTCCAGCACTAGTAACTCAACCCACAGCTTATTGTGGGCTTCCAGAGCATTTGTCCAACTAAGGCTTCTAGGAACTAGTAACTCAACCCAAGCTAAGGAAACATGAGAACCAACCAGAAAACAAGGAAATAAACCCACAACACCATGGCTATCCAGGAAATGGAAAGTCTAGGCAAATCCACTGTCAATCCGGGAAATCCTCTGTACCAATGACAGATAATGACCGATAAACCACATGCATATGACATGCATGCCAAAAATAGTGAGGAAAACATACATGCAACTCGGTACCTACAAGAAAAACTTGTTGTAGCCATTGATCCCGATGTCCTCTTGCAATTTCCTGCTCTTCCTTTTCCTTCTTGCTCCAAAACTCCAAGTATGCCACACCCTCCAAGAGTGCTCCAAGAAAACTCTAAGTCTCCAAGAGTGTGAGAGAGAGAGAGAAGAATGAGAAAGTTCCAAAACAAAACTGACAAAAGGTTTACACTGGCTAATATTTCCCACTGATCCTCAGAAGCCTTTTTATCAATGAGGCCTCTATTTTCTTCATTTTCCATTATCTTCCTTCATTTTCCTCCTCACATGCAACATGTGACCTTTCACCTTCCTTTTCTCCTAATTTCCATTATTTTCATAAACAAATGTCAGTTAAATATCTCTTGCCTTTCAAAAGCCTTTGTCATTGCCTTTGCCAATTTCCTTTAGCCATAATAACTGAAATGAACACCCATTAGGATGTTTTTCCCACCATTCATCTTGGAATATGTGTCCCATTACCATGGCCTTATATATTTGTACATGGATTTTTTAACCAAGGTTGTTACAGGAAAAATTAAACCAATGTCATGGGACATGTATTCTAAGTTGAATGAGGGGAGACACATTATATTGGGCATCACTTGCGGTTAATTCTTTATTGGCTAAGGAAATTGGCATTGGCATTGGCAAAAGGTAAAGGGAAATAAATGGAAATTAATTCAAGAAATAAAGGAAAATTAGAGAAAAGGAAGATGAAGAGACAATAATATGCATGCATAAGAAATTGAAGAAAAAGGAAAAAGAAAATAAAATAAAAGAAGAGGGAGAACATTCTAAAACTCTATTTTGGACACCCTTGGATATTCTAGCATTCACTTGGAGGAAGGAGACGAAAGCAGAGAGAACACTACAACAAGAGAAGAGAGCACTTGGACACAAGGAAGACACAAGCAAGCAAGTAAAGGACAAGTAAGGAAAAGCAACGGAGTGCAAGAAGAAGAATGGAAAACAGTAAGCAAGGGTAGAAATCAAGCAAAGAAAGAGTAGTCAGCAGGAGGATTTTGCAGGTAACAAGTTTCATGTGTTAATTCCTTTCTGGGATTTGAATACATGGGGCATGCATTTGGTTTATTTGTTATTATGTTGTCATTGGCATGGGATTTTTTTGGATTGACAATGATGCAAAACCTTGCCTTTGCCATTTCTTGGATAGTCATGATGTAGTCGGTTCCCTTTTTGGTTGGGCTATGGATTTCCAGTATAGTTTTGATCTGGGTGAGCTTGTCTCAAGAAAATCCCAATGGTCAAGGGTGGAGATGGTTTTCTCCAGGAAGCCCTTTAACAGGTGGGTGGTGGTAGGAAAATTCTTCTGGGTATGGTGAAGAAATTTTGAGACATCCAAGCTTGTATTGGTTTTGGTGATCTCGCGACCGACTTAGGTGAGATAACTGTGGCTTGAGGGTGGAAGTGGTTTAACCTTTGGATTCACTATTTGGTTATGTTTCACTTAAATCCCATAAGATCCCACATTCATGCTTGGAATATGGCACGAGGTGATTAGGCGAAAAGAAAGATTTGGTTCAGTCTCAATATATGGTCGATTAGCACGTGGAAGTCCCTGACTTGGTTGGAATTATGCATATGTTATTATGTGTTATTCCTTATTGAGATTAATGAGCACAAGTTATGGTTTACTATGTGATTTTATGATTGGTTCGTTATCATTTCATTTTGGTTACATGCATGGTATATTTCTTATTATATGATGTGCTCTTGTTATCGTTTTATTCCATGGTTTGTCAGGCTCTTGGTTGTTTATATGAATCCATGAGCTAATATGTGTTTGTTACAACTATTATGAGAGGGAAGTAAGCCTTCTTGAAGAACTTCTGATGAACTAATGAATCAGTGAACAAATATCCATTCATGACCTACAGACACTATGTTTACGAAGTGTTTGGATAAATGACGGTTATATGTTTTATAATATTTAGCATGAACGAAGACTTAGAAACAAAGCCTAGAGCCTTAAATAGGCTGTCGAAAAAGTTATGGGTAGGTCTGGGTAGTTGGCTTGTAGGCAAGCCCTCAAAATTTGGAACAGATTCCCTGGCCATACCCATAGAACTGGGAAACTTTGGTTGTAAGCACTCGAAGGTTGGGTTGTGCGTGCGGATGGAGCCTTATAGATGCATGCATTGGTTGACATGTGTGTGGCTAGGAGGTAAATTGAGTCAAAAGGATAGTTCTATTTCAGGGAAAGATCACCAGTGGATGTTATCTGACATCTGGGTGATTAGGCATTCCTAGGAGGTAGTAATAAGTTTCAGGACAATATACCCCACTTCCATAGTTGGAACTTCGATGTTGGATCATGCATAATAGCTCTCATATCATGTTTACAATCGAAAGCTTATGAAAGCAAGTAAATGTGTGGTGGGGTGTTACACAAACTCTGGAAAATCAGCATGAGGAAAATAGCAACATCTAAGGAGCAACAAAGATCGTAGCAGCAGAAGGTTGCCATTCCCTTTCGAATGGAAGTAGGGGGCATAATGAAGTGAACCCATACATCTAAGAGTTCGTATTTAGATAAAAAAGTTCCCCTAAAGGTGGAAGATAACCAACTAGAAATAATATCATCTGCTCCCAATCAAGGAGTTTGGCCAAAGGTGGAAAAAAAGAAAGGAAAAAAAGGGAAGCCAACTTATTATTATTATCAAACTTAGCCCCGACTATGTAATTTTCATTTTTTTCATTTTTTGTGCATTAGCTGAAAGGCTGATCTGATCAAATGCTTTTGGGAATTTGCAAGATGTATTTTTTTCCTTGGTTCTCAGCTTGAATATAATTACGATTTTTTCTTCAAAAAAAAAGGGACAACAATGAATATTTTTTAGAATTATTGAATTTGAGGCACCCACTTAGTTTTGTAAATAAAAATAGTCTATATTGAAAACCTCATTTCCAATATAGGATCATTTATATTGATATAAATAAATTTGACTTAAAGTATAGATATATGAAGCTTTAGTACAGGTATACGTTTAGCAATGTTGGCCATTTTGACATAGTCATTTCGCCATCCATTTCAATCAATCTCCATCACCATTAGACTCACTGAATACATGACATTATCCTTTTATTATATTACCAGTATTTTGTTTAATCTTGCACTAAAACATCTCACTTTCATGTAAAAAGTGGTACTGAATCCAATTAAATTTAAATATATTTTTAGTTTTGTAGGTTCATTAATTACAAAACTTTGTGTTATAGATATTGATTCATTTAAAATGAATCTCAATGTTACCCTGATGGGGGTGTTGTCTCGGATGTAAGGGTCTCATTAGAGGGTGTTCCATCCTCCCAAATTTCCTTCCTAGTTAAGGCATGGCAGAGGCTAGTTGTTGGGTGCGTGGTAGTTCATAGGTGGTCTTGTTGCTTTAAATTGGCATTCATGGTAATGGAGTGGCCATGTTACAAGGTTAGTGTGAGTGGAGGTGAGTATAGCTCCTCGGCCTCCATCTATGGTTCCAGTCTACTCGTGAAGTTTGGGTTTCATAATGGATTCTACTTTCAACAGTGTGATATCTAGTTCTTCACTCTTCTGGAGTGCACCTTTATCATCCTTATTGTTCTGGTGAGTTCATCAACATTTGTCACGTGCTTAAATTTACAGTTTTTGCTCTAGAATCATTGTTTTGGTAGGTCTGCTCTTTCATTTTGTTTGTCTAGATTTGTGAGGGTGATTTCTTAGTCAGTGGGGGTGAGTGCTAAAAATTAGGCAATATTGGGTTCTTTTTGTTATTTTTTTTAGAAGTGCTTAGCATTTGCAGCTCTAAGTCCTAGTAAATTTGCTCAATTCCAATTCGGTCAAATTGTCCTGATTCTGGTGTTTGTTGATGGCATTCCATGTTTAAGGCATTGTAATAGCGTCTTTGTGTTATGTTTGTGCATAAGAAGTTTTCATTGTTTTTTATGGTTGTGTGGAATCTGACGTGTCATGTTTCTGGGCTATGGTGAGCTTGAGAATTTGCTGGAATTTTCTCTTATAGCGTGGGAATTGGGTGACGATTTAGTAGTCTTGAATTTGGGAGCTCGTGGTTTCATATCTCATCCTTATTATTGCATTATAGGCAAAGGTTCTATTAGTGTTTGTCTTCAATGTTCCCATGTAGTTGTGGTCATGCTTCCTAGACAGAGAATGAGTAGTAGGAGGGGTGGTGGAGACAATGTAGGGTACAAAAGGGTTCATTTTTTATCTTATGATTGTTTCTACCTTCGTTGATGTTGTTCCTCTAAAGGTGAGGGAGGAAATTTTATTGCCAGAATGTAAAGAGGCAGGGGATCGTCCTTATCACTATGATTCTGAGTTGGTGGGGGAGGATATGAAATGGGTCTGGTCCCAGTAGATTCAGGAAAAGGCGGCTTCACTTTATAAATTCTTTGGCTTTACACCAACAAATGGCTACCTTGTTGCGACTGGTTTTCAAAGATAAGCAAGTGGAAATTTATATTCTCCTCATTGGAGGACATTAAATGCGTGCTTCACAACCAAAGGTTCTTCTTAGATAATTTGGATTCTTGTTTGGCCTGTGTAGAAGGCTTTCTAGTGAGTGATTTTGCCTCTAGTGATCTCATAGATCCTTCAAACTATAGTGCTAACGTGTATACTACAATACCCGTTGATCACAACTAGAGATGGTGGATTTCATGTCTTTTTGTCATAATTTTTGGCATGTGCTCTTTAGGTATGGTCTATTCATGGAATTCCTCATTATTGTTTGGCTTAGAAGTACATCACTTTGGAGTATATTGCTCATTGATAATCTTGATTATAATGGGGAAATTTATCTAGTTTCTTGCTCTAGATTTGGATATCACAGTGGTGTAGTTGGTATTATTGATGTTCCTGTGTATCTCTAGATGGCCTTGAGTTTTTGTAGTCGGCCCTTTTATCTTACAACCTCTCTGGGTTTTGTCTTGGAGATATGTGATTATAGCTCTCTTTTTTGTGCCTTACAATTATTTGTGAATCTGATTCAGTGCTTTTCCATAGGACGATATTTTGTTTTCATTGAAAATTATGTGCCATGGTGCATATTGTTCACTTCTGGGTTGTTTTATGGCTCACGGACACTTAGCTTAGTAATGCCACAACTGAAATTGGATTTGAATCTATGGTGGGCTCCTTTGTGTTATGAATCCTTGGGTGGTGCTTCTCTATTTGGCTCTGGGTGTATTTGTTCTAAGAAACATTCTGGTGTTGTTGCTTCTTTTTTGGAGTTTGATTTGTTCTTATCAACTCCTATGCATGAGGAACCTCTTGGCATCAAATCTCTTTGTTGAACATGGGTGCACTATGGCATGTCAAATTCCATTATGGTTTTGGGTGCTTTATGGCAATTTCTTGTTGGTTTTAAGGAGTAATGGCATTGTTAGTATTTGGAAGAGCTCCAATATTGGGAACATATATATGATTGAGGAAGCTAGGTCTTGGTTGCTTCTCAGGTTTCACGTTGGTTAATATTCATATTTCATGTTCTCGTTCTTGGACAAAAGCGATTTGGGCAATGCTATCCTAGAATTATGTTTTAATTTGGTTAATGAATCAATGGTGAAGTTGGCTTGTAAACCACCTGTGAAAGGTCCTTGGTATTGAATGTTGCTAAAATAAAAGAGCATTTTTCTCCTTTGTATATTTATTTTAAGTGGGCATTCAGTGTATTTTAGTTTCTTATGTACTTTCGGGGGATTGGGAAATGAAATCTATGTAATCCTTTTATTATAATGAATCCAAAGTGTTGCAATTTAAAAAAAAAAAATCTCAAAGTTAAAAAATTGAATGGACTTTGAGATTAACCAAATAATTTACTCAAATTTAAATCAATCATAATATTAAAAAAAGTTGAATGGTATTCCATATTAATCTTAACCTCAGACTTCACTCCAATTTAAATCAATTACAATGTAAAAAAAATAAAATAGTTGGTGTTCCATATTAAATTAAAAAAAAAATAACTTCACCAATTAATTGATTCCAACATAAGGGAAATTGTTATGACAATTTTATTTGAAGGTGTGTGGTTTTGATTTAGAAGGTTTGTTGGTTACAAAGCTATGATGTAATCAATAAATATTCATCATCCTCTATGATACAAGTTTTAGTATCTGATATAAGCTAAACATCTTAAAAAACGTATTCTATGTGGTATATGCAATCCAAGAATGGTATACTTTTAGGTGCTGTTTAATGAGGCTACAATTTTATTTGGATGGTCAGTTTCTCATCGAAATTTGGTGATTCTTTTTTCATGAAAGAAATCCTATCATGGGAGTTTTTGTGTAACGTACCCCATCATATCCCACGCCCTGACTAAGGGTAGAAGGAGGCTATTACTATGTTGACCCAACTACCATAGTCTCATCATGGAAGCGGGATATAACAATGTTGACCTCTTGCAACTACTTCAAAACTTAAATCAGGTGGAATCATTGTGTTTGTCTCATTGAGACCCTTCCAATGGCATAAATTTTACCTCGATCTGACTTACCAATCGGAAGATGTGACCGATTAAAACTACCCTTTTAGGCCTTGCCATGTCATTTGGCTTGCTACATGGCACCCCACATTGTGTCCATGTGGCCGCTATGCCACTAGGCAAGCCTACGTAGAGGGCACATCACCCAATATCGGGTCCCGTCATTGGGAAGGTTGGATCGTCTTCTCTGCCAAAAAATCACATTGTACTCTCTATTGAGGCCCGACCTCCAACACCCAACTTACTCCTAGGACCCAACCAACCTGACTATGTTATTGGAGCCGACCTTTCAACTCCCAACTCAGTGGGTCCCACCCAACTTTCTCTAGATCTAGCTTGTTTTTCGGGCTCCAACTCAACCAACAATATCGCCTGGCCTGACCATTGACCTAGCAATTCCACTAATGGTTCTAACCTGTTTTGCGAGTCACTTTATACTTTGGAAATTTTCGACTCCCTTGAGAATGGCCTAGGCCAGAGGCCTTCATGGCTCAAATTCTTAGATAAAATTGGACATCAAAGTTTGAGGATGAAGAACCAAGGTCCTTCACCTATTTTTGGTGCATCATGGCCATGGAAACCATGAATCAATGCACTCAAAAACATCAATTTCACTTCGCTGAAAAATTATACTCTAAAACATCCACCGTAAATAGTATAGCTTGGCCATTAAATTTCCTAGTAAAAATATATAGAGAACGTGCATCTAAGTGCACTTCTTAGAATCAGAAGGAAATTAATGTAGTTTCCCAACCACTACACAAGTAAGTATTTATTTCCATGGAGTGCATCTCACATACACGGGGTAATTTAATAATAAAAAAATCAAATTGCATGCTAACTAGCACATTCATCAAGTTAGAGGAATAAACATAGATATCTACCATTTCCTCATGACCAAAAGTCATCGAGAGTCAAACTCTAACATATACAAGAAAATATCATAAGCATGCAACAAGTACAATGACTTGTACATGGTATTCAAACATAAGAAGCATAAGAAAAATATGTACCTTATATAACCAAATAAACAAGGAACTGATTTCAGGAATTTGACTTTCCACCCAACCATAGACAAGTTGCAACCACTATTAATTGTAGTTGTCACCCCCAAGCCATATTCCAAAGCTTAAGGTGGAGTGCTTCCGAGGGAAAAACTTCAACCAAAACAACAACTAAAACGGGATGTCTCAAGGCCACGTTTCCTCATCCACGAGCTACATAAAATTCCACTCAATAGTTTTAGATTTTTCATACATGATAAATGCCCACGTTGGGATACTACAATGCAAAGAGTTTCAAATCACTTTCAAGAGAAGAGAGTCCACAATAAGGGAAAGTTCATAAGTGGATAAGTTATTGATGGGTAGAGATATCACTCTTCAGGTGGTCCATCAGTGAGTCAAGCACCATAGCTTTAGCCCCAAAGAAACTCTTGGTGGTTCATCATCCCACACAAACACCTGAGTGATTCTTTCCAACCTAGCACGTTCATCAATCCACAAGCTTCTAGGGGGTTCTTCAGGCTTACCAGTAAGCCACTAATCTCTATAATGTTTTTCACCCAACAAGCCTTTGAGAGGGCTCTTTAGCTAGTTTTTAATTTATCCATAGCTTAGCAACAGTGGATTATGATTGCTCCCCTTTTGTTATTTTTCACCTCTGCCCTTGGGAGGAACCTTTTCTTGCAGTGCACTTCACTATGTGTGCTCTTCCACTGCCTCTACGCGTGAGAGTGAGAGTGTGTTCTATTTGCACATGTGCATGAGAGAGTGTCTGAAAATGAATCCCCTCTTTCCAAACATACTAATTGTCTATCCTCCTCCTCTCTCCTTGCCAATCAACCCCCTTAGGACAATGCAACCCATGCTACCTTTAAGTTTGTGTCCTTTCTTACTTTTTATTAGGGTTAAATGACACTTAGGCGTGTCCTTTCCTCTTTCAATTAATTTATGGCATAGTCAACCCATTTAATACCACTTAGCCAACCAGAAATGATATTTAAAACAACCCATTCCTCAATAAATTGGAATATGTGTTCCTTTCTCTTAGCCTTTAGCTAATTACAATTTATTTATGAAAGGAAAAATATTAACCTAGGGATGTCACAGTCCCCTCCCCCTTGGGGGAAACATCGTCCTTGTTGTTTAATAACCATATACCACAGACATGCTTTAGACCAAGCATTGTCGATTATGGAGCTTTATATACACAACTCTATATAGCATTTACAATGTATTTACATTTGTGTTACTCAACAAATAAGAAAGGATATGATGCATGCATCAAGTCAGCCATTTCCCACGTGGCTTCCTTAGTCCCAAAGTGCCTCCACTGCACTTTGACTTGCTCTATTACTTGGTTTCAGAGTGTGAGCTTCCTCTGATCCAAGATGCATAGAGGTTACGTTTAGAACTCTCCCTCTGGTTCCACTTGTAACATAGACCAATCAATCACATGATTAGCATCTTATACATATCTTTTAAGAAATGAAACATGGAAAAAATCATGTAATCTAATTGATTGTGGAAAAGCCAACCTATATGCCACTAATCCTATCCTTTCAAGCACTTCAAATGGCCCACAAAATTGTGATTCCAGCACAGTGCAAGACCCAAATTTCAAGGAACACTTCTTGGTTCTAACTCGTAGGAATACATGTTCCCCTACTTGAAACTCTTTGTGCATTCTATATTGGTTTGCATAGCTTTTCTACCTACGTTCTGCCACTTTTAAATTTCTTGTTATGGTTTGCATGTCTTGCTCCATGTCCTTAAACATATCAAGTCCAATAAACACCATGTTTACTGGATCGCTCCAGCTAATAGGAGTGTTACAACTCCTCCCATAAAGTGCTTCAAATGGGTTCATTTTCAACAATTCTTGATACCCATTATTGTATGAAAATTCTATAAGTGGAAGGTATTCTCCCCACTTCCTTGGTTGGTGCATTACATGCATCCTTAACATGTTCTCAAGAATCGTGTTTCTTCTTTTTGATTACCAATCGTTTATGTATGGTATGTTATGCTAAACATCAATTATTTTCCCAAGCCTGCAAATAATTCCCTCTAGAATCTTGAGATAAACTTGGCATCTCTATTCAACATAATTTTCTTGGGAATTCCATGCACTTGTACAATTTCCTTTATGAAAACTTATGCCAGCTCACTAATTGGATTTGTAGATTTAACAACCACGAAGTGAGCCACCTTCCTCAACTTGTCGACCACTGCCATGATTACATCATGTTGTTTTGGAGTCTTGGATAGCCCTATAATAAAATCCATGGAAATCACTTCATGTCAAAACATTAATCACGACGACTTCGACCATTGCTCCCCAGTCAACATTAGATTATAGTCGACGGGAGTTGCTAATAATTAAATTTAATTCAATGAAGATCACTATTGATTCTTCGACTTATGCATGTATAATAATAGTGTTTAGTAATGAAATAAAAAATCTCATGCAATGAGTTTCCTATTTCTGATATGGTATTAGAGCCGAGGGTTCGGTTTAGTTTCAGAGCTCAAACATCATGCTGGGTTTGTGAGATTTAAGTGTGTGCCCTGGTGTGTGAAGCTGCCTATAGTGTGAAGAGATTGCAACAAACCCGTGTTAGAAGTAGTCAACCTGTTTGAAGTTTCCCGCCTCTATGTGTGGAGATGTTGTCAACGTGGAGTTGAAGTGTGATAATGCTCTATTGAGCGTGAAGGAGCCTAGAAGCCAAGGAGCTCCGAGGAAGAGCACCGAGGGAGAGCGCTGAGGGTTGTAGATGTCATTTGAGCAGTGTTTCTCTTACCGATGTGGTGAACCTGACGTGAAGGGAAGATGGCAGCCAAGTCTGCTATGATATTGAGGAGAAATATGATGCTAAGGAGTTGTCTCACATGATATTGTGAGTAGTGTTGAATTTTCTAAACTGTATTTTGTGTTGGAACGTGGCCAGCATCTATGTTATCGTGTTAAAAAAAAACTAATTTTATGAAGCTATGATATGAAGAAGATAGAAAATCAAATTCCACCCTGTGGAGGCATTTAAGGTATCGCTAAAGGAGAGTGATATCTATTCGAGTCTATCTTGTCATCAAAGTGAAGGCGAGTTGTAGTGAAGGGAGATCTGCTAGAGGGATTTCTATGCAGTCCTACCATCAAGGTCTGACATCCATCGTGCGAAGGAGATCTGTCGTTTTACCCTGCTCTGCACTTGAACAGAAGCGACAGAAGGAGCCGAATGGCGAAATATTGTGCCATAATAGTGAAGAGAGGTAGCAGTCATCATTTCAAGGGAGAAATACAAGGGGGAAGCAAGAAGAATTCGACAAAGCCAATTTGGTTGTGGATCAAGTAAAGACATTGTTGTATTTATATGTAGAAATCCCAGGAGTTGATTATTTTTTAAATACGTGGGGTGTGTGTGTGTAGCACATACATATAAACATGTGTGGAGAAAGTAGTAGATTTGTCTAGAGATTGGAACTTGTTTCAAAAGAAGCAGGGTTCGATTATTCGTAAAAAAAAATTGTGGCCACTTTTCATCGGGAGATCGTGGGCTCTGTTGGGTGCAGTATAGGGCTTATAAATGTACCAACATTTAATTTGTCAATCTGGAAAGTTCGTGAACTTCGAGACGCAACACTGGAAATGCCAGAGAAAGCCCCTGGAAACCTGCAAAACAAATGCTAGTCTATCTTGCGTATTAATCTCATCAATAAATGAAATCCTGCACTAAAATAGAATTCGAGAAACACCAATTCAAACAATTAAAATCATGTAGGAAATAAAAGCAATCAATGCGAAAGGAAATTCTAATTATGAACGAACAGAAGGGAAATCTGAACTAGGAACCAAGCAGTGCCTGCACAGTAACAAAAAGATTGTAAATGCTGGAATAAATTCAAAAGAAATTCAAAACCATTCTGCTTGCTCTAATTCTACCTGCATTAATTCTGCCTGTATTAATTCTGTATAAAGTTAACTTGAAAGCATCAACAACATAATAAGGAAATTTACTGTGTAAATAAACCTATGAAAGAAATTAAATGAATCTCTCGCCTTCCTTGTCCTGAAAATAAATCTTGTAAAACTGTCAAAAAGTTAAAGGAAACTATATTGGTAATTAAACATTTATCGATATCAAACACAATGTAGTTTCCTTATTTATAAATGTCAGCTCTTCAAGCATAAAAATCACAACTTTAGATAATATATGTGATTGGTGCTTCCTGAGGGATGCATAGGTTATGTAACATCAAATAAATGAATACATTAAGACCTTATAACCATAAACATTTAGTTGATCTTGTATTTTGAAATATAAATTAATAGATCTCAATTAATTTATAGAATTCGAGATACATGCTAGAGCTCATAAAGGCAGAGCCGATCTTGTGGATTCAGACAATCTAGAGGGATGTGATGTTTATTTAAAATATTTCAAGTGCAAATATAATTAACCATGCAACAAATGAAATAGTTTGTAAAGGAAAAATTTGCAGCAAATCGAATTAATTCTAGAACTGGAAATAAAAAATCTGCAACAAATTAGATAACATCAATTGAAGGCAGAAAGAGATTGTAAATAAACAAATAAAATTCACACAACAAATAAGAATATAGATGCTATTTAGTTTAAAAGACATAGAGCGGTGTCGATCTGGTTTGGCGGCTAACCCAGCCAGCTCGCACCCTCTTTGAGTGCCTAGTTCACACAGAAATTAACACCATTAGATACAAAAAATAAATGGAAAGTTCATGGATAAAAATCGCTTCAATTAACTCCTGAAAACAATCTTTTACATGATGCAAACATCACCTTAACTCCAGCAAGCAGGAGAAGCGATTTGCAACTAGAATTCACGTGCTGCTACGTGGGGACAACTTCTCCTCCCTTCTGTGCTCCCTTCTGTCTGTGTGCCTGTCCCTAAAGCTCTCTTTATCGATTAGCTGACTAATTAAGCTCCCCCTTACTGCTCTAAGCAATCTATTATATATGCATCAGATTACAATTTGGGACTCTTAATTAGCCAATTAAAAACACAAGAGGCAGATCATCGATCATAACAATTTTCTGTGAATAAAATTAGTTTGCAACTGAATGTCGAAACAGGGATGATTCTGGCGAATCGTTCCTCTTTTCCTGGAATGGTGTTGTTGCTGGACTCCACGTAGGATGGGTGCAACGCTGTCTCTATGCAAAGCACGAAATCCCTTGACATAACCTGTAGTCATTCCCATGCTTCTTAATTAGTCAACCCTGAATAAATCTATGTCACCTGCAAGAGGATCTTGCTTTCTCCAACTAGCAGAAAGAGCAAGAATGTCACGATCACAGTCACAATCATCATAGTCTCATTCTGAAGACAATAAAGCCTGTCCCTCTATGCGAAGAGACCTATAGGAGCCAGTTCATGATCTCTGACTCAAAAAGTGCTCCAGAATTCGGCAATCCCATTGTCATGCTTAATAGAGCTATATTGTTTCTCCTGGACTGTAAGGAGATATATTGTCGATGATTGAACATAGGCCTTCTGCTATTTCCATTTCCATTTCCCACAAATACACCATTGATGAATATGCAAATAGCATGACCTTGCGATTCAATGTGAAGCACTAGTCGAACATTACTTCTCAAAAATGGTTCATCGTTGCCAACATCAATACTGACCGTGTATCAAAGGTATTCTGATAAGTCCTTAGTTGTATTGATATGTTCCAAAAGGTCCGCTGCCTAAAAATAATCATTTCCCAAACTCCAATCTACTCCTTGAACGATTCCCACCTTTCACCCTCATAAAGTTCCCCAGTTGGTAGCATTTCCATAATGTTCGATTGAGAACTTACCTTTGCAGTATTGAATGAAACAACCTTGCAATCAGGAAGTATTCTAATTGACCATGTGGGCGAGATATATATTAAGTTTCGGAACTAGACAGTCACATATGATTTAAAATCCATATTTGAAAGGAATGTTGCGCATTCTCCTTTCTTCATTTCAAAAACATGTGTCTCTTGTAATAAACCCAATGAGTAATAGCTGGGATTTCTTGAGTTTATTATAGCGTCCTTGGTAATCACATGTATTTGGGCAGTTTCCTGGGACAGAACGAAAAGAAATCCAATAGCGTCCAATGTGTTCACCATTGATCCATGCCTGGCCTTTTCCCATACTACTTAGATCTAAAGCAACAAGATCTTTCTTTGATACAAGATCAGAGCGCATATTTACCATTATTTGGATGTGTGGAAACTCATCACAATCATCTTTATGAGAGAACCACTCACGCAAACCAACAACACTATTTAACATTTGAAGTAGGCAATGCTGCTGGAAGCTAGGCAAATAACCAACGCCCCAATCCTTCTTCCATAATGTGCAGAGATAGTAGAAATATTATCATAGGATTACCAATAACATTTTCCACAATTCGAGCCCCATGAACTGGAGGGTTTGAGTACAAGTACAACTTCAAACACAATGATATCAGTGTAAGAGTTTGCATGCTGCTAAGAAAATACCACTGTCTTCATGAACATGGCATAAGACCAGGTTTGAGTTTAGCATAGTGCAGGAAGCCATAAAATGGTGCGGGCAGGTAAATGCAATGGTGCAGGCACGTCCCAAAGTATGATCAAACTAGTTTTAATCCTCCAACATACAACCCGTAATTAAACTCTCATTAATGCTATTTTAATCCTGTTAAAACAAAGAAGTAACAAATACTCTTTGAAAATAATCATTTAGCCAATCAACAACATGAGAGAAATAAATAAAAATAAGACAAAATGGAGACCCAACATCCCCCCATGTTGACCATATTGCATGTCCTCATGCAAGGAAATCTGGTACTGTTACTTCTTCGCAAAAAAAACAAAATTAGAAACATTTGTAGGTATTCAAAATGATGTTCCTACAATTTTGCGTGATCACATTTCCTGCACTAGTTAAAGCTTGCTCTAAAATCATAGTGTCTACTTGACTCTTTATTTGCTTAGACTGATTTCAAGAAAACCTAAAATGAAAATTGCCATAAAAACTAAATTGTACAAATTGTGTTATTACTTGAATAAAATAGCTAACTTTTAAAATTTCCAAAAGAATATCTCGGAGGCATCCCTTATCAGAAGTTACACTTTAAAATCGTCATTATAAATATGAGTGACATGATTTAAAAGCCATGGTGTTAAAAGTAGACATAGTAATACCTTCCCACAGTGACCATTTTACCATTATCCATGTATATTTAAAGCTCCTCTTGTCTGGGCACAGTGAATTACCTGCACTAAGGGTCCCACGTCCATAAAAATCATTCCAAAAAGATAGAACTCCAAGGTATAACAACAGAAGGATTTTAAATCCATTCTCAAAGAGATTGATAATGAGTTCAAGGAAAGCAAAAACAACCAAGTAAATTATAGTGTAGAGTTAACTTTAATACCACAGGCATGGCCTTGCTACCAGAAAGCATCTATAGCCTCGACAGGGATACCTTTTAACCTTATGAAATGCTTTTGTCCCACCTATTAGATATAGATTCAGAGTTGTTTAAGAACATTTTACATTTTTCTCCTCTTAGAAGTTTAATTGAAGGCTATTGTCCTAGCTTGGTAACCAGCTATCGATAGTGCCATTCACGAGAACTAACAAGAATGAACAAGCCAGCTCGCAATGAGACCTCTTGTCTTCTAGCTTCTTCAACTGAAAGCCATTACCCTGGCTTGGTGACCAGTGTGGTAATGTCATTCTCCTTAGGACCCATGATCATATTAGGTCGGCTCATAATGAGACCTCCTATCCCTCAATTAATTCATTTATGTTTAAAACAAAAACTATGATTATGGTTAACCTCAAATAGGTTACCTAATAGGTAGGGAAGCAAATCTATTCCTTAAGAGTTCAGGATGGCATAACAAGTTTTTAATTACTATTATTTACTAGTTGGTCATGCTACCCTAAAGACTTATTTAAAAAACATAATGACTAAAAATATTCCTTGAGTTGGTCATGTCAGGGTTCTTTATGAAAGCTTATTAGAGTTTTGTAGGCTCGGTCCACCATAGGAGGTTTTTCACCGGTCTCTTCGAAGAGGAACTTGAAAAGATTTTCTGGATGATAATTTTTAGAATAGGAAAAGTATTACATGTAACTTAAAACAATACCCTTCACTGACATATTAATCCGTAATCAAAGTCACTTTAAAATATGAGGCAGTAAGTGTAAAGTTCTTCTTACAAGTCTTACCATGAGAGTACATAATAATAGAAATTTCAAAAGCTATGCTTTTAGGGAATCACAAGTTCAAGAGTGTTGTTAAACATCTTTATTCATTATTCTCATATTACCCTACCCTATTTTTAAAGAAAGAAATATCACCTTTAAGTGAAGGCATACTTCCAATGAAGCCATGTGCGTAACAAAATGTTGATTATACTCACACTTAGTTTTAAAGAATAGACTTCAAGACATACCAAAGCATGAGAAACCAATTGCTTCAATTGACATGGTACCAAGAGTTTCCGAATGATGAGGAAATAAGGTGGCTTGATGACTGCTTGAAACCAGGATTCAATGGAATCCACATATGTATGATTCTCCAACTGATGCAAGGCTTCCACAGTTTGATAGTCACTCTCTTGGAGGCACAAAGAATCTGGTGAAAGACAAAAGACAAATCCCTCAAGTTCAGGCTCAAATATTTGATTTTCGAATGGTTGAGAGAGATTCTAGGGTTTCAAGTTTCAAAAACATTTTTAGAATAGAATTATATCTTCTCGGGGTGAATGCTTTGTAGTAATGGTGGAAATTTCCAAATTCATTCCCTTTCCAAACATGGAAGATGTAGTATGTTTTTCAATGGGAAGAATAGGTGTTTGAAACTGTCGTGCAACCTCACGGTTTAGATTAGGGTTTATGATATGGTTTGGGTTAGGGTTTTGGTTTGGATTGGGGTTAGGCTTTGAACTAGGGTTAGATCTAGGGTATGGATTAGGGTTAGGTCTAGAGTATGGACTAGGATTAGGGTATGGATTAGGGTTTGAATGAGAGCTAGGGTATGGGTAAGGATAAGGAGTAGGGTTAGGTTAGGATAAGGGGTAGAGTATGGATTAAGGCTAGGGTAAGGTTGCACATGCGGTTGGGACCATGGAGGAGGATAACTTAATGGTGCATTGGAAAGAAATTGTGGCTGTTGTTGGTGCTCATATGATTGAATTTGCATGGGAGATTTCCCTAGAGACAAGGATCCAAACAATTCTTGAGGCCATGGTGATATCTAGCTTGAGGATGAGGGCCAAAGAGAGGGCCACTGTGACCATGTAGTAGGATATTCGATTGGAGGAGGATTAAAAGTTTGCCATGAAACTGCAGGATTATAAACATGTTGAGGAACCTGCTCAGGATAATAAACATTATTCCAAGTATCAAATGGTGATGGGTTTTGAGTTATACCTGGTAGTCGATTTGATTCCTTACTTGATTTCCTGAGTATCTGCAGTAATCTTGGTAGTGTTGGACAATGTTCCGTTAGATGATCCTCTTCACAAATTTTGCAAATTTTCAGGCTACTAAGTGGACACTTTCCAAGGAGGCATTTCTTTCTACAGTTGGCACAAAAATAAGTGGTGGGTTTTCATCTTGCTCCCACTCTTCCTGCAAATCATCCAATTTCGAAATCAAAGATTTAATAATATCATTTTATGTTTAATCAAAATATTAAAATTTTCAATTGTTAATTCTTCATTGGATGAATTGTATGGCTCTGTAGTAGCATAAAAATTCCTCATTAGATGATTCCCTAATATACCAGTTTCCTATTTTTAACAAGCCAAATGGTGCATTCATTAGCACATCAATGGTGTATATATATATGTAGGGTGGGGAGTTCTTTCAACATCAGAGAAAATGAGAAACCTTAAAGCAACAGTGCAGGAAAGAAATAAATTCAAAGAACATAAAATTGCAAGAGAAACTAGGTAAGGGGAAAAAACAAAAGCGACAGGTCACCAAGGTCAATCACCTAAGCGCCTCCCCAGCAACGGCACCAAAATGTTGGGTGCAGTATAGGGCTTATAAATGTACCAACATTTAATTTGTCAATCCGAAAAGTTCGTGAACTTCGAGACGCAGCACTGGAAATGCTAGAGAAAGCCCCTGGCAACCTGGAAAACAAATGCTAGTCTATCTTGCATATTAATCTCATCAATAAATGAAATCCTACACTAAAATAGAATTCGAGAAACACCAATTCAAACAATTAGAATAATGCGGGAAATAAAAGCAATTAATGCGGAAGGAAATTCTAATTACGAACAAACAAAAGGGAAATCTGAACTAGGAATCAAGCAGTGCTTGCACAGTAACAAAAAAACTGTAAATGCTAGAATAAATTCAAAAGCAATTCAAAACCATTCTGCTTGCACTATTTCTACCTGCACTAATTCTGCTTGTACTAATTATGTGTAAAGTTAACTTAAAAGCATCAGCGACATAATAAGGAAATTTACTGTGTAAATAAGCCTATGAAAGAAATTAAATGAATCTCTCGCCTTCCTTGTCCTGAAAATAAATCTTGTAAAACTGTCCAAAAGTTAAAGGAAACTATAATGGTAATTAAACATTTATCGATATCAAACACAGTGTAGTTTCCTTATTTATAAATGTCGGCTCTGCAAGCGTAAAAATCGCAGCTTTAGATAATATATGTGATTGGTGCTTCCTGAGGGATGCACGGGTTCTGTAACATCGAATAAATGAATACATTAAGACCTCAGAACCATAAACATTTAATTGATCTCGTATTCTAAAATATAAATTAATAGATCTGGATTAATTTACAGAATTCGAGTTACACGCTAGAGCTCATAAAGGCAAAGTCGATCTTGTGGATTCAAACAATATGGAGGGATGCGATGTTTATTTAAAATATTTCAAGTGAAAATATAATTAACCATGCAACAAATGAAATAGTTTGTAAAGGAACAATTTGCAGCAAATCGAATTAATTCTAGAACTGGAAATAAAACATTTGCAGCAAATTAGATAACATCAATTGAAGGCAGAAAGAGACTGTAAATAAACAAATAAAATTCACACAACAAATAATAATTTAGATGCTATTTAGTTTAAAAGACGCATAGCAGTGTTGAGACGGTTTGGCAGCCAACCCAGCCAGCTCACACCCTCTTTGAGTGCTTGGTTCACACAGAAATTAACACCATTAGATGCAGAAAATAAATAGACAGTTCATGGATAAAAATCGCTTCAATTAACTCCTGAAAACAATCTTTTACATGATGCAAACATCGGCTTAACTCTAGCAAGCAGGAGAAGCGATCCACAACTAGAATCCGTGTGCTGCTATATGGGGACAACTTCTCCTTCCTTTTGCGCTCCCTTCAGTCAATGTGCCTGTCCCTAAAACTCTCTTGATTGACTAGTTGACTAATTAAGCTGCCCCTTGCCGCTCTAGGCAATCTATTATATATGCATCATATTACAATTTGGGACTCTTAATTAGCCAATTAAAAACACAAGAGACAGATCATCGATCATAACAATTTGTCGTGAATAAAATTAGTTTGCAACTGAATGTTGAAACAGGGATGATTCTGGCAAATCATTCCTCTTTTCTTGGAACAGTGTTGTTTCTAGACTCCACGTAGGATGGGCGCAACGCTATCTCTATGCAAAGCACAAAATCCCTTGACATAACATGTAGTCATTCCCATGCTCCTTAATCAATCAACCCTGAATAAATCTCTGCAATCTGCAAGAGGATCCCACTTTCTCCAACTAGAAGAAAGAGAAAGAATGTCACGATCATCATAGTCTTGTTTTGATGACAATAAAGCCTGCCCCTCTATGTAAAGAGACCTATAGGAGCCAGTTCATGATCTCTGACTCAAAAAGTGCTCCAGAATTTGGTAATCCCATTGTCGTGCTTAATAGAGCTGTATTGTTTCTCCCAGACTATAAGGAGATACATTGTCGATGATTGAACATAGGCCTTCAGCTATTTCCATTTCCATTTCCCACAGATACCGTTGATGAATATGCAAATAGCATGACCTCGCGATTCAATGTGAAGCATTGGTCGAACATTACTTCTCAAAAATGGTTCATCATTGCCAACATCAATACTGGCCATGTACCATAGGTAATCTGATAAGTCCATAGTTGTATTGATATGTTCCAAAAGGTCCGCTGCCTGAAAATAATCATTTCCCAAAACTCCAATCTACTCCTTGAACAATTCCCACCTTTCATCTTCATAAAGTTCCCTAGTTGGTAGCATTTCCATAATGTTCGATTGAGAACTTACCTTTGCAGTATCAAATGCAATAGCCTTGCAATCAGGAAGTATTCTAATTGACCATGCGGGCAGGACATATATTAAGTTTCGGAACTGGACAGTCACATCAGATTTAAAATCCATATTTGAAAGGAATGTTGTGCATTCTCCTTTCTTCGTTTCAAAAACATGTGTCTCTTGTAATAAACCCAATGAGTAATAGCTGGGCCTTCTTGATTTTATTATCGCGTCCTCGGTAATCACATGTATTTGGGTAGTTTCCTGGGACAGAACAAAAAGCAATCCAATAGCGTCCAATGTGTTCACCATTGATCAATGCCTAGCCTTTTCCCATACTGCTTAGATCTAAAGCAAGAGGATCTTGCTTTGATACAAGATTAGAGCACATATTTACCATTATTTGGATGTGTGGCAACTCATCACAATCATCTTTTTGAGAGAACCACTCATGTAAACCAGCAACACTATTTAACATTTGAAGTAGGCAATGCTGCTGGAAGATAGGCAAATAACCAACGCCCCAATCCTTCTTCCATAATGTGCAGAGATAGTAGAAATATTATCATAGGATTACCAATAACATTTTCCATATTTCGAGCCCCATGAACTGGAGGGTTTGAGTACAGGTACAACTTCAAACACAATGATATCAGTGTAAGAGTTTGAATGCTGCTAACAAAATACCATTGCCTTCATGAACAGAGCATAAGACCAGGTTTGAGTTCAGCATAGTGCAGGAAGCCATAAAATGGTGTAGGCACGTAAATGCAATGGTGCAGGCACGTCCCAAAGTATGATCAAACTGTTTTTAATCCTGCAACATACAACCCGTAATTAAACTCTCATTAATGTTATTTTAATCCTGTTAAAACAAAGAAGTAACAAATACTCTTTGAAAATAATCATTTAGCCAATAGACAACATGAGAGATATAAATAAAAATAAGACAAAACGGAGATCCAATAGGCTCGACTCGATATTTTTGTGTTTTCTCGGTTTCCAGAGCACTTAGTTCAGTTTTGAGGCTCATCAACTAAGGGAATTGCAATATAAAATGTTTTGTCCTTTAGTTGGCCATTGGAAATAGAACGAGTTGGAATGGAGTTTTAGAAGTATCAGATTGATTATTCGTTGTAGAAAAGGCATAGAGCCTGCTTGAATCGGCATTGGAGCTGCCAGATCTTGTATTCTAAGGCGAAAACTTGGGCAAGAAAGATTTCCCATGCCATTTAGAATCGAGGACTCAAGGGCCATTATTTAGAAAATAAATTTTCTCAGATCATGGCTATGGCCTTCACTGGAACACAACGGAAGTGTAAGCGTTTTGTTGTGGATTAAGTCATCCAGTTTGAAGCTGAGAGATTTTCTGTAACAACCCTGGTGAAAATTTCATGTAATGAAAGTTAATAAAGGAAAAATAAGACCATGGGTAAGGGACACTTATTCCAAGCTGAATGTTGGGCAAAAATATCCTAGTGGGCATCACTAGATGTCTTTTTTGGCTAAGAAAAATTGGCAAAGGCATTAAAAGGAAAAAAGGCATTTTTGGCACATTTATGTATGAAAATAAGGGAAAATAGGAGAAAAGGAAGGTAAAAGTTCACAGGTTTCATGTGAGGAGGAAATTGAAGGAAAATAATGGAAAATGAAGAAAATAGAGGCCTCATTCATAAAAAGGCTTCTGAGGATCAGTAGGAAAGCTTTTGCTAACCTTTTGTTAGTTCAAGTTTGGAGCTCTCTCATTATTCTCTCTCTCTCTCTCTCACACTCTTGGTCACTTAGAGTTTTCTTGGAGCACTCTATCTTTGGATCAAGGAAGGAAAATCAAGCAAAGGGAAAGGAAGGAAAGCAAGGATCAAGGAAGAAGAGCAGGATCAAGAAACTTCAACATGAGTACTTGCAGGTAACCTTTTTCATGTGTGCTTTCCTAGCTGGTTTGGACATGGATGGTTGTGCATGTTGGTGTATGGTTATTTTGTTGTCGGTGGCATGGTTTTGTTGGGTTATGACAATGGTTTTCAGCCTAGCCTTTCCTTTTTTAGATGCCATGGTGTTGGGATGTTTAATTCAGTTTTGAGCTTTAGTTTCCCAGATGGATTTCATAATCCGAGGCAGAGGTGGTCTCAAGTTTCATTCCCAAAGACCTAGGAATCCCTTGATTGATTTTGGCTGGATACATGATTAAGCCTAAGGGAGAAGTCTCAGTTTAGGGCCTAATGATCCAGTTTTGGATTGTGGTAAATCCTAAGAGACTAGTCTCGGTTTAGAGCCTACTGGCCCAAGATTAGATTGTGGTAAAGCCTAAGAGACAAGGACACATAAAATTCCTCAAGAATAGTGATGGATTCTGGATCGCATTCCAAGCTTTGTTCGATTGTGATCAAAGCACGGTTTTGGTGTGCTCACGGTTTGGTGAGGGTGGAGGTGGTTTAACCTCTAGATTCCCTTGGTTGTTCTTGGATTGGTTGTTCTATGAGATTCCACATCCATGCTTGGAATATGGAATGGGGGTGAGTGGCTGAAAGAGAGATTTTTTCAGCCATGTCTATGGCCGGGTGGTACGTGGAAGTCCCGAACCGGTCGGATTTGCCTATGATTAATAAAATCTAAGTTCTCTTCCTTTTTTACTAGTTTATATGTGGATTTAATGGATGTCATATATATGATATTTAAATGGTTTAATGTTGGTTATAAGCATGGTTATGGGATTGCTTCATGTCATGGTTATTTTATGTGTTTAATTGTAATTGTTAAATGGATGGATGCAAGACCTAATTGATGATATAATAGTTCAATGGAGAAGGAGGTGATCCTTCTGGTTATGTTTCATAAGTTCTTTCAATCATTTATGCTTTGTCTTGTATCCTAGACCTGTAGGTTGCATTGATTTCAAGTGTTTGACAAAATGTCAGTCCCGGTTGGGGATGCTTAGGCCTAGTCCTGAGGTTGATTTTGATTTATCAGCATTGTTATCATGTCTTTGATGGATTCTGAAGGTTGTAGCAAGTTATGGGCAGAGGTCAGGATTCTAGGCTAGAAAAGTGGCTCAAATATTGGGGTCGTTAGCACAGGTCTGCTGAGAAAAGTCCACAATCACTAACACAGAGGCATATGAGAGCGAATTTGAGTTCTTGGTCATTGTCTTGCTAATAGCATGAGAGTGAATTTGGGTTAAGAGGCTTAAAACATCAGGTGGACCTAGGGACATGATGTTTGAGTGGCTGACATGTCTCCTGGGGTGTAATTGCTGATGTGGATGTGTTTGTTTGATGAGTTACGTCGATTCCATTTCCATAAGGTCACCAAGGAGATTGAATCCCTTATAGTAACCTCTCTCATCACATGTTTGGTCAGATGGTTGCCTGATTGGGTGGACCTGGGAGGAGGGGGTGTTACAGATTGTTATTAGAGTGTGGTTGCGCTCTCCTTGGGTGAAGGTGTTGGGTCATGCATGCATGTTAGTTGCATGTGTGTCTCTTACACTTTCATTCCATGTGCTTGTTGCATTGCATCATGTTGATCATGATTGTAGTAAGGTTGTCATGAGGAACTTGATGTGATTTTGTGGGATGCATCGTCGGAAGTATATGACTGGTTGTATATGGTTATATGTCACTTACATGGTTATTATATGTTTCTTGACTACATCCTTGTATGTCAAGTACATTCTTGAATATTTTGATTACATGTATCAATCTTGTAGGTTGATTACAAGAATTGATCACTTATGCTCAAATACATGCATTCATATGTATGTGTAGTTGATTAGGCATTACTTATGCATGTGGAAATGTGTGCAATGGAGTAATGGTTGTTGTCATGCATAAGGTCACAGCATGCATTGTTGATATGGCCTTGCATTGATGACTGGACCCTAGCTGGAATGGTATTTATGCATTGATACACTTATTTGGTATATGTCTATATGTCGTTATGATTATGTTATACATGTATCACATTGATTTTTTGATCTCGAAGACAAGGTATCCTCTTCGAACTATGCTAAGGTACGTAAGTTTATTGTGATTTGGTTTAGCTGACATAGTATACCTTGTAGGAAAGAGATCAGATGGCTAGCAAGGTGGTAGACTACATAGAATCTATTTATGTATTAGATGGGAAGTGTGGTGTGGGGCACTATTCTAACCTGGTAGACACATTGAGAAGCCTGAAGGAAGAAATAAGGAGTTGCAAAGAAGACAATGACAAAATCATGGAGGCACAAGAGAAAAAAGAAAGGTGATTGTGATACTACTTCATAGTTTGTTAGATTTGCAATGACATGGACCACTTTGGATTAGCCATGGACATGAGGACATAACTAATGGAGCATATGGCAATAGGTCTCCTAGTAGACACAGGTCGGATATATTTAACACGATCAGAGATGGCAGGTTGTTGAGCACTCCAGATAGGAGTGGTGATCGACATAGGTACTATTCTAGTTCTGGTTTTGATAGACATCATCATCGTCGTCATCATCATCCTTATAGGAGGAGTGATAGGGGATGCGTTCTGGATGAGTTTAAGAAGTCTCAACCACCTACCTTTGATGGAGAGATGAAGAAATCATAAGATGCATAAGCATGGTTGCTTGGTATGAAGAAATTCTTCTGATTGCATGATTATTCAGAAAACATGAAAGCAAAGATAACCACTTTCAATCTCAAAGGTAAAGCAAATATTTGGTGGGGATACGTGAATAATTTCAAAGGTATACATGAGGAGGATTTGACTTGGCATGCATTTGAAAGGTTCTTCAAGAAGAAGTACTTGTCAGAGAGGTACTATGATGACAAAGCTAAGGAGTTTTATGAGTTGCAGATGGGTTCTATGACAGATGATGAGTATACTAGCAGATTTTTAGAGTTGCTGAGATGTGTGCCTTACCTCAAGGAGGAGGAGGCCAAGGTTCAAATATTCATCAGTGGATTTCCATTTGCATACAAAGACTAGATTGAGTTTGATGAGCCTAGATCATTGGAGGAGGCCATATGAAAGTTGAAGCATTGTTATGAGCAGTCGAAGCGCAAAGTTGAGCCCAAGCATGACTTGAAAAGAAATGAGAAAGCTAAAGGAAAATTGCCACCAATGAGAGGAAGACCTTAAGATGCAAGTGATAAAGAAAATAAAATTCCTTACAAGAGATTCAATACAACTGAGAAAGGAAGTGGAGAGAAGCAAGATAGAGGCGGTGGTAGGGAACCATTGTAGTGTTGGATACGTGGTAACGATAATCGTAAGAGGGATTGTCCACAGTATCAAAGTGGTGGTATACCACAGATATACAGTTCTCAGGAGGCACATATAGTTGATGATGTTGGTCATAGCATTCCTCGGAGCTATGCAGTTGGGGACAACGGGCAGGTGGATCATCGAGAATCGATCATTGAGATGGACAGTAAGCTTTGTGATCAAGTTGTTTCTATTTTGATTGATCTTGGATCTAACTATAGCTATATTAATCATGACCTGGTGGATAAGTGTGGTTTGAGAAAAGAAGTGCATGCAGAATCTTAGTTGGTAAAGTTGGCTACATGTACAAAGAATAGAGTTCACCACTGGGTAAGAGCTTGTGCATTTGAGTTAAATGGTATGCCTACATCATCACATTTGAATGTACTACCATTGGGTTTGTATAGTATGCTTTTGGGTATGGATTGGTTGTACCTTCACAGGACCAAAGTGGATTGCTTCAACAAGGCCATTGAGTGTGTGGATGATAGTGGGGAAAAGAGGACTTTGCAAGGGAAGAAGAAGCCTACATTAGTGAGGATGGTTACCACTATGAAGGCTAAGTGTAGTTTCAGAAAAGGTTGTGTGATGTTTGTAGTACACATTTCTAGTGACAAGGGTAAGGAGATTGAGGATCAGGGAAAATTTTAAGAACCCCCCTAAATTTATAAATATAATAAATGGGCGAATCTCCATGGTATATAGGAAAAATGGAAGGCGATTTTATCAATAATATAATATGTATATATAATTTTTTGGCGAATCTCTCACCAGGCATGGCGAATATTTTACTCAATTATAAAATCTTGTAAGATCTTGGAGAGTCTTTCACTAAATAATAAAACTTTGTAAATTCCTAGTGAATCTTAGCATAGGCTACATGCTGGTTTAATTCCCCCATTTAAATAGGCTACATTCCAGGTGAATACCATGGGTCAATACCATGTGCCATTTTGGTGAATACCACGGGTCAATACCATGTGCCATTTTTATTTTTATTAGAATATTTTACTCAATTATAAAATCTTGTAAGATCTTGGCGAGTATTTCACTAAATAATAAAACTTTGTAAAGTCCTAGTGAATCTTAGCATAGGCTACATGTTGGTTTAATTCCCCCATTTAAATAGGCTACATTCCAGGTGAATACCATGGGTCAATACCATGTGCCATTTTTATTTTTATTAATTCTAATATTAGGGTTAATAATGGTTTTTTGCATGGTATTAATAACAATCTAGTCCATGGTATTTGTCCCATAGTATTTTGGCCATAGGTTTCACCTAAATATAACCCATTTTTGAGTGTTCGTAAATATAAGGTGACTTATGAAGTAAATATAAAAAAAAATGTTTTATTTGTTTACCATACCTCTCGTTTATTTATATTTTTATTAATTTACCATACCTCTTTTACAAATATGGTATTTGGCCCATAGGATTCACTTAAATAAAACCTCTTTCTTGAGCCTTCATAAATAGAACTAGGGTTATGGACTAAATATAAAAAGAGGTTTCATTTATTTACGATACGTCTAGTTTATTTATATTTTTATTTATTTACCATACCTTTTCAGTAAGTATAAAAAGACGTTTTATTTATTTACCATACCTCCACTTTACTTATATTTTTATTTGTTTACACCCTTACATGTATATAAGGTGACTTATGGAGTAAATATAAAAAATGTTTTATTTATTTACCATACCTCTCATTTATTTATATTTTTATTAATTTACCATACCTCTTTTATAAATATGGTATTTGGCCCATAGGATTCACTTAAATAAAACCTATTCTTGAAAATGGGCGAATGAAAGGTTGTAAGTCCTAATTTCAATGGCTAAATTTACCTTTTTTACCCTCTCCCTTAAAATAAGGTGGGCTATTTGAGGTGATTTGTAAAAATGTACTATGATACAAAATATTCGCCCACTAAAAATTTAAAACCCCTTAATTTCGCCAAAGGGCGAACATTCGCCCCTAAAATTATCCTTGTTGAGGATGAAGATGTGTTAACCAGATATAAGGTTTTTCAACAGTTTCAGGATGTATTTCCTGAGGACATTACAAAGTTTCCACCTCATAGGGAGGTAGAATTTTCAATTGATTTGGTGCTAGGGGAAGCCCCAACACCAGAAGCACCTTACATGATGAATACACCTGAGTTGGTTGAGTTAAAGTTGTGTTGACAGTGTCGGACTCGCCAATATTCAGGGGATCACCCCAATATGAAGTCCCAACTAGACCTCACACCATTTGGTGTGGGAGTCCCATCCAGTATGATGGCACAAGTTCCATTATATTAAGGATTTTCCTCAAATCTTGCTTGTTAGCACAAGAGAGTGGTCTGCTTTGTCTTCAAGAAGTGAGGTTCGCATGCCTGGTGAGTGTAAGTGTTACTTGTGTCAATGGTTATTTCACTGTAGAGGGAGAGAGGGTGAGAGTGAGACCCAAGTCGGTTGGGATAAGTCCCAACTCTTCTAGGAACACACAACATAATAGGATATTCACAGCTTCCAGTGGAACAATTCACACGGTTGTGGCAGTCACAACACACAAGGGAAGATAACATTTATAACACTTAGCAGATTAGTTTGCACGAGTGCAGTGGTTGTTATAGCAAGTTTTATGTGAAAGGTATGTCTGATGTTTGGGAGAGTAGTCTACACGGGCGAGACAACATTAAAAACATATACAACACATTTTCATTAACATATGTGTATTACAACAAGTGAATTAGTTCAAGTGTTAAACACAGGTTCAAGCAACATGCATTACAAGTGTTAAATATTAGTCTTACAACAGATACAATACATGTGTGAAAACGTGTTGGCATGTTAGTAGGCTTCTGAATTAAGTGAAAGTTCCAAGACACATCGTTACACCATACATCACTAACCTTGTGTGAGGGGCGTTGGAGCCACTACTTACTCCTCAAAGAAAAGATAACAAACTCTCTTGGCTATGTGGGGGGAGTTGACGTGAAAGGTCCTTTGCATGTACAAATTAGGGGACATTTATAGCCAAGGGTGAAACTGACCCTTGTGGTTGTTCGACTACCCTCATGACTGTTTGACTTCCATGACTTTTCGACTTTACATGAATCTTTGTACAACAAGTGGGTCTCTTGGACTTACACATTACATTACATTGATTGACAGCATGGCCCATAGTAGAGATGTGGATGACATGACTTGACATGACAGTGCTGCTACATTCATGCTGCTGGTAGAGTGCATGTCGAGTTGCAGTGCTGCTGGGTGGTGGATGTATTCATGGTGTGTCACAGCTTCACCTCCGCATGGCAAGGTGTGGAGTCTTTGATGGTAATTGGTTTTCTTGATGTTGCTTTGGCATGTTGCTCCTTTCTTGTATGTTGGAAGGCTTGACAGGTTCGTCTATTCGTGAAAGGTGCATGTTCGTCCGTTCGTCCGTTCGTGAGCACATCTTGCATGTTTGATTGTTCGTTCATCCGCAAACATATATTTTCATGATCATCCATTCGCGAGCACATCCCTTCACATGCATCGTTCGTTCGTCAATTGGTGAACCTGTCCTTCTGCGTGTGCTCCCTTCTTTCATCCCATTCGTGATCACGCCATGTTTCTTGGTGTACCTATGCCTACACTCACTCATGACGAGACGACATCAAATCCAAAAACCTCCTAGTTTACCATGACACCTGATCATTTCGGATGCAGGTGACTGGGAGAGGCAACAAGGTTGCGAGGCAGGATGATGGTTCCATGCACCGCTGATGAAAATTGTGCAAGGGTCACTGGGTGATGAAGATTGGCAATCCGAGTTGGTAGTGATTATCCTCGAGGTCTATCTCAGCTGGAGGGAAAAGCTGCGCAAATTTTGGGAGGAACAGTCTAGGATGTGGGAAGATAGGGCAGACAAAATCTGCGCATTTTCTGGAATGAGTGGGCAGCGGGAGCTTGACAACAAAATTTATGCAATTTCTTGGAGGAACAGGTCAAGCTGTAGGGAGGATTAGCAGACAAGATTTGCGCAGTTTTTTGGAGGAACTGGATGGGAGCCTGGAAGCCAAAGTTGCACAATTCCTTGAGGGAACTAGTAGCTGGCTTCTGGGTCACTGGAAGCAAAAACTGCGTAATTCCTAGAGGGAACTGGCAGTTAGCTACCGGGAGCTTGGCAGCAGAAACTACACAATTCCTGGAGGGAACTGGCAGTCTGCTATTGCGAGCTGCTAGCAAGAGAAATTTCACTGATGCTGGGAGGTGGCCTACTGATCATCTCTACGTAATTTCTAAGCTAAGAGGACCGCCGAGCAAAAGAGGTTTTTCTCATGAAAGCTGTGCAATTTTCTGGATGAGCAGTCGTTCGACTGTCGGGAGGGATGGCTAGGAAAACTGTGCAATTTTCTGAGGGAGATAGGGAAGGGCATTGGGTGTCTGTCCAATCTTTCTATGCAATTTCCTCAGTCAGTAAAGCAGGAAAGGTCAAAAACCTCTATGCAATTTTTGAGGGGAGTCAGTCCCTGGGTGGCTGCCGGGTCCAACTCTCCAGGTGGCCAGCATGAAGGTTGATTGAATTTCTTACAGGTTGTGAAACTTGAAATGACTTGCTTGGTGCTCCTGCATTGTTCTGGGTGACAATCAATCAAGTCGATTGTGGGGTGATGGTCTGGCTGTCAGAGGGGAGTCCGGTCATCAGAACTTCAGCAAATGACTAAGTGTGTGAATGATTGAAAAATGCATATGTTATCTTGCAACACACACTTGCATGACTCGATGACAAGACGACTCAAACATTCCAGACACATATGTACAACATGGCTGATCATTAGTCGATCATGATGACGCTTGCGCGACAGTGAATGTGACTCTGTGTGTGAATGCGGCAAATGTTTTCATAGCGAGCACAACATGTACACACGAAGTGAAGACTTTGAACATAACTAGAACATGGTCACAAGCATGACTTTGACATCAACATGCAAGACTTGGTGAAATGAACAAGCAACTTGAATGCGAAGACTCACACAAGCTCACAGAGTGAACCCGAGTGTGTGCAGTCATCAAGTGAAACTCTCAAGGGAGGCCCCGAAATTGGGTGCAAGCCAAAATTTTGGAGGGTGGTTGTAGCCAGTACAACACTTGGCGACACACTGGTAGAATTCCAGCTTCTCTGTTTTGATTCATTGACATCACAGGGCCTTGGTCTTTCGGGGAGTATTGAATCACTATGCGGGTTACTTCGGCTTCCCCATTTACCCCATGGACATACATGGTTCACCTTTTGCCAACTCAGTCTAACACAATCAAAAGTTTAGCTTGATCTCAGTGCTTCGAATTCATGAATGGTAGTTTAGCTCGCGAGTTGAAGATTTTCAGAGTATAAGTTTTCGTCTCTGGTGTTGCTCCACTACCAGCAAGCCTAGACAATACCCTGGCGGAGTCACTCACAAACACATGCATTTCTCCACTGCCAGCAAGCCTAGTCAATACCCCGGTGGAGTTGCATGCTTCACCTCTCTACCCAGGAATCCTTTCTCTTCTTTCACCTTTGTATTTTTCAAGAGGACTATGTATAGGCACTTATTTATTTTTGGGTGGAAGAGGGATCTTGACTTATTGAGAGTAGAAGAGGTTGTTCCTTCAAAGAAGCATGTAAGACCGCTGACATAGGTTTGCTCGTTTAGATTTTCCCCTTCTCCGTTTCTACTAGTTGGATGAGATTGAACACAGAGAGTAGAAGGTTGAGTGTAGGCATGAGGCTTCCCAGTGTGGACATAAGCTCATGGTTGAACCAAAACTTCCCTTGTAGACGGTTCATATTTCCTTCAGGACTCCAATGGCCGAAGGTTTTAACCAAGCACAGAGAAGATGGACATAAGATTGGCGAAGTGTTGCAGTGTCACAAGTCTCTTCATATTTCAGCCACATACTCTATTCAAAAGCCAGAACATAGTAGTTGGCAACACTTATTTCCGGAAACAAAAATAGTAATATATCAAGCAAACAAAACGAACGTAAACAAAAATAGCAAGCAAAACAAACAAAGTGAAAACAAAGATAGTAAGCAAAGAAAACAAGATGAAAACAACAAGCAGCAAGCAAACTATGTACATGGCATGGGCCACGGCCCGGCCTACTGGAAGTAATGCTTGAGCTCTTGTCCATTGACAGGAAGGTTGTCAACCCTCCCGTCAAGTGAGTGTAGACGGCATGTGTGTGCGCCAAGTTTCTCATGGACTAGTGTAAGTCCACTCGGCTCCACTACCGGAACCTAGTGGTATTCCAAAATACCTTTAAGTGAATATGGCACCACTGCTTCAGATACTGTGTGCAACATAGGCTCAGATGGCGGCACGAGGTAGTTGTTTTTATTCCGGGAGCAGTTCAAGTTATTGAAATCAATGCATAAGTGGATTTCCCAAGATTTCTTACATGCGGGATTTAAATTAGAAACCTAAGTATGATGATGAACTTTGAAAGTAATCCAATCATCCAAAATCTTAGTCAATTTTTTCTGTATAAGGAGTTCAAACGACATATGTGTTTTACCTGGCCTTTGTTGCAATGGCTTGACTCCTCCTCTACCTAGAAACCCGTGTTGGATTGCTCGTGTATAGTGTGTACTCAAGTCATCATCTGTCCATGTAGACACATCCCAGTACTGTTTGATCAAACAATCAAAGAATTGTCGCCACTGCAGTGAGTCGTTTGTACTAAGACTGACTATCTTCAGATCGTGATTGGTTCCCAAGTTTCTCTATTCATTCATAGTGGTGGACCTGTGGGTTCTGCTGTTTCTTGGCCCTCAACAGAAGTTATGCAAATCATTGATCTTGTTGAGGGAAATCACACCCTTTGGGGTGGGGTTGCCTTTCCTTCCCTCAGCTGAAGTTTTCAAGGGTTGCTCGTGCTTACCTTCATCAATTGTTACGTCCTTGAAAGCATCAACATTGTTCATGGGGTGCAGTATCACTTTGATTGTAACCGCGTTGAGGTTGATGGTCCTTTGTAATCTCAACATGAGTGCTTCATACTCAGCAACATTGTTTGTGTGTTAAGTCCCTATAATACTAGTGATTCCCCCATTACTATTGCCATTGTATCCCTTATTGTTATTGTTGTGCCCCTATTGTCCCCATATTGTTATTATTGTGCCCCATAGAAGCCCACTATTGTAATTTTTGTGCCCTTATATTATTATTGTTAGGTTGACTTTGGTTATATTGTGACCCCTTAGACTCCTATATATATAAAGGAGGTTTTGTCATTTGTATCCTCCAAGAATTGTTGATTTGTGTAATGTAAAGGAGGTTTCCCCCTTGAAGAGGTCGAATTCTAAGGCTTTTATCTCTCTTTTCTATCTTTCTGTGAGCTGGTTTCATAACATTTGGTATTAGAGCTTGGATTCTAGGGTTTCGTTGCTCCAAACAGATCATCGTGGAATTTTCACTATAGCTTTTTTTTCTGTGACGTTTCATAAGCAAAAAACAAAACCCATTTGAGCCGAAATCTTTTTGAACCACGGATCCAAATTTTAGATTTTCTATCACTATATTTTCAAAGATATGATCCAAGGAAGTTAGGGTTTTTGTAGGATCCTGAATTATATCTTAAACAGGTGACTTGGGGAAAATCATCATAACTTTTTTTCTGAGCATCAGATTGAAATTTCGTAAGAAGTTACAAAAATAGGATGGACTGTAGTGTTCTGTGTATCAGTTTCAGATCCTAAGGTCAAAACAATTACACATGGCACTTCATACAATCTCGCTCTACTGAAGCAGTCTATAATTAGGCCATCATGGGAGATTTGGCATAACTCTTCATTGGAGAATCCAATATTGGTCAGACTTGCGGGTTTAGAAAGAGTACTCAGAGGGTTACCGCAGGAAGTAATTTCAGAGCTTGGAGATCAAAAATTACATAGATATAGCAGATTCAATATCGAGCTCCTATAAAGTGAAAAAAGATGTGTAGTTTGTTTTTAAATTTTTGCATAAGTTTGGTTTGAAAAAATAGTTTGAAGGAATTCAAAGGGCAAGTGAAGCATTATTATCAGTAATTGATGCCCCGAAGAAATAAAATGGAAAAACCTAGTAAGAAACCTGAAAGCTCTAGCATGACTCATGAAGAAGAGGATGAAATGCAACATGATATATCAAAATTACGAGACCAAGTGCAACAAATTTCACTCGCACAAAAAGGAACAGAAGCTAAGATGGATGGTTTAAAGAAAGACATAGAAGCTAAGATGTATGGCGTGGAAGCTAAGATGGATGGTTTAAAGAAAGGTGTAGAAGCTAAGATGAATGACGTGGAAGCGAAGATGGATGACATCGAAGCTAAGATGGATGGCGTGGAAGCTAATATGGATGATTTAAAGAAAGGCGTGGAAGCTAAGATGGAAGATTTGAAGACAGATTTGACAAAGTTTCTACAAGAAATGCTTACTAATGGCGAAAGGGTAGTAAAGGAAACTCATGATGAGAACAAAATAAATGTTAATCTTGATTTCATAGACTCTAACGTTGGATCGAAGAACCACCATGTTCCAAAGATCGATATGAATAAGTTTGATGGCAAGGATCCTGTAACATGGATACTACAGATGGAGCAATTTTTTGATCTCCATAATGTCCAAAACACACAAAAGGTACAGATTGCAACTTTATATTTGGAACCAAATCAGTTTGTATGGTATTGATGGCTTTGCTCTCATAAACAAATTGTCACTTGGAATATTTTTACGGATGAAATGATATCACATTATGAGGATACAAAAAGCAACACTTTTTTTAGCCAATTGATAAATCTCAAACAAAAGGGTTCAATGATGGAGCACATTGAGGACTTCCAAAAATTGAATATAAGGGTAAAAGATATCCCAGAGGAGCATAGGATTGATGTGTTCATAGGGACTTTAAAGGATAGCATCCAACATGAGGTTCGCCTTTGGGAACATGATTCATTGGAGAAGGCATTAGTTTGGCAAGAAAAATGGAAAGCAAAATTATGGCAACAAGGAAGCCTATCACTTACAATCATAAATATGGAAGTGTTGTTACCCCTAGCCATCCACAACCTACAAGGTTGACACCACAACAATTGGAAGAAAAAATAGCAAAAGGGCTTTGTTACAGTTGTGATAGCAAATACACTAAAGGTCATAAGTGTGCTAAGAAGAAATTATTTTACATAGATTGTGAAGAGGAGGAAGAAAAGGAACAAGAGACGTCAAAAGAAGAGGATATACACCAGGAATAAATCCTAGAGAAAGAAGAAATGAATTCGACCATATCTTGTAATGCATTGGTTGGAATTACTACTCAAACTATCAAGATAGAAGGGCATATCAAGAAGAAAAAGGTAATAGTGTTGATTGATTCAGGCAGTACCCATAATTTTATTCATTGTAAGATAGCCAAGGAATTGAATTGCTTCCTATATCCAGCACCAAAGTGTCAAGTGACGGTTGCAAGTGGAGGAACCATAAATTGCTCAGGAAAGTGCCATATTATCAAACTATCCATGGAAGAATATGTATTGAATAGCCCAATGCTTTCCATTCCAATGGGTGGTGTTGATGTTATACTAGGAGTCCAGTGGCTACAATCCTTGGGTACAATAGCTTTTAATTTTCAAGAACTTTTCATGAAATTTCTTCAGAAGGAAAGGAAGTTGAATTAAGGGGTATCGCAAGGAAACCGAGAAATATAATCAGCTCTAATGAAATGACAAAGCCTCTAAATGAAGAACAACGAGGCATAATTGCATAATTATGTTCACTAGAGGTTCCCACATCGAAATCATCTATTTCTCTAGATCTCCAAAATGTCTTGGACAATCATTCCAAGGTATTTGAGACTCCCAAAGGCCTCCCACCTTTTCGTGATCATGATCATGCTATTCATTTGATTCCAGGAAGTGTTCCTCCAAACATCAAGCCTTACAGATATCCCTATGCCCAAAAGAGTGAAATTGAACGTATGGTTGCAGAAATGCTAGAGGCTGGTATAATTCAACTTAGTCAAAGTTCTTTCTCTCCTCCAGTAGTATTGGTTCATAAGAAGGATGGATGATGGCGCATGTGTCCAAATTATAGGGAGCTCAACAAGCTCACTATTAAAGATAAATTTCCCATTCCTGTCATTAATGAATTATTGGATGAATTGCATGGATCAATTTACTTCACCAAGTTGGATCTTCGTTCAGGATATCATCAAATTAGAATGAAGACTGAAGACATTCCAAAAACAACGTTTAGAACTCATGGCGGTGATTATGAATTTTCAGTCATGCCTTTTGGTCTTACAAATGCACCTTCTACATTTCAAGGTTTGATGAATTCCATTTTCAAACCCTTCCTTAGAAAATTTGTGTTAGTATTTTTTGATGATATACTAATCTACAGCAAGTATTGGAAGGATCATGTTCAACATGTTGACAGGGTGCTCAAACTATTGGAGGAGAAGCAATTATATGCAAAAATCTCCAAATGTTTCTTTGGAGTACAAGAGGTGGAATATCTAGGTCATATTGTATCTCATGAAGGTGTTAAGGTAGACCCTAACAAAATTAAAACCATTAAGGAATGGAAAATCCCCACATCCATAAAGCATCTACGAGGATTTCTCGGGTTGACAGGGTATTATCGCAAGTTTGTTAAGAATTATGGGAGAATAGCGGCACCGCTAACAACATTATTGAAGAAAGATGCATTTTCATGGACTCTAGAAGCAATGAATGCCTTTGAACACCTTAAAGAGGCAATGTGCCAAGCACCGTCTTAGCTACATCAGACTTCAAAAAAACCTTTATTGTGGAATGTGATGCCTCAAGAAATGGAATTGGTGTTGTTTTAATGCAAGAAGAAAGACCCATTGCCTTCGAAAGTCATCCAATAAAAGGAAAGTATTTACACAAAGCTATTTATGAGAAGGAAATGTTGGCAATACTACATGCACTTAAGAAATGGCGACCCTACCTAACGGGAAGACACTTCAAGGTAAAAATAGATCATGATAGTCTCAAATACTTTTTAGAACAAAGATTATCTTTAGAAGAGAAACAAAAATGGGTCACAAAGATGTTGGGGTATGACTTTGAAATCATCTACAAAACAGGGAAGAAAAATGTTGTGGCAGATGCACTCTCAAGAAAGGATGAGGATGTGGAAGCATTTCTTTGCACCATTTCTATTATCCAACCAGATTGGATAAACAAAGCAAGGGATGAATGGAAGAATGACAAAGAAGTGTGGGCACTCATTCAAAATATACACAAGATCCCAGTACATATGATACATTTAGCTAGAAAAATGATCCGCTATGATACAAAGATCGGTTATACCTATGTAAGAATTCCCAACTCAAACAAAAGATTCTTAGGGAATTGCACACCTCTCCCTTAGGAGGGCACTCAAGATTTCTAACAACTTGCCACATGGTTAAGAAGGAATTGTTTTGGGATGGCCTTAAATCAGATATTCAAAAGTTTGTGGCGGAATGTTTGGTTTGCCAACAAAATAAAGTTGAAAAAATGAGGACCCCAAGTCTATTACAATCTTTATCCATTCCAAGCCAACATTGGGAGGAGGTTTCAATGGATTTTATCACAGGCTTACCCAAGTCCGAAGGAAAGAGTGTTATCATGGTGGTAGTTGACATACTTACCAAGTATGCACACTTTTGTGCATTATCTCATCCATTTAAAATGAGTACAGTTTCTACTACATTTATGGAAACAATTCAAAAGCTACATGGAAACCCAAAGATTATTGTAAGTGACAGAGATCCCATTTTCACTGGAAAATCTTGGACAGAATTATTTTCTTGTCTTGGTACTCAGTTAGCTCATAGATCATCTTATCATCCTCAACCTGATGGGAAAACTAAGATAGTAAACAAATGTTTGGAAGGATATCTTCATTGCTTTGTATCTGATAAACAAACACAATGGGTCAAATGGTTGCCTCTGGCTGAATGGTGGTATAACACTTCCTTCCATACTGCAAAAAAAATGACTCCATTTATGGCACTTTATGGATATCATCCACCCTCCATCACATCATATTTAAGAGAAAATTCTAAGGTTCAAGTAGTGGAAGATCACATCGAGCATCAACAACAAGTTCTCCAACTCTTGAAGGATAACCTCACCTTGTCACATAATAGAATGAAACAATAGGCATATCAACATCGTAGCGAAAGAAGTTTTGATGTAGGTGATTGGGTATTGCTATAGCTAGAACCATATAAACAAATGTCCCTCAAGAAAGCTAAGAAGGATAATAATTTATGACCAAATTATTATGGTTCGTACAAGGTGTTGCAAAAGATAGGTACTATAGCATACAAATTGGAGCTTCTTGTGGCTTCCCGATTGCACCCAGATTTCCATGTATCATGCTTAAAGAAGGTTATAGGTGACAAGCTCCCAGTTCAAAAAATATTTCCAGAACATGATGAGGAAGGAAAAATCATATTGGAACCTGAAGTAGTCAAAGAAACAAGAACTCAACAACTACGAAATGGATCAATTTCAGAGTATCTCATCAAGTGGAAGAACTTACCCGTTGAAAATTCCACATGGGAGGATGAATTTTATACAGAAGCATCTAGAACTACTCAAGCGTTGAGGACAACACTTTTTTGAAGGAGAGGGGCATGTTAAGTCCTTATAATACTAGTGATTCCCCATTACTATTATCATTGTATCCCTTATTTTTATTGTTGTGCCCTTATTGTCCCCATATTATTATTATTGTGCCCCATAGAAGCCCACTATTGTTATTTTTGTGCCCTTATATTATTATTGTTAGGTCGGCTTTGGTTATATTGTGACCCCTTAGACTCCTATATATATAAAGGAGGTTTTGTCATTTGTATCATCTAAGAATTGTTCATTTGTGTAATGTAAAGGAGGTTGCCGCCTCGAAGAGGCTGAATCCTAAGGCGTATGTCTCTCTTTTCTATCTTTTTGTGATCTGGTTTCATAACATTGTGCGCCCAAACTTCAGGCATCTTGAAATCATGCATTTTTTGTTATTTTGGGTGACTGAGATACACCTAGTCCTTGAGCCATCATGTGTCTTTGATTCGTCAAAATCCATGGCTTGTGGCTTGTCTGTACACTGACCATTTGGCATGCTAGTACTGTTGCTACTACTGCTACTAGTGGTACAATGCACAGTAAATGTTTCATTACCATCAGTTCGGCAAGGAAGGAGGCCCAACTGTGTGTCAGGTGGGGTTGGAGCTAGCCGTGTAGGATAACACCCCAACGTTGTTTCCAGGAGGTAGTTGCTAAACATGAGTTCTGAGAAGGTCAACGGTTCATTCTCGCCGTTAAGGGGAGTGGCATTGTGATTCATATACCTCTCAGACACTACCTAGATTTGGTTTCATTTTCCCTTGTATGAAATCCACATGTGCAACCAATCTGTAGGAAAATATCCATCCAGCGTGCTAGACCAGTCTCTGCTAAGTAGTAGACCGTATACTTTTGGGATGTCCACAACAACTATGTTGATGCATTGGTGGACTGGACCCTCATGAGATAGTCAGATGATCACGTCTCATAGTTCACCAATGGTTGGTACCGATGTTCGATCAATTTGGATGATCCGCGTAGATGTCTCGCTCCATTGTGCATTGATCCTTTTCGCAATGGAGAGCAGCATGACATTGGCTATTGCACCAGAATCAACCAAGCAGTTGTAAACATTGCAGTTAAAAATTTCAAATGATAGCAGGAATGGAGGGCAACCTGATTTCGCTTCTTCCATCCGGAGTGCGTTGAGTAGGGTGGAAACTGAATTGGAAGGTGTGCTTGCTCCATTGCTCGTAGAGGCTGTGCAGTCCATTGTTGTTTGTCCCAATGCGAGAAACAAGATGTCTCACTGACTCTAGATCTTAGCTAACTCAAACAAACTGATGTTCACCTATTTTTTGTTCATGTCATCTACAATGTTGTATTCTAGAGGTGGTAGACTCACCGAGGTGTCCAGGGTAGAACGGATGTTCGTGTTGTCAGGCGGAGTGTTTTCCAGCGTGCTTCTCATGGATGTACTCTTGTCTGCTGCTGTCTTCCTGGAATTTTTTTGTGTTTTCTTCTTTGGGGCGGCCGGTGGGTCAGCATTCCTTATTAGCAGTCTCATCTTTTCTTGCATTTCCCCAAGTGCAGGGGGGCCCCTTTACTCCTAATATTGGAACTGTAATTTTTCTTTTGGGGTTGCTTCTCGGTGTTCATCTTTGACATCGCTTGCGAGAAGTTATATGCATTCACCACATGCCCAGAACTTGAGGCTTCATTAGGTGCAATATCTTCATCATTATCTTTGTCATCCAGTTGCTCCTGCAAAGTTTTTTGAGAGAACCAGTTGCTGCCTAATGAGTTGCTTCCCTGTATCTGTCTAGGCGGATGGTTTTTTGCAGATGTATTTGCTTTCCATTGTTTAAGCTCGGACACTTCTATCGTCAAGTTCTTGAAGAGGCGAGTAAGGATTTCAATATCATTTGATTCCTTGTCTCTACCCCTGCTCGCCACCGCTTGGGACTTCCTGCTTGCATCTTTGGAGTCTTTTGCTGGTTCATCATCCTTGATAACTCTAATTGCAGGTAGGTCTTTCTCTACGGCAATAACCTCTTCACAGTTTTCCAAAAGTGTTGGTTTCGCAGCTCTCTTGACAAATTACGCAATGTTGGTTGACATTGAGGATGTATAGAAATCAACAGTGATGGAGTCATGAGGTTTGGTCTCCACTGCAAATTTTTTCAATATGTGTGTAAAAATCTGGTTGAAGTCTTTTACCTTTTCTTTACCCTCCATCTTCAGGCTTCCCAATTTTTTCAGTAACATAATTGGGGTCTTGTCATCAGCAAAAATTTCAAGGAACATGCATTTGAATGCACCCCAGTTATGTATGGAGTTTGGTGGAAGGTTTTGATACCATGTAGCTGCGTGACCATCCAAGGTACATGGGAACAATCTACAAGCTATGTTTTCATGTCGTACCTCAAGGGTCTACAGCTGCAGGTAGAAGTTATCCAAATGGTTTTCTACCTCCACTGTGCTATCAGGGTTGAACTTGATGTTCATTCTCTCATCTCGCTTAGGCATCTTGTGAAAAATAGTTGGGAGAGCCAATGGTCCCTAACTCATCCATTCTAGATTTGGGTCAATCATCTCTTCTTCTTCTTCGTCCTCCTCCTCTCTTTCAGAATCAGACGGTCTGGCTCTGAGTCCGCTGGTTCGTCTCTGCCTCCACCTCCTCGCCTCCTGTATTGGAGTACAATCTCAAGATCACAAGAGTGTCTTGTTGGCCTTGTAAAAAGACTGGAGGTTCCTCTCCGTCTTCAATAGATTCTGCTAAACCTTTAAGTGTGGCAAGGACTTCTTCTTCCACTAATGATACAACAACTCCTGTGGGAGTGGCTTTTGGCTTTCTTGACGCATATGGAAGATGTTGTATGCCTGGGATTGATCCGACTGCTTTCGTGAACTGGCGGGTGATGGGATAGATGGAGCAAAGTTGATGATATGAAATCTCATGTTCAATCCTGGGAGGTGAGGAGTAACCAACTGCAGAGTTGCGTGTAGGTGAGAGGGAGTGCAAATTACTGCTTCGACTAGATGGTTGATGAATGAGTGTAAGAGGATTTTCAGCCATATACAACTGGTTTCCCTCCTTCTAGTGCCAAAAATGTTGACAGTGCTGGACCCGCCAACATTCAAGGGATCACCCCAGTATGAAGTCCCAACTAGACCTCACACCATTTGGTGTGGGAGTCCCATCCAATATGATTGCACGGGTTCCATTATATTAAGGATTTGCCTCAAATATTGCTTGTTAGCACAAGAGAGTGGTCTTCTTTGTCTTCAAGAAGTGAGGTCCGCGTGCCTAGTGAGTGTAAATGTTACTTGTGTCAATGGTTCTTTCACTATAGAGGGAGAGAATGTGAGAGTGAGCCCCAAGTCAGTTGGGGGAAGTCTCAACTCTGCTAGGAACACACAACACAACAGGACATGCACAGCTTCCGGTAGAACCGTCCACACAGATGCGGCAGTCACAGCACACAATGGAAGCTAACACGTATAACACTCAGCAGATTAGTCCACATGAGTGCAATGGTTGTTATAGAAAGTTTTATGTGAAAGGCCTGTCTAATGTTTGGGAGAGTAGTCTACATGGGCGAGACAATGTTAATAGCATATAAAACACATTTTCATTAACATATGTGTATTACAACAAGTGAATTAGTTCAAGTGTTAAACACAGGTTCAAGCAACATGCATTACAAGTGTTAAAGACTAGTCTTACAATAGATATAATACATGTGTGAAAATGTGTTGGCCTATTAGCAGGCTTTTGAATTAAGTGAAAGTTCCAAGACACATCATTACACCATACATCACTAACCCCGTGTGAGGGGCATTGGAGCCACTGCTTACTCCTCAATGAAAAGATAACAAACTCTCTTGGCTATGTGGGAGGAGCTGAGGTGAAATTCCTTTGCATGTACAAATTAGGGGGTATTCATAGCCAAGGTTGAAACTGACCCTTGTGGTTGTTCGAATACCCTCATGACTACTTGACTTCCATGAATTTTTGACTTTACATGACCTTTCGTACAACAAGTGGATCTCTTGGACTTCCACGTTACATTACATTGATTGGTAGCATGGCCCATAGTAGAGATGTGGATGACATGACTCATGACACAACTCGACATGACAATGTTGCTACATTCGTGCTGCTGTTGGAGTGCATGTCGAGTTGCAGTGTTGTTGGGTGGTGGATGTCTTCATGGTGTGTCACATATTCACCTCCTCATGGCAAGGTGTGCGGAGTCTTCGATGGTCATTTGTTTGCTTGATGTTGCTTTGGCACGTTGCTCCTTGCTTGTATGTTGGAAGGCTTGACAGGTTCGTCTGTTCGCGAAAGGTGCATGTTCGTCCGCTCATGAGCACATCTTGCATGTTTGATCATTCGTCCATCCGTGAACACATCTTTGCATGATCATCCATTCGCAGGCACATCCCTTCACATGCATTGTTCGTTCATCCATTGGTGAACCTATCCTTCTACATGTGCTCCCTTCGTTCATCCCATTCGTGTCGTGCCATGTTTGTTGGTGTACCTATCCCTGTAGTCACTCATGATGAGACAACATCAAATCCAAAACCTCCTAGTCTAACATGACACATGATCATTTTGGATGTAGGTGAATAGGAGACGCAACAAGGTTGCGAGGCAGGATGATGGCTTCGGGCACTTCTGATGAAAACTGCGCAAGGGTCATTGAGTGATGAAGATGGGCAATCTGAGTCGACAATGATTGTTCGCGAGGTCTAGCTTGGCTGGAGGGAAAAACTGCACAAATTTTGGGAGGAACAGTCTGAGCTGCAGGAAGGCAGGGTAGAACAAATCTGCACATTTTCTAGAATGAGCGGGCAGCGAGGGCTTAACAGTAAAATTTGCGCAATTTCTTGGAGGAATAGGCTGGGCTGTAGGGAGGATTGGCAGACATGATTTGCATAGTTTTTTGGAGGAATTGGCTAGGAGCCTGGCAACAAAAACTGAGCAATTCCTAGAGGGAACTGGCAGCTGGCTGTTGGGTCACTGGCAGCAGAAACTGTGCAATTCTTAGAGGGAACTGGCAGTCAGCTTTCGGGAGCTTAGAAGCAAAAACTACACAATTCCTGGAGGGAACTGACAGTCTACTACTAGGAGATGTTGGCGAGAGAAATTGCACTAATGCTAGGAGGCCAACATGCTGATCATCTCTACGCAATTTCTGAGTTGAGCGGACCACTGGGAAGTAGAGGGATTTCTCATGAAAATTGCACAATTTTCTGGATGAGCAGTCGATCGACTGTCGGGAGGGCTGGCTGGGAAAACTGTGCAATTTTCTGAGGGAGACATGGACAGGCACTGGGTGTCTGTCCGGCCTGTCTGCACAATTTCCTCAATCAGCAAAGTGGGCAAGGTCATCAGCCTCTCTGCAATTTTTTAGGGGAGTCAGTCCTGGGATGGTTGTTAGGTCCAACTCTTCGGGTGGCCAACATGAAGGTTGATTGAATTGCTTGCGGACAGCGCAACTTGAAATGACTTTCTTGGTGCTCCTGCACTGTTCTCGGTGATAGTCAATCAAGTCGATTGTGAGGTGATGTTTTGGCTATTAGAGGGGAGTCTGGTCGTCATAACTTCAGAAAATGACTAAGTGTGTGAACGAGTGAAAGATGCATATGTTATCTTGAAACACACACTTGCATGACTCGATGACAAGACGACTCCAACCTTCTAGACACATATGTAAAACATGACTGGCCGACGGTGTAGGCGACAAGTGCGACACTTTTTATTAATCGTTGGTCGACCGCGATGACACTTGCACTATCGTGTGTGAGTGTGACAGATGTTTTCATAGTGAGCATAACAATTACACATGAAGCGAAGACTCACGCAAGCTCACAGAGTGAACCCGAGTGTGTGCAGTCATCAAGTGAAACTCTCAAGGGGAGGCTCCGAAATTGGGTGCAGGCCAAAATTTTGGAGGGTGGTTGTAGCCACTACAAGTTTCAGCTGAATGAAATGTTGGACAAGGGGTACATTAGGCTGAGTGTATCGCCTTGGGGTGAACCCATGTTTTTAGTGAAGAAGAAAGATGGTACTCTTAGATTTTGCATTGACTACAGGAAACTGAACAAGGTAACGATCAAGAATAGGTACCCTTTTCCATGGATTGATGATATTTTTTATCAGTTGAAGGGAGCAACAGTGTTCTCTAAGATCGAATTGTGATAGAGATACCATCAGATACGCATCAAGGAAGAGGATATCTTCAAGACCGTGTTCATGACCAGGTATGGGCATTATGAGTTTATTGTTGTTCCATTCGGTTTGACTAATGCTCCAACTACATTTATGTGTTTGATGAATAATGTGTTGCATCCTTATTTGGACAAGTTTGTTATTGTATTCATTGATGGCATACTGGTATATCTAAGAATGAGGAAGAACATGCCAAGCATTTAGCAAGAATTTTGAGGTTGCTAAGAGAGCATCAGTTGTATGCTAAAATTAGCAAGTGTAGCTTCTTTCAGACGAAGGTACATTATTTGGGGCATGTTGTCTCCAAGGATGGCATAACAGTGGATCCATAAAAGGTAAGGGCTATTATGGAGTGGGAAAATCCTAAGAATGTGGATGAGGTGAGATCATTTATGGGGTTGGTAGGCTACTATAGGAGGTTCATCAAGAACTTCTCATGCATTACATATCCTATCACGTCATTGCAGCGAAAAGGAAAGAAGTTCAAATGGATAGAAGAATGTGAGGCTAGTTTTGAGCAGCTTAAGCAGTTGTTCACACATGCACCAGTGCTAAATATTGTGGATCTAGATAAGGAGTTTGTAGTGTGAACATATGCTTGCAAGAGAGGACTTGGTGGAGTTCTCATGCAAGAAGGGTAGGTAGTGTGCTATGAGTCACGAAAATTGAATTAGCACGAGCAGAACTATCCAACACGCGATCTTGAGCTAGCAACAATTTTACATGCATTGAAGATGTGGAGGCACGATATTCTTGGTAGGAGTTTTACATTGATTAGCGATCACAGTGGGTTGAGATACTTGTTTGATCAGTCGCATCTGAATACCAGGCAAGCTAGATGGTTGGCTACCCTCAGTGAGTTTAACTTCGAGATCAGATACATCAAAGGGAAGGATAACTGAGTTGTGGATGCTCTTAGCAAGAAGGTACAGGTAAATCATATAGCATCTATGAGCTCTTATTGGACAGAGTACAGGGTAGGATCTTGCAGGCAGGACAACAGGATGAAAAATACATGGAGATTATGCATAGGTTACAACAAATCATAGGTATAGGTACAGGTATAGGTGTAGGTACAAGTATAGGTATAGGTGCATGTATAGGTAAGGGTACATATGCAAGTACAGGTGATCAGGATGCAAACTATCATCTCACAACAAATTGTTTGGTCAGGTTTAGAGATAGGATCTATGTGTCGAATTGCAGTGAGCTAAAGAAGCTTATCTTGAGGGAGTTTCACACCAAGCCATACTCGGGTCATCCAAGATATCATAAGACGTTGACGACGGTAGAAAATTTCTACTCTTGTCCGAATCTGAAGAAGGAATTAGAAGAGTTTGTGGCTAGATGTTTAGATTTTCAACATGTCAGGGCGAAATGTAAGCATCCAGGTGGTTTCCTACAACATATAGCGATTCTGGAATGGAAATGGGAGGTCATTTCCATGGATTTCATCATATGTCTTCCAAGGATGGTAAAGCAGCATGACTCTATTATGGTCATGGTTGACAGATCGAACAAGGTAGCTCACTTCATTCCAGTAAAGACTACATATTCAGATAGTGAGGTAGCACGGGTGTTCATTAGAGAGATAGTGAGACTACATGGTGTTCCAAAGAAGATTGTGTCAGACAGGGATGTGAAGTTCATTTCCAAGTTTTCGAAGGAGCTATTTGTAGGCTTGGGAATAGAGTTGGCCTTCAACACAACTTATCATCTGTAGAAAGATGGACAGACAGAGAGGGTCAACAAGATATTAGAGGATATGTTGAGGATGTACGTGATGCACCAGCAGAAGAAATGGGAGGAGTATCTTCCATTGCTTGAGTTTACATAAAACAATGGTTATCAAGATTCATTAAGGATGGGTCCTTTCGAGGCATTGTATGGACGGAGTTGTAACACTCCCATCAGTTGGAGTGATCCAGTGAACATGGTACTTATTGGGCAAGAAATGTTGGTAGACATGGAGCAGTAAATCTAGGTTATAAAGAAGAATCTAAAGGCAACACAGGATAGATGAAAGATTTATGCAAATTAGAACAAGGGCGTTCAAGGAGTTTTAGGTTGGGGAGCATGTGTATTTGTGCATCAAGCCCAAGAAAATCTCTTTGAGGATTGGTTCATGTGCCAAGTTGGCACCACGGTATGTGGGCCTTTTGATATCCTTGAGAGGATTGGACCAGTGGCATATTGACTTGCATTTCCTCCAAAAGTGAAAGTACATGATGTTTTCCATATTTCATTGCTTAAGAAGTATATAAAGGATGTTGATCATGTTATTGATTGGTCTGTATTGCAGGTGGAGCAAGAAGGAGAGTTTTAGTTGGAGCCTTAGTCCATATTGCAGCGAAAACATGTCATGCTTAGGAACAGAGCCATCGAGCAAGCTAAAATGCAGTGTAAGCACTTTGGGCCTGAAGAAGCTACATGGGAGATGGCAGATTAGATGCGGGCCCTATATCCTTCATTGTTTTCCGGTTGAGGCAAAGAAGTTTTGGTTTGATGTTGGTATATGTGTGGCATATGTTTTGTTAGTGTTTTGGTATATGTATGAAATGTATATGGATGAAAATACCACCATGAGCTAAGTTATAAAGCTCCAATAAGCGGTATGGGTGTCATGTTATTATCGTTGTTATATTGTCATGTTGTCTTGATGTTTTGCTTTTAAGCAAGTCTTTCATTGTAAATACTGCAACGAGCTAAGTTATAAAGCTTCATGGGTGGTATGTTTTCTTTTCAATAGTTTTGCTGAGGTCATGGTGTGATTTAACACTGAGGACAATATTCCCCAAGGGGGAGGGTTTTGTAATAGCCCTGGTGAAAATTTCATGTAATAAAAGTTAATAAAGGCAAAATAAGACCACGAGTAAGGGACACTTATTACAAGAAGAATTTTGGGCAAAGATATCCTAGTGGGCATCACTAGATGTGTGTTTTGGCTAAGGAAAATTGGCGAAGGCTAAGGCAAAGGCATTAAAAGGAAAAAATGAATTTTTGGCACATTTATTTATGAAAATAAGGGAAATTAGGAGAAAAGGAAGGTAAAAGGTCACAAGTTTCATGTGAGGAGGAAATTGAAGGAAAATAATGGAAAACTAAGAAAATAGAGGCCTCATTCATAAAAAGGCTTATGAGGATCAGTGCGCAAGCTTTTTCTCACCTTTTTTCAATTCAAGTTTGGAGCTCTCTCATTATTCTCTCTCTCTCTCTCTCACTCTTGGTCACTTAGTGTTTTCTTGGAGCACTCTAGATTTGAATGAAGGAAGGAAAAGCAAGCAAAGGGAAAGGAAGGAAAGCAAGGATCAAAGAAGAAGATCAGGATCAAGCAGATTCAGCAGGAATACTTGCAGGTAACCTTTATGTGTGATTTCCTAGCTAGTTTGGAAATGCATGGCTTTGCATGTTGGTGTATGGTTCTCTTGTTATCGCTAGCATGGTTTTTCCGAGTTATGGCAGTGGTTTTCAGCCTAGCCTTTCCTTTTTCCAGATGCCTTGGTGTTGGAATGTTTATTTCAGTTTTGAGCCTTGGTTTGTTGGATGGATTTCAGAATCTAGGGCAGAGGTGGTCTCAAGGTTCATTCCCAAAGGACTAGGAACCCCTTGACTGGTTTTGTCGAGATACAAGGTAAAGCCTGAGGAAGAAGCCTTGGTTTAGGTCCTAGTGATACGGGTTTGGATCATGGTAAATCCTGAGAGACTGGTCTCGATTTAGGGCCTAGCGATTTAGGATTGGATTGCGATAAAGCATGAGAGACAAGGAGACAAAAAATTCCTCAATGATAGTGATGGATTTCAGATGGCATTCCAAGTTCGGTTCGGTTGTGATCAGAGCACCAGTTTTGGTGTGATCACGGTTTGGTGAGGGTGGAGGTGGTTTAACCTCTTGGTTCCCTTGGTTGTTCTTGGATTGGTTGTTCTATGAGATCCCACACTCATGCTTGGAAAATGTAACGTGGGTGACTAGCTAAAAGAGAGATTTGGTTCAGCAATATCTATGGTCGGGTGGTATGTTGAAGTCCCGAACCTGGTCAGATTTTCCTATGATTAATAAAATCTAAGTTCTCTACTTTTGTACTTATTTATATGTGGATTTTATGGTTGTCATCTCTGATATTTATATGGTTTAATGTCGGTTATAAGCATGGTTATGTGACTGGTTCATGTCATGGTTATTTCATGTATTTACTTTTGTTAAATGGATGGATGCAAGACCTAATTAATGATATAATAGCTCAATGGAGAAGGAGGTGATCCTTCTGGTTATGTTTCATAAGTTCTTTCAGTCATATATGATTTGTCTTGTATCCTAGACATGTAGGTTGCATTGATGCCAAGTGTTTGACAGAACGTCAGTCCCGGTTGGGGATGCTCAGGCCTAGTCCTGAGGTTGATTTTGATTTATCAACATTGTTATCAAGTCTTTGATGGATTCTGAAGGTTGTAGCAAGTTAAGAGCAGAGGTTTGAATTCTAGGCTAGAAAAGTGGCTCAAATCTTGAGGTCACTAGCACAAATCTGTTGAGAAAAGTTCACAGTTGCTGGCACAAAGGCCTATGAGAGCGACTTTGAGTTGTTGGTCATTGTATTTCCTATAGCATGAGAGTGACTTTGGATTAAGAGTCTTAAAACATTTGTGGGACCCAAGGACAGGATGCCTGAGTCGCTAACATGTCTCCTCGTGGTGTAATTGCTGATGTGGATGGGTGTGTTTCATGAGTTCTGTTAATTCTGTTTCCTTAATATCACTAAGGAGATTGAATCCCTTATAGTAACCTCTCTCATCACATGTTTTGGCAGGTTGGTTGGCTAGTTGGGTTGAGCTGGAAGGAGGGGGTGTTACATTTTCTGTCAGGCATTGTTGAGACACCGTGTTAAATTTGTTATGTGTTGGAGACAAGGTTGAAGTGTGTGAATAAGCCCTATGTGGGTCGTGTGGAGTGTGGAGTATAATCACATTGGAGGAATGTGTTGTGAACTGAAGATACTCTGTCTATCTGTCTTGGAGGCAGTGTCAAGGGGTATTTTGCAGAGTTACTCTATTTTGTGCATCTGTCGTTGTTGAGAGAAGGCATCAAGTCAGTATTGGTGAACATGGTAGAAAAGTTGCTGAAGACTACTGCATGTGAAGTTTGGAGTGCCAGTATGAGATCTGGTACTCAATGTCCTACAACCAGAAATTGCAGCAAGTGCTACAATGAGCGTGGATCCGGCCATCCAATGAAAATCATTTTGGAAACTCATAGTGTGTTGAGCATTTGTTGGTGCAATTTGTTGAGCATTTTTTGAGCGTGGGATCATGAAGCCTGTAAAAGGAAATGAGCATTGATGCCTGATAGCTGACTCCGTGTGTGGAGATATTACGGTGAAGGAGTTCATTTTGCTTCCATAAAGTGGTATCGTCCTTAGTGGCCCATCCATGCGTGCGTGGAGCACAGTTTTGTACCTGTTGCACACTACATTGAAGTCATAAGATAGGATCAATTTGGTTGTAGTGTGTAAAACTATTGGCATCAAAAAAACCCCTGAGTCGTAAGGAGCCCATTGTGCTTGCACGGACCTCCAACGGTCTTCAGAGGTGGCCTAGAAACCTATGGTAGAATGAGCGTGGAGATTTGAAGCTGGAGCTGGAGTTTGGCTTCAGCATGTACGGTGCAAGCTATGCACCAAAGCGTGAATTGTGCTTGGTTAATCAAATCAACAGTGAAGATATGTTGTGTGTTTATTGAGGAGAGTATCTGAAGATCCATTTTTGCTGCGAGGTGAAGTAGGTTGATGCTCCCTATTGTGATGTGAAGTGTAGCTGCTGTGAGGTGAAGTAGGCCATTACTCCTTGTTGTGATATGAAGTGAGATGCATGAAATCTTAGGATTTTTCAGTGGAGCTAATTTGAGTTGATTGGTATCATGTAAAGCAGTTATGGGACGACAAAGGAAAATTAAATAGTTTTGGAGAGAACTGAAACAGATAAAGGAAGTCGCAGAAAAATATGAAAGGTTTGTGGTAGAAGAATCTATACTTAAGGATCAGAATGCAGAATTGGATCAAATCAATGAAGAATTTAAAGAAACTGGTGCAATATTAAAGCGATTAATGTGAGTTCTGCTATCTTTTCAGGTAAAATTTTTAAGCGTTGGGTTATTAAAATGGAGGGACTGATTTGTTCGGTAGATTTATGGAAATTTGTTCAAGAAACTTAGATAAATTCCCATGGTAAGAGTAGAAGTGCAGTATCATTGCTTCTCATTATATCAGCACTGGAAGAAAACATCTTGTCTAGTATTTTATATGAATTTGGTGAACTATTTGATGCAAAAAAAAATTGGATGTTCTTGAAATGAAGTATAGTGAAAAATATGATGATGTTGAAGATCTACAGAAAGATACAGAGATTGTAGAGAGAAAAGTTTAGGACTCAATAACAACTGATGAATTGAAGAAATTGAATAGTCTCTTTGAAGTAGAGATGACATCCAATGGTTGTTGTTGATAAAGAGGAATTTACAACAACAATAAAAATTGATGATGGATATATGTTTTATGAAGATGTTGTAGGCTATCACTAAAAATAAGTTTATTGATGAATTGTTGTTTGGTGAGAAGAGATGTCTACCTCCATAAACAAATAAAATGCAGGACAACATGTTTGCAGCAATAGGATTGATTAAATAGATTGAAGACATGAAACAACCAACTATGACAATAGAGAAAAATAAAGGAAGGAAATATCTCTTAAAAGAGCAGGATGAAAAGAATCAGTATGGTTATTTTTATGATCTTTTATATAAATCTAACATTTCTTTTAAGTGTTCAAATATTGATAGTTAGGAAGAAGCAATAAAACTTGAAGAAATTGCAAACATTAAGGAGAAGTATAAGTCCCAAGAACCTGTAGCAATGTTGAATACAAAGAATGTTAGCACACAATCAAGAAAGGAGAAGTTCCATCACTATCTTATGGAAAGAAATGTGAAGATGAAACTGCGCCAACAAATGAACAAGCATGGACCCTTTAGCAAGAAGGAAAAAATGAAGCTCTGTTATCAAGTTTCTTTTATGTATTGTTGTAAGCCTAGCTAAGACTGAGACCAACAGGCGAGTTAAGATATAAGTCGTGATTAAGGGGTGGTGTTAGAACATTAATCACAATGGCGCCGACCATTGTTCCCCATTCGACGGTAGATGATAGTCAGCGGGAGTTGGTAAGAAGTAAATTTCATTCGGTGAAGATCACTACTGATTCTCTGGATTATGAATGTATAAATAATAGTGTTTAGTAATGAAATAAACAAGCTCATGTAGTCGGTTTCATATTTCTGATACTTCTCACTTCCATTCTGGAATGAAAATGGGTTGTATTAAACCAGTTGGGTGCTTGCACTCACCTTTTCCTTGTTGGCATTATATGATTTTAAAGATAAAATATGACACCTTCCTTTTTAAATCAAGCCAGGAAAAAAAATTTCTGATGACTATCAATGTCTTTTGGTAACCAAGTTGTCACATGACCTCACTAGAAGACAACACTTACTTTTTCAACAAATGAGGGATCCTTACCTAGATCCATAACTACCAAACTATTTGGGCAACCATTCATATCTAGTTTTACTTCCATTCTATCCCTTAAAATAGTATCTTTTGACATAATCAATTACTTATTTGCAATAAAAATTGAACTATTAATCATTCTATGAATGAGCTTCCATCTACCGAGATACATGAGTTCCAACTATTGTACTCGTTAGTTGTATATGAAAGTCGTCTAGATATTGAATGTATCTAGGGTCAATTTTACAAAATTACCTCTTTATATAATTTTGGAAGTTCATCATCACATACATTTATTCTACAAACAAATTTCTTTTATTTAAAAATAATATAATGATACCATAATACCATAGTTCAGCATTGATAGCTCTGGGATAAAGAGACCACCCAAGCCCAAGGTAATCGAGCCAAAAAAATATCCCTTGTTGGTTGTTAACATAAGGTTGAATGTTATTTTCTTAGAAATCTCTGATAAAGCATGTTAGTTCGGTGAAGCTTTGACATCTAATCCAAGATTGGAATTAGAAGTAGATCCTATATTTTTCAACCATCTCTTGATCGATCTGGAATACTTCAAGCAATTTTCATCTCAATCATGAAATTCTCATTCTAAGTCTAGTTCTCATTCCAAGTCTAGTGCTAAATTTATCTAGATACTATATTTTGAGAATTTATCTGGGCCGAATTTATCACTTTTTCCTCTCACAATTTCAAAATCCACAAATAAATATCAACTACAAGATGTCGAGGACAACACTCTGGATATGCATCACACGCCTCCTCTTCCTCCAACGCCATCGCATCATTATTATTTAGACCATTCTTCTCCTCATTGTTTCCACTTGTTTTGAAAATGGGGCAGATGGAATTTTGTGAGAGCCGCACATCCGCATAGCACAAATGGAAGGTATGCCTACATATTGGGTTCACGTTGCGTTGGTCACTAAATCACAATGGTTCTAGGTTATGCCTTGATCGATCAAGATTGCAATTATCAAATATTTCATGTCATTAATCATCTTGTCCTTGGCATCCCCAATGCAACTAAATCCTTGATTATATTGAAATAATAGCAGAGAAAGAAAGAATAGCAAGAACAAAATGAGAGAAGACCAAGAAATAGAAACTGAATGTGTATGTGTTTTATTCAAGAATGACTTTTCATCTACATGAACTTTCGATATATTCATGTCATTACCGTTACATAACTAAAATCTAAATTGGTTACAAAAAACTGTTTAACTACGTTTGTTTAACCAAGTTCGTTGTCAAACTAACAAACTCCACCTTGACAACAACTTTCCCATTCATCATCTTTCCTGCAAGCCAAGAGAAGCTAAACACCACCGCAACTTCTCTACTGTAACTGGCTTTGTGAATATGTCTGCACAATTTTCTCGTGTGTGGACCTTTTTAAGAGCTACTTTTCCACCATCGATCACATGTCTCAGAAAATGATATCTCACATCAATGTGCTTGGTTCTGCTGTGATAGGCAGGGTTTGTGGCCAAGTGAATAGCACTTTGACTGTCACAAAGTACACTCACTTTCTCCTGCGTTCTTCCGATTTCATCGAGCAAACCCTTTAACCAGATTGCTTCTTTACTGGCATCTGAAGCAGCTATATATTCAGCTTCGGTAGTGGACAATGCAACCGTGTCTTGAAGCTTTGACATCCAACTAATTGCTCCACCTGCAAGAGTAAAGACATAACCTGTAGTAGATCTTCTTTTGTCCAAATCACCTGCATAGTCAGCATCTACATATTCGCAGACTGATCCTTCACTACCATTAAAGACGATGCAATGATCTCTTGTGCCTCTTAGATATCGAAGCACCCATTTCACTGCTTGCCAATGTTCTTTACCTGGATTTGCCATGAATCTGCTGACAACTCCAACTGCATGTGAAATGTCAGGTCTTGTAGATACCATCGCATACATTAAGTTTCCTACCGCATTTGCATATGGTACATGAGACATATACTGCTTTTCTTCATCAGCTCTAGGACTCAAAACCGAAGAAAGCTTAAAATGGGAAGCTAGGGGAACATTAACAGGTTTCACATTATTCATAGAAAACTTTTCAAGTACCTTCTCCACATACTTCTGCTGTGATAACCAAAGCTTACCATTTTTCCTGTCTCTGTGTATCTCCATGCCCAAGATATGTTTTGCTGCTCCAAGATCCTTCATATCAAACGCCCTAGAGAGTTGAGCCTTTAACCTGTTGATCTCTTCCATGCTTTTGCTTGCAATAAGCATATCGTCAACATACAAAGCTAAGATAATGAATATGCCATTGAAACTTTTGAAGTACACACAATGATCATACTCACTTCTTATAAAGTTCTGGCTCACCATGAAGGAATCAAACTTCTTGTACCATTGTCTGGGAGACTGCCTCAGACCATACAATGATTTCCTGAGCTTGCAAACTAATCTTCTGCTGCGACCTCGTACAAAACCTTCTGGTTGTTCCATATATATCTCTTCGTTCAAATCACCATGTAGAAAAGCTGTTTTAACATCTAACTGTTCTAACTCAAGATTAAGCAACGCAGTTAGTGCCAACACAGTACGTATAGAAACAAGTTTTACAACTGGAGAAAAAATCTCATGAAAGTCTGTACCTTCAACCTGAGAATACCCTTTTGCTACCAGTCTCGCCTTATATCTCTCGATACTACCATCAACTTTCAGTTTCAGCTTGAAGACCCATTTACATCCAACAACACTTCTCCCTTCAGGAAGCTCTACAAGATCCCAGGTATTGTTCTTGGCTAAGGAGTCCATTTCTTCTTCCATAGCCTTTTTCCATTTTTCGCTATCTGTATCATCTATCGCTTCCTGATAACAAGACGGTTCCCCATCTTCAGTAACCAAAGCAAAAGATGAAGCAGAATCTTCATACCTTTTGGGAGTTTTCCTTTACCGTGTTGATCTTCTCAGAGTGACTGGTTGCTGAACTGGTTCAGAAACTCGCACTGGTTCAGAAGCTTCAACGGCTTCCTTTGTGTCTTCAACACCTTTGTCTCCAGAAGTCTCTCCTTCCTTTCGACTGTCACCGAAAGATCTAGCCTCCAACTGAACTCATTGACTCGGCGATACCTGTTCCTGTTCCATTCTTTCAACATTCGATTTTAACAAAGAGGATTCATCAAATGTTACATCTCTACTAATGACTATCTTCCGCAATGTAGGATCCCACAACCTATATCCTTTCACTGTATAGTCATACCCAACAAAGACATAACATTTCGACTTTGGATCTAATTTTGAACGCTGATTTTTCGGAATAAGAGAATAAGCATCACAGCCAAATATCCTCAAATGAGAATAGTCACAAGACTGACCTGTCCAAACTTCTTCAGGAATTTTACAATCAATCGCTACTGAAGGTGATCTGTTAACTAAATAACAAGCAGTAGATACTGCTTCTGCCCACAACTCCTTTTGCAAGTTAGCATTGCTGATCATGCTTCTGGCTCTTTCCATAAGAGTCTGATTCATACGCTCAGCAACACCATTTTGCTGAGGAGTATAAACAGAAGTTTTGTGTCTAACAATGCCCTCATCCTTACAGTATTGTTCAAACTCAACAGAAGTGAACTCACCACCATTGTCAGTTCTTAGACATTTAATAGATTTGCCTGTTCTTTTCTCTACCATTACTTTAAATTGTTTAAAGACATTGAATACATCAGCTTTCCTTTTTAGCATATAGACCCAAACTCTACGAGAGTAATCATCAATGAACGTTAAAAAATACAATGCACCTCCATATGACATAACAGGGGAAGGCCCCCACAGATCAGAATGAATGTAGTCTAAAACATCTTTACTATTATGATTGCCAACTTTAAATCTCTGTTTACACTGTTTCCCATACACACAATGTTTACAGAAATCTAAATTCAAGGATTTCAGACCGGGAAGAGATTTACGTTTCATTAGTATGTGAAGACCTTTCTCGCTCATATGACCCAAACGCTGATGCCACAGATGAGTACCTGCTTCTTCCTTTTCTGACGCAACCGCTGCTTCACCGACCTGAGTACTTCCTTTTAACCTGTAAAGATTCCCGACCTTCTCTGCCTTCATAACCACAAGGGCACCTTTGAAGACTTTCAAGACGCCATCCTGACCTGTAAACTTATAACCATCTGAATCCAACACTCCCAAAGATATTAAATTTTTCTTCAAATCAGGTACATGTCTAACACTAGTTAATGTTCTAACTGTGTTATCATACATCTTAATCCTGATATCTCCCATCCCAACAGTCTGACATGACATATTGTTACCCATAAACACAGAACTACCATTTACATTTTCATACGAAGTAAACCAATTTCTATGTGGGCACATATGATGCGAAGCACCAGAGTCTAACAGCCAGCTATCAAAACTCTGAGAGACATTACATTCAAGTGAAGTTTCATCTATCATACACAATTCTTCAGCAGATAAAACTTCGTCTACAATACCTGAATCAGCCTGATTCGCTTCGTTCTTCAGGTTTTCGGAATCCTTCTGTTTCCAACAGTCCTTCTTCAAGTGTCCAACTTTACCGCAGTTCCAACATTTTGTCTTACACTTCTTGCCCTTCGATTTCGACCTGGAAGACCCCCTTGGTTTGTCTCCTCTTTCCTTTGAGCGTCCTCTAGTGACCATGGCTTCTGATGTAGTTGTATCGGTGCTGGATTTCCTTCGTACTTCTTCAGACAGAAGAGCTCCCACGACTGATTCAAACTTCAAAGAATCAGCAGAGCTGAAGCTGATTGAGGTTACGAAGTGATCCCATGATTCAGGCAGAGAACACAGCAAGGTTATGGCTTTATCTTCTTCCTGTATTTTGACTTCCATATCTGTTAATTGACAAATTAGTGTATTAAAAACATTCAAATGTTCTGCAACGCTTGAACCTTCTTTCATTCGAAGACTGTATAATTGTCGTTTCAGATAAATTCTGTTGGTTAATGATTTTGTCATATAAAGGTTTTCAAGTTTTTCCCACAAACCTGACGCCGTGGTCTCTTCAACGATGTTGAAGAGAACTTCATCCGCTAGACATAGCCGGATGGTACTGAGAGCTCGGGCATCCAAGTCCTCCCATTCTGTAGTAGTCATGGTTGTAGGTTTCTTACTAACCCCATCCAATGCCTTGTGCAACCCTTGTTGCACAAGCAGATCCTTAACCTTCAGTTTCCAAAGAGCAAAATTGCTCTTTCCGGTGAATTTCTCCACCTCGAATCTTGCATTCGACATCTTGGCCATTTTCCCTCCTTCCTAGGATTTCAGGCTTTCACCCAACAATCCTCCCCTCGAACAAAGGACCATCGAGCCTCCCCTCAAACGATTATCCATCCGTCCACTCTCTACCAACCAGGATTCTCCGCTCCAATGCATTGGAAGCACACGCCTTACATGGAGCACCACCTGCCTCGAGAGCTTGCTCTATCCCAGGTCAACTCCTCTTCACCGTGTTGGGACCAGGACACGTCCATGAAGAATCCGGAGCACACCACCTGTCTAACCGAGCTCATCCACGGATCCCATCGTGATATTACCGGGGCCCACCACCTTCGTTCGGTATTCCGAGGATTCATCCACTTGGCTAACTTCGGGGCATGGCTCTGATACCACTTGTAAGGACTCTGGACACCACATATCTCCACAATGGTATGATATTGTCCACTTTGGGCCTAAGCCCTCATGGATTTTATCTTCAGCATTTGGGCAATCGCCGTCCTCAGGGATCCAGCTCCACAGGGATTCTTCAAGCCTCACAACGTCGTCCACAGGGTCGTCCTCAGGTATTCTATCTTCAACGTTTGGGCAACGCCGTCCTCAGGGTTCACCACTTATCTTCAACGTTAGCAACGCCGTCCACGATTCTGCTACCGTCCACAGGAGAATTACAGCCAAATCACGCCGTCCGTCCACAGGTTGATCACAGGTTCGCACTGCAGGGATTTTGTCCAGGCTCTGATACCACTTATTGAAATAATAGCAGAGAAAGAAAGAATAGCAAGAACAAAATGAGAGAAGACCAAGAAATAGAAACTGAATGTGTATGTGTTTTATTCAAGAATGACTTTTCATCTACATGAAATTTCGATATATTCATGTCATTACCGTTACATAACTAAAATCTAAATTGGTTACAAAAAACTGTTTAACTACGTTTGTTTAACCAAGTTCGTTGTCAAACTAACAGATTACCCAACAAAAATGAACTGTGACCCTTTAAATCCATAGTTGCAAAGTAACTGAGGAACGTGAGGTAGTGGTGCTACGGGTCAATTAAGGGAAGTTGCACTCCAAGTGAGTTGAAATTTTCCCATAGTTCTTCAACACAATGAGAAAAGCTCGCCAAGAAATTGACAGTGTTACTCTCCGTCCAATTGGGATCCATAGCGAGCATAACCATCATTGCTATAATATATTGGGCTCCATCGTGAGCGTAACAGATAGATATCTTAGCAACTTGGAGATGAACAATTTCTTTGCCCCCTTTTTTAACATATTCCTCCGCAACTTCACGTGTATCCAAAGCTCCAATCTCAGTGTAATACAAGTGCTAATAAATAAAAATACACAAGGCCAGTCTCACACACTTTAGCAAACTCACTCCACATGAACACAAAATTCTTTACATACATCTACACTAATCTATTTTCATTCACAAATTAATCTCACATTTTTCACAGACCCAGAGTCATTGACATCGTTACCAATTTGAAAAACCAATTGCACACTAAAAACTTATTTGTGTTGTAATAAACATCACATATAAATACAAGAAATATTGGTTTAAGATAGAAATTTTATCTGAACCATACAATCAATTAGTTGAGAAAATATCTTAACCAAACATTAAAGTAGGAGCCGTTTTAGTTGGATTAAATCTCTAAAATCCAACTAATTAACAGCCAATAACTTACACAACAATTACATTTAATGATGAGGAATATCATTCAATATACACAAGACAAGTAAGAGTTAAATCTCCAATTATAAATTTAAAATGTAAATATTAATAATAATTTATATTAATAATATTTATATTTGATGTTATTCATTTATGACCATTTCCTTGAAAGTTAGTAGTAATTGACTAATTTCTCATGATTTTTGAATAGTCTACTTAGCACTCATTACAATAAAAAAAATTACTAAATTCCAATAAAAATCTACCGCCTTAAAAAAATCATAAATTCCATAGACACTCTTTGACGTGTGACGTTATATATGTATAAGCCAAATTATGAGTAATCAGTCGAACTTGACCAGGAAGGATCAAGGGAAGTTTGGTCAGACTTAATAAACCAAAGATTCAAGTTTGGTTAAACTCAATAAAGCAAAAGACTGAAGAAAAGGAAAACATGGGTTTTAAATTACTATTTGTTTCTGCTGCAGGGCTCATTGTCTCATAGAAGTTTCAGTTGAGAAGAATTTCAAGCATAACAAAAAAGCATTTCCTGTATTACCTTTTCAAGATTCTACCATCATCTGGAGATTACAATTTCCAGATAACTACATATTATAATTCAATGTTTATTATTATTATTTAAGTTAAACGTTATATGTTTTAATTTATTATATCATTGTTTGGAGATTATAATCTCCAGAAAACTACTTATGTAAGTTTAATATTTTACACAGTTAATATGTTTTATTTTTTAAAATTTTAAAGAATATTTTAAAAAATAAAGTTTTCCGATCCCATTCCTAGTTTCATGTTGCTGTAACTTTGATAATATGTCAATTTATAAATTCTAATTTTATTAACTCACAAATGTTACCAAATAACGTTCAGGAAAATTTCCTCCCCCTGGTCATTCATAACTCTTAACATATATATTCTCATAGCACATGTACAATAAGTATTTATTTGGGAATAAATTTAAAATTACATTACTCGATTATTCTGTATCCAATAGGAGTTTAATTTTCCCAGTTCAGATTGAGTTCCATGGAAATAAAAAGATCAAAGAACATAATCACTAATAATTCTAGTTGAGAAAAAATATTACAATTATCTTAATTAGTATTATTACGAGAAAGAAAAAAAAATTGTATAAGAGGAATTAGTCAAGATTCAATGGAAATAGGAAATTGTAGGATATAAATTTTGGATTAAACATCAGTATAGATCTATTTTAAATACAGATTTAACATAAGTTGAGAGAGATTTAATTTTGTGTACAAATTTTTTTATTAACCGATATTATTTAAATGTTTTGTATAGTTTTTATTTTTTTTAGATTTTTAAAAATTTTTATTGTGTTCCATATGAGCAAAATTTCAACTTTGATGACAGATTGACACCCTTGCATATTATACTTGGCTGTAGAATAAACCTCTCAACTCAATCATATATACTTTAGAATCAAATCCAAGTGTAACCATTTATGACGTATGAAGAGTAAAATATTGTTAAGATATTGTTGGAAGTTTGACAACGAATTATGTAAATTTGGGTAAAAATGTAACTAGTTAGTTCTATACCGAAATAGCAGTTATGTAACGAAGGAGGCTGGTATAAAACTAGTGAATGCCCGAGAAATGTAATCATGGAGAATCATTGTTGAATTAATAGAGATTCCAATCTCTTGCGCTGTGGATGTTTCCTTAACACCTTGTCAAAGTTTTACCACGTAAATCCTATGTGTTTATGCATGTGTTTGGTTTCAGTTTCCAATTAATTATGAATCTTTCTTGGTCAATGTATAACTAAATGTGTGTATTTTCTTTCCTCATTATTTCCCCTATTCAAACAACATATACACAGTATCTTTAACTTTTAGTAAATGGCTCTTAGATTGAGAAAACGTCTAGTTCTTTACTCGACGTCCATGCCTTAGAGGTGTTCATGGTAAATATTTTCAATTTCTATTTCAATACGGAAAACAATTAGTGAACACATCCTTCTCTCTTAACCCAAAATAATGACATATCAAAATAAATTATAAATTTGAGCTTTTGAAGTTGTTTACACAAGAAGAAATGTGATTCCATTGGAAAAACATCACAAATTTTGGCTTCATGCCAGACAAACATTACAAATTTTAGCTTCATGCCATTCAAACATTTTACAAGGCATTTTTAATAAATATTTTCAATTTGCAGGGGAGAAAATAGCTTAATTACTAAATCTTCCCCTTCCAACCAAAAAAAATGAAATGACAGAGGAAATGGTATTTCCACTGGCTTTCTGGCAAATGATACAACAATTAAAGGATTAAATGTACTAAAAGAGTACTCTTAATTTATAAATAAATAAATAAATTCGAATCTGAAAAATAAACTAAACACAGAATGAAGAATATGTTAAACAAATTTATAACTATATACTGCAATGGCAAATATAATACATCACTGCATTAGTGTACAAAGAATTTGCGAAAGGAACAAAGAAGCAAGAGACAAAGTCTGCATCAAATCTATAGAGGCATCCCTTATACTCCCACTATCTCAATGGGAAAAGTACACTTGTATATTATACAATTCTCGTTTAGCTAAACACATTCCTTATACTCCCACTATCTCAATGGGCAAAGTACACTTGTATATTATACAATTCTCGTTTAGCTAAACCCCTAATTTTGATGGAAATTTCAGGCCCTCTTCTTGTTTTGCCATTCTTAAGTAAAATTTTCATCTCATCGTGTTTTCAATTTATGCTTTGTCACCCATCTATTTGGGCGAATAATATGCTAAAAGTGGATGGCTATTGGTAACCTATTCCCTGAAATCCTTACAGGCTTACAACTTTAGAAACTTAAAGTATGGGAATATCTCCAACAGAGAGAGGGCATGCAACTTTAGTAACTTCAAATATGGCAACCTCTCTAACAATGAAAGTTGCTTTTAGATGCCAACAGTTGTAAAATGTTATAATTTTAAGATGCTCAAACATGCTATTGCAATCTGACATACTGAACATGAAATATGTAGCTCCTTTGTGGTAGCTCCTTTGTGTTCTACCTACCTTGGGAATACAGTGTATACAACCACAAATGTCTGCCCTCCAACTAGGATTCTATTCCCCCCTTCAATTTTTTGAAGGCTTATTTCACCCAAAGTTTAAAATTACAACAAGCTCACTCAGATTTATGAGACCCCGAGACTCCAAACATTGCTTTGCACATTGTGTTCCAGAATTAATGAAGGACCTTCCCCTAAATCAGAGTCTGCTAAATCAGAGTCTGCTCAATCATGTAAGATCGGAAATACTTGACATGCTTAGGCACTCGCATAGGCATAGCAGATGTCTGGAGGAAAATTCAGTGCATGGCACCACACTCCACAACCTAAGAGAGTTGAAATTGACAAGAAATATTGATAGAACCTCTTATGGTAGTCACAAGCTTTAGGCATCTAAATGAACAATGACCTAAAAAAAACTTTCAAATAGCCATGCCTACTAAATGAGTTGTATATTTGTTTCTAATTAACCATTTTGCAATCCATATCTACAGGGATTTCTTCAAAGCATTATAACTCCATCTTAATGGTTGATAGAACATTCCACATATATATTGATTTCTTCACAACGGATTTCTTCAAAGCGTTATAACTCCATCTTAATCGTTGATAGAGTTGGCATTGATAGAGCTTTGAATCAAAGGTACAACTACTGGAAAACATGGCTCAAAGCCTCTCATTAAAGGTAAAATAGTATGCAATTGTATAAATTGATATTCATTATAGGTGCATGAGTCTTATTGCCAACGGAAAACCTTTACACTCATCCATAATTTTTGAGGTTTATTTCCAGCGGCAAACCTTTACACCCATACATAATTTTCTTAGAATGATAGTTGTTTTAAAAATCGAAAATATTAAACAATGCTCATCCTTCGTCTATAAGGATTACTGATTGTGTCTGAGGATCCCTGGCCCTCCTTGCTTGGCTCAAATCTCCTACATGGATTACTTATTGTGTCTCAGGATTTCTTGCCCGCCTTGCTTGGCTCAGATCTCCAATTATAGAATAGCAGTTCACTATATTTACCATCTCTAAATTCCTGTCTAAAGATCTCTTGCCCTCCTTGCTTGGTTTGGATCTCTAGTTACAGAATAGTAATTTTCTATGGCGTAGATTTTTGTTATTGTTTTCACATTACAACTCTAAGTTATTAGAATTTAGAGAAACTTTGAACCCAATCACAACATAAATTTTTTTACTAACCCTACAAGTTTTGTAGGCCATATTGAGAGGCGTTTCCCCATAGCCGGACATTCGTTATATACTTCAATTATTGGATGTTTCGCTTGCAGCTCCCGCAACATACTTAAGAGGTTTAGAAAGTGTAGAACATTTGAAGCCATGTTTGTGGTGACATGCGTTCCATTCTCTAATTTGTTTGGAGAGTGGAGCAGAGACACAGGTGTTGTGGCTAGGAGACATCAAGGAAGTGTTTATCCTTCTAAGGGAAATTTGCAACTATTGTTTATCCTCTGTAAGGGAAATTTGCAACTATTTCTTGATGGTTTGCTAGGGGTTTACCGAGGTGGTCACTGTTTTTCTCCTTTTGGATAACATCAGTACTCAGATCAACTATTGGAATAACTATAACGATTTTCTCAGATTGTCTTTGATTTTAATGGCGAGATCTGTGGGTTGCTAGTGGAAGAGCAGCGCAAGCAGGGGAAGAAATTTGTGTGCATATAAGGGGAAAGAGAAAATTTAATCTAGACGGAGGTAGATTAGGCGTCGGTGTTAAATCCCAAAGCATAAATAGTTGTGGATATATGCTAGGGGAGAATCAGATGATGCCTTTGCCCCTGCCCTGCCTGTTTGTGGTGAAGAGAGGCACAGCTTCCTGATGGCATGGACCGTGTCACTCAAAGTTTGGGTGGCAGGATTTACTTTATTAAAGATATGCAAAAGGGCCACCCTGTGACTTAAAAAAGGGAAATAGGTGCTGTCATTTTCAAGATTACCAAAAGTTTTGAAAGATTCTAGGTGTTGAGTCAAATAATGAATTAAGGACTTTCGTACCATAATCATCAATCTCCATTTACCTTTCAATTTTCATGGTTGGAGCGTGGCCCAACGTGTATAATCAAACAAATGGAAAAAAATGGAGGGAAAAAAATGGGTAGGTATTAACTATCACTCATGTGAATTAGGGAAAGGGAATATAAGGTATTTTAGTGCCAATCACTTAGGTTAGAAATTACACTTTCCAAAAAATTACATAATATTATAACTTGTTTTGTTCAGTGTAAATTGAATTCTCTAATTTTGTTTTCTAAAAAAGTAATAAATTGAGATGTTTATACATTTACAATTTTATTCCTACATAAATAATGGTGCAAAGTAATTCTTACATTTTATTTCTATTATTTTATTTTTAAGTAGAGACTTGTTTAAATTATAGTGGGAAGTAACTAATGGTAAATATGTATTTACCCAAGTATGAACTATTTTGAAGGAATTTAATTTTAGATGGTTTTCTTACAAAGACTAATCACTACACAAATATTTAATAATCATGCCTAAATATCTCAACATGAAATTATGAGATAAAATATGTGAGGTAATTATCCACGTGACATTATATTGTGTAAAGACTACAATAAGACCTTTAAGTTAAAGTCCAATCAAATGTTGAAAAATAGTTTTTTAATAATATTGAAAAAATATTTATTTTTCAAAGTTAAACACTATAAATTGCATTGGTCAATGTTAACCTAATAGGGGCCAATGGCCAAATCCATCACTGAGATCCTACCTTAGTAGGGAATGCCAATGTCTATATAATTAGTTGTGTAAACTCTATCAATTTTTTTTTTTTTAAAGCATTAGTAAATAGTTTAAATAGTTATGCAAAACAATAACAAAGTGTGTTTGAAAAGATAAACTATGTGTAGTCCATTGGTAAGGTAATATATTTATATACATTAAATGTATTGCAAACCCACCAACTGTATTATACAACAATTTGTTTACTATGTTGAACTTTCAATTTATTTTATTTTGTATTTTACATTTTTGTTGAAATTGACACTCTTACTGTACTTATAATACTCAATATCATCTAATTATTTCCTCTTGTTTCATTTACATTAAATTTTAGTGAACAAGATATTCATAACTATCATATTTTAACCTCTCTTTTTTTGTGAATTCCTGCAAATGGTTTCTATTATAAAGAAAAATATTACATTGATAGTTGTTCCAAACAAGCCCTGTCTTTTCCAAAATTAGATCAGTCCATAGCTCAAAAGAGAACATGATATGCATGTATCCCCTTCAAAGACACATATCAATGTTATTCAGTTATAGTCACTAGAAACAAAAGAGAATTACAATATCTGTGACTGAGAGAAAAATAACCAAGTGACAGTCTCACTATTGCTATCTAAATTGTAGTCACCATATACACAATATTGAATTACATGACAAAAGAGAACATGATATGCATGTATCCCCTTCAGAGAGACATCAATGTTATTCAGTTGTAGTCACTAGAAATAAAAGAGAATTACAATATTTGTGACTGAGAACAAAATAACCAAGTGATAGACTCACTATCGTTATCCAAATTATAATCACCATATACACAATATTGAATTACATGACCGATGACTGTATTTAAAAACAAGAAGAGAGGAATTGAAAAACTTATTATGTCATGAGTGCATCAAAAAACTAAACCAAGAGTGCAACTTTCAGGGAGCGAGAACCAAGAAAACAAGAACCAAGGGTGCAACAGAAACTAATCCAACCCTATCATATTTTAACATTTTATAACACTTATTTCTCTTAAAAATCAATCCCAAAATTATTATTATTTTATGTTGTGGTCTATGAGAGAACTTTGATTCACTTTGATTCTAATGTACAAGAATTTATTTATTATTTATAATACAATTTATTAGTAATGAAAATGATTTTTGATATTTTCATTTAAGATTTCATCACTATTTAGGATTTTCATTCTTATCCAGGATTTTATATTTAAACTTGTTTCAAGATTTAACTGAAAGTCTTAATCTAGAAAATAAATATATTTCATTACATTTATTTTATATATTAATTAAAAATATTAAATAAGTGATAAGATATAGAGCTTGTCTTCCTAAGGAAATTAATTAATGGCACAAGACCTAGAGGCATCTGGCAAGAGTGAAAACATGCCCCCTTATGAACCACCATACAAGTGGTGTAGTTTTCCTTGAATAACAGTGATAAGTCAATCTACATTAGCGAATAACAATGATGGTTGTCCACATCGTTGGTTTGGCAAATGAATTATGATAGGTTTTCCCACTGTTAAAAAAAATAATAATACATTAATAATATATTTACAATATTCCTTTGTGAACCTAACCATTAAAATATATGTTTTGGTATGGGTCTAGTAATTATAATGCCTTAACCACGAACCATGAAAAAATAAATAGATACATCATATTCTCCTTCATCTTAGCATCATGTGATGAGTGAATCACTCAAAATAGTCTCTCCATGACCACATAAATACAGAGGATGTGTGTGTGTGTGTGTGCGCATTAATTAGGCATTTGTGGATTGAAAATTGAATTTTAATTTTTGAAGGTTGGTTATAGTTTGTGAATCTGTTAGTATCTATATTTCTTGTTCCATTTAATAAAAAGATCTGATTAAACAAATCATCAAAGGACTGGAGCTTATTCATTATTTTGGAAGGTTGGGATTTTAAAAAATGGGATAATATACTTATTATTTAAAATTTTGGGTTAAAGTCAAAGGTTATAGAGTGGGAGTGGGTAATTTACTTGGATTCAGTGGTGAAATGAAGTTTAATGGCGAAAGTGGAATATCCAGCGAGGCTTATGGGTTTTTGAGATAGGGATCCCTTCAAATTTTTGTGTCACATTACATCTCTATCTGTCAATAGCGAATGTGGGTAGCGGTTTGGCGTTTGCTTCTTGATACACATAATGTTAATATCTCACATTAGAGGTATCCTTTCCATTTCCAATTTTCATTTTCTAGCGCTTTGACACCCAATGCCTCCACGACTCTTCCATTTTTATATATAAGATGTACTACATTAAACTAAAATGTATGCACAACTCACCCAAGTGCTATATTCAATACTTGTTCAAATGAAAAGCAACGATAAACTTTTCTCCTTCAACAAATAAAATTACTAATAGTACTAATATCATATGTATTAGTATTTCTAATGAATAGGAAATATTGTATTGATCAATATAGAAATTCTTGAATCAAGTACGTGGTGATTCTCGTTGCAGATACAAACCCTTCACTAGGAATCTCAATGTTCCCACCCTTGTCTTTTAAAACTCTTTCATAATATATATCTACATAACCTCCTCGTGTTCAACTATAACCATACTCTATCTCCCACCTTGAATGACTTATCTATTCTATGTTCATCAGGCCTGGACTTGTATTTTTCCCATGGCATATATAGTGCCTCATGTACTTATAACTATATCATCCTGATCTTCTCAACAAATTTTCCACCCTTAAGGTACCCCCGGTGAGACCCTTCATCACCCCTCCTTTCCACCCATATGCAATATCCAAAGGTGAAGGTGGCAAATATCCAAAACAAGTTTCAAATGGATATTTACTAAGTGTGGATTGCTCTATTATAAGAGTGTTGTATATATACCAATTTTTTATTACAAGTTTTTGGATACTTCTTATCATAACCCCTCAAACGTTGTACCAAAGTCCTTTTGACTACTTCTGCTTGTCCACATATTTGTGGTGGAATGTTGTATACCTCTCTAAATTTATTTCCATATTCTCCCACAATGTAGTCCAAAATGCACTGAGAAATCTTGTGTCCCTATCTAAAATGATGTTCCTTGGTATCCTAAAGTGCACCCAACCTATCTAAAGAACAAGTTTGCTTCTCCTTTCCCATTAATGGTCATCTTGCAGGGAATTAGGACACACATCTTGTTGAACTTGTCAAATACATCATCTATTGCCTTGTCAAATGCTATTCAATTTTAAGAATAGGATCTGAGGGACTAGGAGAACAATCTTTGTTGTGAACTAACATCATGAATTTGTGAAGAGTTTTAGTGATATATATTTTTGTTGATGAGTGTAGGAGGATTTAATTTGGGAGTGAACAGAGAATATAGCTTTGACATCTCTCATCTTTGTATGATCCATTGTTTCTCCTATGATACATATTCCTTTTGCAATGGAAACAATATTTTCAATCGTAGGATCCCGGTCAACCCTTTTTTGAACATGTTATAAAGGATATGATCTTGATACAAATATGTATTGGGAGAATACATCATTAAAAAGATGAATTGACAAACCAATATGGAATACTATTTAATTTCCTAGATGTAAGTAAGAAACAAAAAAGAAGAGATTCCACAATAAGAAGATAAATGCAATCTCAAAAACCCAACACATTCAGAACCTAGTAGTTAGATAAGACAAAATCAAAGGAAGTAACTGCACATGACATGAAGCCAGTGATTTGAGACAATTTCTAGAGTTAGGCACTTGAACTCTATTTTAAGCAAGGAATAAGTTTGATTATTTGTATCATGAAAGTAGACTAACCAACTTTCAATTTTATTTATGGTTTCAAGTTGTGCAAATAAACTATGCAAACTTTTACTAGCATAAAACCCTATGAATAAAACTGAGGTTGATGTCACTATTAACAAAGTGTGCTACAATCAATTTAATATATGGCCATAAAAGGAAATTGAAAGTATGTGGATGTGTATGGGATTTCTATTAGTTTGAATTGATAAGTGAAATAGCTAGTAAATCATTACATCCTTGATATTACAAGAAATTTCTCTACTCCACAACATTTTTAACAATCTCCTTAGTTATAAATTTGTGAGTATTCTCTTTAAAGTCGAAAGTGTATCAAAGGGATGTAATTGTTTCTCATTCAAATACCTTATTGTAAATTCTGAAAAGCAAGAAAGTGATTCACTGGTCAAATACAACATATTTAAAGACCAATTGTTTGGAGAATGAATCTAGTACCTTAAGGATTGATGCATCTAGGCATCCACTTTTCCTTAGATGGACAAATCCTAAGTCAAGAAAACACACTATTATGTAGGATACTTTAACCTTGCTTGAAGGAAAGCATCTAGATTCAGAAGACATTTTCCGTAAGTTTGATCAATGAAGATTTGAGAGATGCCATGACGAAACAAACCATCACAAGTTTGTATTATTGTGGAACAATGGGCACTCTTCCCATATCTAAAAATATTCACCACATAACATTTAGGAATGTTATGAAATGACACTATTGTCAAAGTATTCAAGAACAAGATTAATAAAAAAATTAGTAGTCGGCTTGACAATGGTAGAGTGTAATGAAACAAATCTAAATGGTGATTTGAAAAGGATTTAAATCAAGAGTTGATTCCACTTTGTCATTTGATTATTTTGATTACAACAACTTGGGGTAGGAACTCGGCTGATACAAAGATTAATGGTATAGAATAAGCAAAGATTAATGGTGTAGATTAAGTAATATCACATGCATTCATAGTGATGGTGTTATTTTTAGTACCACATTTACATAAATACTATGAAATCCTAATTACACCTTCTAAATTTTGGGACAAATCTTCCTACAAACACCCAAGAAGATTTCCTTTGAATAAATAAATGTCGTTGTCAAAGTTATATTTCTATAACCAAGATGACTAATAGGTAGACAATTAGAAAGAAATCATTATGGAGAATGGAGTTAATTTTACTTGGTCTTCAAAAGACAATTGAAGTCAAAAATTTATTTTGAAAGAGGAAAAAAAAAGGTAAATAGAAGATGGAATAGCAGATGGAGTCGCTTATAAGAAAAAAATATTCTCTCCAAGCGCTTCAAACAATTCCATCTTCCTTTTATCATTATCAAGACTTCCATCCAACTTCAGTGTCTCAGCAATGGAGGCTGCAATTTTTCAACCTGATACTACTAAGAAACCATTAGTCAAATTACCACATCAAAAATACCGCTCATATCTTTGTAATTGTTGTAGACCAGTTTAAGTATCGACGTATTTCTAACTCCTCCCATGCCATAAACACCAAACATCTGAGATTCGAGATGAGCTTCACTAAGCCATATCTACAGCTGCATTTGAGCAGATTCAGTGGTCAAGCCAACGAAGCAGGAGTCCAGAACAGGTTGAAGAAACACCTTTGACTGAGGAATCAAGTTGGATAGGAGCCTATTGAGTATTGGCTGATATTGAAAATACCCTTTTGAGTTCTTCAAAGCGTCAATCAAATCCTATCTTCCAATCTCTAATTTGGGTGGACAGTTTGGGATTGCGGAGGGAACAATAACTGAGACACCATGGTTGTCGCTTGGCACAGACGATCAAGTCATCGACCTCTCAAAGGGCATGGTGCATTCTTTCCAAACATTTTTGGATGGGCTCCAAGAGAATTATTCAATAAGGCTTAAAAAGACCCCATACGGGTGAAGTCAATATCAAGATCATGAAGATTTTCCTCCATCTTAATGACACCCTTCATCTTTTGGATTACTATACTAATAGTGGTGTCAACGATGTTGTTTGTGACTCCAATGCCAAAATCCACCATAGCTAAAAACTAAAAGAAACTAAAGGGAAAATGTAGGGGAAATCATAATATGTATTGCACAGTATATGTGACAATGAATCGCACATGTATAATATAAGTTGGATTTACAATTATGGTTGTGGTCTTTGGAAAGTGCATTGTTTCCATGCAAAGCATCCTCCATAAATTGATTTCAAGATACAATGTAGACTATTCTCCATAAATTTATGCTAGGTAATTTCAGCCTCTTGTCACTCTTCATTGGCCTAGGCATATCTTTTCCAAAAGTTACTAACATTTTAAACTAACTCACTTGGTCCAAAGTTACTTTATGAAAATAGAGGTCTCGGGTTCAAGTCTTTCTTTTTGTTGGGTTACTTTTTCAAAAAGCACATATAACTTATGTTTTAAAGTTACTTTATGTAAAAGTATTCTCACCAATTATAAAAAGTGAGTCACTTATAATTCTAAAGTCTCTTTATCTTTTATTTAAGTTACAATTTAGTGGGTAGCTCATAAAGTACCATTGTAAAAGTGACTTTCACTTATTTATAAAAATGGGTCACATAATTTTTATTTTTCTTAAGTGAGCTAATTAGATTAATTTTGGAAAGAGAGGGTGGAGATTTTTTTTTTAAATACAACATTATCATTCACTTCCGCACATTCACGTATTTCATCGGCATCTTCAACAACTTTTCTTCAAAAAGTCATAACTTCTTCATCCGAAAGCTGTTTTTAGAGCCGTTTTTTTTAATCGGCTTAATTTTTCGAAATCTTTCCATTGGACCATGTAGTTTCAGTATCTAAAACTTTATTTTCTATTAAAATGCCAAGTTCTTCTTGGCAACACCAACTACTTCCAAGGGGTGTCCTACATGGAGGATTTGCTTAGAAGTAAAGGTCTTTATAGAATAGCCTTGGACCAAGAGTCTAAACCTAAAGATGAAGATAAGCAAGTCAAATGGGAAAATAGACAAGATCCAGCACGTGGGTTGATAGGGATGTCTATTTTTCCAGACCTTAGATTTCATATCGCAGAACTTGATGCTCCTGATGAAGCAATGAAACAACTCAATAAAGTTTTTGGAATTAAAAATGAAATAAGAGCCCATCAACTCGAAAATGAGTTGCTCACGTTGGACCACAATAATTTTTCTTCCATTGAAGATTTTTTATCCAAGTTCAAGACCTTTAAACTTCTCTTGGAAGGTGTTAAAGTTAAGAAAGAAGATGGTAGTCTTGTCTATTCCATTCTTACTAAGTTAGGACCAGCCTACTCTATGTTTGTTTCCACCTTCCATTCTACTAGAGAAGCCTTTATTTCTCAATGACAAGACTACAAGTCCCCCTCTTTTGATGTCTTTTCTAATTCTTTAATAAGAAAACAATAAAAACTCTTACATATTGATCTTCTTAATCTTGGAAACTCTTCTAAGAAAGCCTTAGCCGCCTAGCAACAACCAAGTTCAAAGAATCCTAAAAAGAATCATCCTAAAAAGAATGGTCCTAAACCAACCAAGGGTCCTAAGCACTTTCATTCTCAAAATGAAAAATCAATTCAACCAAATGATAAGGAAAATAAAAACAAAGGGAAGAACACTGATAGACATTGCAACTTTTGTAGTCGAGATGGCCACTTAGAATCCAAATGCTTTAAGAAGATGGAAGCCTTGGAAGCAATAATGAAGAAACATAACATCCATTTGGAGCACTCTTCAACTTCAACTTCATCTTCAAAAATAACACTTTCTGCATGTGGTTGTCAAGCATCTCGGTCTGGTTATGCACTAAATGTATCTTCTTCTTCTCATTCTCATGAGTGGCTCATTGATTATGGAGCTTCTTGTCACATGGCCAAATACAAAGCCATGTTTTCTTGTTTAAATGATTGTAACACCAAAAATATATATGTTGGTGATGATAGATCTCTTAGTATTGTAGGGACTGGACCTATTCATCTAGACAATGGTCAATTTAATGATGTATTATGTGTTCCTACCTTATCCTGCAACCTTCTATCTGTATATCAGATAACTCATTCAGGTGAAGGTAAAACCATTGAATTTTTACCTCATGATGTTGTAATTAAGGACCTAAGAGATTCTAGACAGATTTTAGCTACTATCATTGCTGATGATTCTACAAGGTTGTATAAGTTTAACAACTTTGGGTCATAAACTATTCCCTCGATATTTGTTGTTGATAATGATGAAGTGAAAAAAAATTGGCATGAGCTATTTGGTCACTTAAACTATTGCTCCCTTCAAAATCTATGTAAGGAAAATATGGTGACAGGTCTTCCTATGGTATCTTGCAGAGATGGTGTTTGTTCCGGATGTGTACTCAAAAAACATCAATGTGATAGTTTTGAAAAACGTGCCTCTTGGCACGCCTCAACCCCTTTAGAGCTTGTGCACAGTGATTTATGTGGTCCACTTCTAGTTGTTTCATTCTCTGGCTAAGTATTCCTTAACTTTCATTGATGATTTATCCAGACACACATGAGTATACTTCTTAAAACTCAAGAGTGAATTCTTTAACATGTTCTTGGCCTTTAGGGCCTTTGTTGAGAAACAATTTTGACATGAAATTCTTAAGTTAAGATCTGATAATGGCGGATAATATGTTAACAACAAATTCATCATCTTTTGCATTGAGCATGGAATTCAAATGCAACATATGGTTCCATATACTCCACAACAAAATGGTGTAGCTGAAAGGGAGAATCACATCTTAAAGGAAATGGCTAATTGTATGCTTCAATCTAAAGGACTTAGTCTTGATTTTTGGGTAGAAGAAATTACCTGTGCAAATTACATAGTAAATCGCACTCCTACTAAGGTTTTAAAGAATATCACTCCAAAAGAAGCATGGAGCTCAATTAAACCATATGTAAGTCACTTTCGTGTTTTTGGAAGTGAAGCATGGGCTCATATTCCCGATGAGAAACATAAAGCCTTAGAACCTAAGAGTGAAAAATGTATTTTTGTTGAATATTCTAAAGATGTCAAAGGATATAGACTTCTTCCACCTAAATCTAAAAATGTTATCATTAGAAGAGATGTAAAGTTTGTTGAAATTATATCAGCCTACGAGCCTAGTTTGGCAGATATGCCACCTCTCTCTATCCCTTCTACTTCTGAAAATATTTCTTCTTCAGATGATGACAGCGAGGATGACAATCCTCGCCCACCTTCTCGGGATCCTCCTTCAGCTCCTCAGCTTCCAAAATGGGTTTGCACTACTCGATGTGCAGCAGGTGATCTTACAGATCAGCGTCACACACGTTCCCAGTTTGATAGAACCTCTTCTTTACTGGCTCAAGCTTCAGCGAATTATGATCCTTACACCTTTGCAGAAGCTTCAGGCCATCTAGATTGAGACGCAACTATGAATGAAGAATATCGTTCATTATTGGCAAATGATACATGGGATCTTGTTCCTCTTCCAAAGGGACGAAAACTTGTTAGATGTAAATGGGTTTACAGAACCAAGTTTGGACCAGATGGAAAAGTTGATAAACATAAAGCTCGTCTTGTTGCTAAGGGTTTTTCACTAGTTGAAGGCATTGACTATACTGAAACCTTATCCCCTGTTGCCAAAATGAACTCTATCCACCTTGTTCTTTCCCTTGTTGCCTCTTGCAAATGGGAATTCCATCATATGGATGTTAAATCTGCCTTCTTGCATGGGGACTTGCATGAAGAAATCCATATGGAACAACCTCCTGGCTTTATACAAACATACTCTAGCCTTGCATGTCGGCTTATGAAATCCATTTATGGTCTCAAGCAAGCCCCTCCAGCTTGGTATGCCAAAATGGATAGCTTTCTTTTAGATACTGGCTTTTCTAGGTGTCATTATGAAAATATTGTCTACACCAAGAAAGTGGGTAAGTCTCTTATCATTCTTGTTCTTTATGTTGATTATCTTATCCTTACTAGTAGTGATCCCAACCTTATAAACCATGTGAAGTCCAACCGTAAAAAACAGTTTGAAATGACAAACTTAGGACACTTGCATTATTTTCTTGGTCTTTAAGTCTTGTAATCCAAGGAAGGTATTTCCCTTTCCCAGTCCAAGTATGCCTGTGATCTTCTACGCCACTTTCACATGGAAGACTGTAAGCCAACCCCTTCTCCCTCACAATCTGGATTCAAACTTTCAGTCACTTGTACTTCCCCTGAAGTTGATGCTACCTTATACTGTCAGCTTGTAGGAAAACTTTTGTATCTGACCCATACCCATCCTGACCTTTCCTTTGTTGTTGGCCTTATTGCTCGATTTATGAAAAGCCCATATGAAAGTCATTAGAAAGCAGCTAAAAGAATACTTCGTTACATTCGAGGTATAGTTTAGTTTAGGATTCATTATAGTGCAGAAGTATCTCCTCTATTGGTTGGTTTCACTGATTCTGATTGGGCTAGTGACCCTAATGATCGGAAGTCTATAGCAGGTTATGTATTCACTCTTGGTCCTGGACATATTACATGGGCTTGCAAGAAACAAAGTGCCATTTCTCTTTCTTCAGTAGAATTAGTATCGTGGCATCGTAGAAGCTAGTAAGGAAGCCTCGTGGCTTCATCAGATCCTCTCAGAGTTTGGATTTCAGCAGCACCATCCGACTACACTTTGGTGTGATAATCAAAGTGTCATTCAACTATGCAAGGATCCAGTCCAACATAAGCATAGAAAGCACATTGAACTACACATGCACTTCATCATAAAGCTCATTCATGACCATGTTCTTGAAGTGCAATATTTTTCAACCGATGATCAAGTTGCAGACATCTTTACAAAGGCTCTCACAGAGGCGAAGTTTACTAAACTTCGATTTATGGTTGGAGTTCAAGAAGTTGTCACTAAGGGGGGATAGGCTCTAATGCCTCCTTCCTTCTCCTATTGTGTCATATATGTACATCCTTCAATCCTATCCCAAGTTGTTCTTAAGGGAGGATGTTAGGATATTCTGACACATAGGAAATAGTTAAGTATAACTTGGTCTAGTGTAGAGTTAAGTAAAGTGTGTTTCTTTACTATGTACTTTTGTAACTTACAATCCGACGGTGACGATATGATCTAGTGATGAAGTGATCCGACTGTCATTCTCTCTTCGGTATTACTGACACTTGTTTCGTGGCTTAACACCCGATTGGTCCATGATCTCCATTTAAATAGCATGGACGGTCATTTGTAAGGGCACTATTCATGAGAGAAGCTTATGTAAATTTTCTTTCTTTTACATTAATAAATTGCCTGAAGTGCTCGCATTGGATAAGACTGTCAACTTTTTCCCTCTTGAGGGTTTTAACCAATCAAGAATACTGGTGTATTTATCTTGGATCTGTTTGTGAGCGGTTTCCTTTGGTGTTATATCTGAGGAACTTGCTCTGTAAATTCCTACATGACCTTAAATGAAACCTTTGTGCATGAGTTGCCATTTAACTGAGTAGGGGGCTATCTTTAAGCTAACTCTCCCATCCCAATTTGTTTCCCCATGACTTTTCTTACATAGGTCATTAAGAACAACATGAGGGGCTTGCCTCTTATGTATACTGCACAGATTTCCCCACAAGCTTACCTACCTCAGTTTGAAAAATTAAATGTACTGTGTAGCCTAAATCCCAATTAAAATGTGAAACATATAAATACCCCATCATTTTTGGCATTGCCATGGGGAGACACTCAAAAGAATAAAAAATCCTCACGTAAATAGGATAAAAGATACGAAGGTTAGAAGCAACCAAAGGGATTGTTACCCCTTAAAATAACCTATGACCTTATTGTCTTATCCATTAGGAAATGATAGATGCATTAAAACACCATAGGTAAAAAAACTAAAAAGTGCTTTAAAACATGACATGGTGTAGTAGGATCCACCCAAAGTAACATTCTGGCAGGTGAGAAAGGAAAGAAAGATCCTTTGGAGGCCATAAAAGTTCAACATAGTGTAGTAGAGAAACCTCCTAAAGAAGAACCACTATCAAATAAAGGAGAAACTATATCAGACGAGGAACTGGAAAGTTTTGAGGGTTCCAATAGAACTCAGAAACCTAAACATTCAGAGAAGAAAGGATTAGGAATGAAGAAGTTACTAGACCTAAGCAAAAGGAACTTGTTACCCTCAAATTACATGTCCAAGAGCATGATGGATTGGTTCAAATGAAGATCATTCCCTTCTCAGCCCTTCCAAACTTTCATGGCCTTGTAAAGGAAGACCCAAATACCTTTTTATTTGAGTTTTATGTCCTTTGTCATAGCTATGACTACTCTAAGAATGCACAAAAATTGGAATTATTTCATGCGACCTTAAAAGATGCAGCTCTCCATTGGTTTATGGGACTTGGGGAAACTCCATCTGAACTTGGGACGAGATGAGGAAGAAATTTTTTAAGAAAAATCAAGACTATTGTACAAGAGCTTCAAAATGTCCCAGGAAGATGATGAAAGTCTAGAGGATTATGTAGAAAGGTTTCAATATAATTTACAAAGCAATAAAAAAAACACTTTAGATCATGAAACACTATGTATCCTCTTCCTTAAAGGTATACGAGAGGATAGTATCGATACTTTATATCTCATGGGAGCAAGAGATATTTCCTTATAAATTAACATATGTCAGATTTTTTATTTATGTAATTGATATTCTAGAGGGAGTTCTAAATACGAGAATAATTCTCGAGATACAATATCTAGAATTAGTAGATCAAATGGAACATGGGTAACTAAAGTTGAGCTAGGGAACTTATTAAAAAACTTTAAGACCGACATTCGTAGTACACTTAGCTCCCAATTAGACACCCAACAAGCGAAAAAGAACAAGGAAGAAGCTAAGTTGGCCTTAGCTATATTTTGCTCCAAATATCGAAAGAAACGCCCCCCTTCGAGAATATACTTCAAATGGTGTCGAGATATATAGCATTTACGAACAAAAATATGCAACTCAAGATTGCCCTTCCTTGCTAGGGATTAAGGCAATAGCTAATGAAGACATCAAACATATATATTTTGTAACTCAAAAGAACTTTGACGCCTCGATCATTTGGTTCAACACCTGATTCTTCTTAGTATTTTGCTTCATATCAAAATTAGGTGACCTAATGTTTTGGAAATTTTCTCAACTAAATATATGGACCCTGGAAGTCCAGTTGTGAGCATTAATATTAACAATGTTCCCATACCTAATACTTCGATAGATTTGGGAGAAACTATTGATGTCACAACAAAATTAACTATGGAAAAACTCCAACGATCAGCACTACGAGCAACTGAAATAGTGCTTCGACAATTGGTTGATCAGTTCATTGTAAAGTCAGGAGTAGTTCTTGAAGATATATTCATTTCTATAGACTCATGGGAATACCCTGATCACTTTATGATTCTAAAACCTAAAACTAATCTTGGGGGGTATCCTTTGATGTTGGGAAGGTCGTGGTTGGCTACAACTAATGCATACTTCAGCTATTGATTCGAGGATACAGTGATTTCTCATCGTAACTCGACTAAGAAGTTGACTCTTTATCCCCATACCAAAAGCACTCTAGATTATGAAACTCCCCTCTAGCCCGAAAATAATGACTAAGGGGAGCTACAACCTCTCCTTACTCTTTACCAAGCCTCAATTATTAAGGAAAATATTGAAGACAATGTGATTCACACCTTTATGACTCAACCTCACATACTTGGCCCCTTACCTCTTGCACATCTCCTTAAAATGTCTCCAATGAACATTCCCTTGTTGAAATTTATCGTCGGAAAACCTTAAGCATGAATAGTGGATTAGAACATGCTCATCAAGAGCATCTTATTGAAATGTTACGAAAACATAACAAAACTTTTGCATGCGATTATACTAATATAAAAGGAGTCTATCTAAATTTATGTTCCCACCACATTTACATTATGGAGGATTCTCGAACTATCCGAAAACCCCAGTAAAGGATGAATTCTACTCTAAAGGATGTGGTTAAAGAACAACTCCAAAAATTACTTAGTGCAAGTTTCATTTACCCTATTTTTGATAGTCAGTGGTTTTCACCTCTTGTTATTGTGCCTAAGAACAATGGTAAATGAAAAGTTTGTGTATATTATCAAGAGTTAAAGAAGGCTACATTGAAGGACTATTTCCTTTAACCATTCAATGAACAACTCCTCAATACCTTGGCTTGGAAGAAAATTTTCTCTTTTCTTTATAGATTAAGTGGCTATAACTAGAGCTAGGTGGTCCCTAAAGACCAAGAAATACAAAATTTACATGCCTTTGTGCAACATATGCTTATCGAGTTCCTCCATTTGGCTTTTGTAAAGCTCCTACCACATTTCAAAGGGTTTCTCTTGGCATATTCACTGACCTTACGAATGATTGTGTTGAAATATATATGGATGATTTCATCGTATATGGAAATACCTTCGAGGAGGTTGTAAGCAACCTTGAAAAGGTTTTAGTCTAATGCAAGGAAACTAATCGTGCCCTCATTAGTGAAATTTCCAAATGCTTCTTACTGGGGGAATCTTGTTAAAACATCATGTGTCTTTTGAAGGGATAAAGTAAAGTTTATCTGTAATATCCTAGATCCAACTTCTCAGAAAGATGTCCGCAATTTCTTAGGATACACAGTGTACTATCGTAGGTTTATAGAAAACTTTACTAAGGTATCATTACCTCTATTTTGTTTATTAAGCAAACATGCAAAATTATGCTAGATTGATAAATGTCAAGTAGCTTTTGAAGCTTTAAAGGATAATTTGTCTACAACCCTTATTTTGCGGGGACCTAATGGTCCCTTTCCTTCCATATCTTTACTAATGTTTTTGATACAACTATTGTAGTTGTGTTCGATCAAAAAGGAGGAACAACAACCTTATGCCATCTATTATTGTAGTGAAAACCTTACCTTGACTAAATATAATTATATCGTGACTGAAAAAAAAAAAAATCTTGATGTTGTGCATGCCATAAACAAATTTTGTCATTATATAATCGAACACCCAATATTTGTACACACTAATCACTCTACCATATGTTATCTTATGAACAAACCTATGGCTAATGGTAAGGTAACCAAGTGGCTTCTTCTTCTCTAGGAGTTCAATAGCATTATTCTTGACAAACCTAGAAAAGAGAATGGTGTAGTTAATGTTCTCTCTAGGTTGAATAACGAGGAGAAATTTGTTCCAATGGAAGATGTCTTTCCTGATGAGCATTTGTTCTTGTTATCTACTAATACACCTTGATTTGCAGATATTGCTAATTATTTTCCTACTAGAAAGCTTCCACAACATTTATCACAGAGAGAACATTAGAAGGTTGTTCGACACAATGCCCTGTATTCTTGGGTTCAGGGGTACTTATTCAGCAACAAGGCCAGATTTTTTGATCCGATGTTGTGTGTGTGAAGACGAGATATATGACATCCTTAAGGCATGTCATGACAAACCATGTGGGGTACACTTTACAGACAAAATAACTGCAAATAGGGTTTTGCAATTAGGATACTATTGGCCCACTAGTTTTAGGGATGTCAAGAGGTATGTCCACAATTGCAATGTGTCAATGGATGGGAAGACCTGTATAAACAGATGAGATTTCATTGCAACCCAAGGTTATGATGGAGCCTTTTAAGAAATGGGCCCTTGATTTTATAGGACCCATAAACCCACCGTCAAGACAAACAATGTACTTTTTGGTATGCATGGACTATGCAATTAAGAGGGTTGAAGCAAATGACTTCTGAAAAGAAACAAAACAAGCAGTGGTTGACTTTTTTATGAAGAGATCTTCGTCCATTATGGCATTCCGCGAAAAATTATTATAGACTAGGGAACCCAATGAATTTCTCGACTTATTAAGTCCATCATTGAACAACTCAAGGTCAAACACCTAATGTTCACTCCTCACCATCCACAAATGAATGGACAAACGAAGGTCACCAATAAGGTATTAGAATCCATCCTGGAAAAGACAATTTAGTAGAATATCATATAAGTGATTGTGCAGTTTCATGTTCTTTTGAAGAGTGGGCATTGAAAGTAATGGTCCATTGTTCATAAATAGTGCCTATGAGCCCTTTGACTAGCAGCCTTGAAGGATCTTTCCCACATCCTCTATAGAGTCAACAATCCAACCTATCCATCCTTTAGCCATTATCAAGTAGTGAGCGGAGTATTCTAAGAGAGGAGAAATTTGTCTTTGTCCATTTCTTGAGAACGCCCATGGATATATATTTGTTATCAAACCTACCAACAACTGTAAAACCCTCCATCATGTGAATGTCATTTAGCTTAATGTCCTTTCCTAGAACCAAGTTGGGTTCTTCCCACTTTCTGTTTTATGCATTTCCAACTTTGTTTTGTGTTTTATTGTCAATTGGAGCTACATTGGGGGTTAGGTCTGGAGGGGAATCCAATTCTGCTAAATATCTCCAACATCAAAATATTTCTTAGGAAACCAAGGCAATGAAGGTCAAGAGAGCGATAAGGGAGGAAAACTAGGTACAAGTTTGAGGAGGTAGCAATGGGTAAAATAAGGCCAATTTCCAGCAGGGAGCAAGGGGAGAGTAAAACGTCAAGGTCGATACTAAGAAAGCGAGAGGAGGGAGGACATATTTGAGAGAGATGTGAGGGGAAAGGGTGATTGGGATGCCCATTCTCAAATGCAACAAGTCGCAACCAAGTGTTCGACTATGGAGAATTAAGAGATGTTGTCGGGGGTCAAGGAAGATTGACAAGGTTGATGCGACAAGGCGACCAATAGAGAGATGGATGGCTACAATAAGGGTTCGAGTGTTGGGGACATCGGGATTTGAGTGCTTCTAGCAAATCATGGGAGTAGCCCACCCATTCCTCGACCAAGGCCAATGTGTAAGGTGAATCTAAGTGTGAAACTCACAAATCTACTACAGAAAGCAACCATAATAATGTCTAGTACAACAAAACCTATAACCCTACAATTACAATTCCCTCTTCAAATAAATTTTATTATTATTTAATTTATTTTAATATTTACAATTTTAATATACAATTTCTAAATTTTTATTAGATTTCATAACTAAATTAAGTCTCACCACTGTAATTTCTTTGTGATATCTCAGTGTCTACTAAACTGCACAGATTACAAGTCAACACTGTAACGTCTTTGCGATGCCACAACATCAACTAAACTGCCCTGATAAGGAGTCGTGCCAAGTGGCAGTGCTCCAGGACATGTACTTAACAAGCTCATTGTAATTTATTAGCACCATTGGCTTATATATGTGTAAGTCAAATTATGAGTAATCAGTCGAATACTGACTAGACAGGATCAAGGGACGTTTGGTCAAACTTAATAGGTCAAAGATTCGGGCAAGTTTGTTTAAACTCAATAAAGCAAAGACTAATTTGAAGCATAACAAAAAAATGTTTTGATGTATTACTTTTTAATTTATTCTACCATTGTTCGGAGATTAAAATATCCAGAGAACTACATCTATTAGTTTGATATTTATTAGTTAAGTTTCACAGTTAATATGTTTTAATTTTGATTTTTTTTTTTAAATAATATTTTAAAAATAAAGTTTATTTTTATCCCATTCCTAATTTCTCAAGTTGCTGTAATTTTGTTAAATGATTAACTTAAAAATGTTAATTTTATTAACTGATAAAATTTTACCGAATAACGTTCAGAAATTTTTGCTTCCTCTGGTCATTCATAACTCTCATCATCTTTTTTTTCAAAAGTAAAATCACACTGGTTTGTATTAAAGTAGGTAATTTTGTTAAATGATTAACTTATAAATCTTAATTTTATTAACTTGTAAATTTTACCGAATAACGTTTAGAAATTTTTGCTTCCTCTGGTCATTGATAACTCTCATCATTCTTTTTGAAAAGTAAATACACACTGGTATGTATTAAAGTAAGACAGTACATATGTCACCAAAACACACTGGTTTGTATTAAAGTAAACAGTACATATGACACCAATTTTCCTGCTACATCATGTATACCAAAAAGCTCTGAGGGTCTGTAGAAACAAACATGTTTTCCAGATATTGCCTATTTTGCCCAGAGTTCAAATCTGGAATATACATATTAAAACAGAAATCAAAACATAGATGTGTTGTGCCAACCTAGGATATGTCCCATATATAAAACTAAAACCAAAACAGATGTAAACAGTTTCTCAGACAATACACGGAAAAAACTAAGTCCATCCAAAAGAAAAGAGGCAAGTTCAGCTCCAAGGGAGAACGATGGCGTCTCAGCAATGATGTTGTTGTGTTCCAGAAGACAAAAATATATTATACCAGCAGCAGCATTGAGTCTTTTCTTTGACATAGCCTCTACCGTGGTGTTGCTTTCTCTGTGGATATGTTGATTGAGCCAACCCCTTAGATGAGGATGAGGATGGAAAATGGAGGAAGATCCATTCATATCATTAATTAGTGTGTGAATCTCCAAATATATAAATGATCTGAACATCTAATAACTTTGCAAACCACAATAGTCCCCATAATACTATAATTTCAGCATGTTGGTTTCAGGCATGTTGGTGTCAATGTCACCTGACCAGTATAACTTGTATTGTTGTTAACTCATATATATATATGGTTAACTCCCATCTTATCATATATATGTTCTCTCATCTTATCATATATATGTTCTCATAACACATGTGCACCAAGTTTTTTCAGAATAAACTTAAAATTACATTACTCAATTATTCTTTATCCAAGAGGAATTTAATTTTCCCAGATCAGATTGAATTCCATGGAACTAATAGGATCAAAGAACATAAAACCTGTAATAATTTTAGTTGAGAAAATGAAATTCAGCAGTGCTACAATTATCTTAAACAATACCGTTACGAGAAAGAAAACCCTCTTTGTATAAGAGGAATTAGTTTTCTAGCTCAAGGATATAAACCCTGAATTAGACATCATATGTGCTTTGAAATTAAGGCCAGGTCTAAGATGGGAAGCAGGTTTGTTATATATGATGTATGAAGAGTAAGATTGAAATTTACACAATCTCTTGGGCTTGACCTGTAAAAACCAAGGCCAACGCATGGAAGATTTCCATGTTTTATGTTTTAGAACTTTGAGATGAGAATCCAGATAACGTTGAGGTACATTGCATCTTTAATTTGTGGTAGATGCTTCTTATATTGGGAGAACCTACAGTTCTTTACACGATATCCATGCATTAGAGGTCGTCATGATAAATATTTTCAATTTCTATTTCAATACAGAAAACAATTATTAAACTTGACATCCTTCTCTCTTAAACCAAAGTAATGCCATGAATAAACGGAATTCCAATGAGGAAAAATTACAAATTTGCACTTTTAAAGTTTTGTACATAAGAAGAAATGCGATTCCATTGGATAAACATCACAAATTTTGGCTTCATGCCATTCAAACATTCTACAGGGTGTTTTTAATAAATATTTTCAATTTCCATTGGAAAATGAACTTAATTAATAAATCTTCCCTCCTTTTCAACGGAAAAAATGAAATCCCAGCAGAAATGGTATTTCCACTGGAGAGCCATTACACTGGGCTTCTTGTTAATGATACAGTAATTAAAGTATGAAATGTACTGAAAGAGCACTCCTAATTTATAAATAAATATATAAAAGAAGTAGACTCTGAAAAATAAACTAAACAATTAGAATGCTAAATATTTTGGATAAATCTATAACTGTATAAATACTGCAATGGCAAATATAGTACATCACTGCAGTAGTACAAAGAATTTGCGAAAGGAACAAAGAAGCAAGAGACAAAATCTGCATCTAGTCTTCACAGGAGGCATCCGTTACACAAAAATACTCCCACTATCTCAATGAGCAAAGAACAATCGTATATTATACAGTTATTGTTTCACTGAATCCTTAATTTGAGATAGAAATTTCAGACACTGTGGCGTTGATTTAATCACCATCACATTTAAGACAAAACTTAGTAAAACTTTGGGTAGATAAACCATGCATGTACTCGTCATTCTCAAGTAAGTTTTTTATCTCACCATCTTCTCAATTTATGCTTTGTCACCCATCCACTTGGCCGAATAATATGCTCAAATTGGATGGCAACCAATTCCCTGAAATCAGTACTTGCTTGCAACTTTAGAAACCTGATGTACGTCAACCTCTCCAACAGAGAGAGGGCTTGCAACTTCAGTAACTTCAAATATAGCAACCTCTCCAAACAATGAGAGCTGATTTTAGATGCCAACAGTTGTAAAATGTTACAATTTTAAGATGCTCGAATTTGCAAGTGCAATCTGACTGGCTGATCATGAAATTTGTAGCTTCTTTGTGGTTTGCCTATCCTGGGAATACAGTGTATACAACCACAAATGCCTGCCCTCCAACTAGGATTCCATTGTGCCCCCTTCAATTTCTGACCTTATTTCACTAAACTTTAAAGTTACAGCGAGCTCTGTCAGATTTATGAGACCCCTCAGACTCCAAACACTGATTTGCACATGTAGTTCCATACTCAATGAAGGACAGTTTCCCCTTAAATCAGAGTCTGCTCAATCAAGTAGATCGGAAGTACTTGACATTTTTAAGCGCTCACATGGGCATAACATATATCTGGAGGAAAATTCAGTCTATGACACACTCTACAACCTGAGAGCGCTGAAACCAACTAGAAATCTTGGCAGAACCCCTTATGGCAGTCACAGGTTTTAGGTATCTAAATGAACAATGATCTAGAAAACCTTTTAAATGGCCATGCCTACTAAATGGGTTGTCCATTTGTTTCTAATTAAACATTTTTGCGCTCACCACCTACACAAGATTTCTTCAAAGCATTATAACTCCATCTTAAAATCTTCAAAGCATTATAACTCCATCTTAACGGTTGATAGAGCAATCCACATCTACACCGATTTATTCAAAATGGATTTCTTCAAAGCATCATAACCCCATCTCAAGCGTTGATAGAGCTCTGGCATTGATAGAGCTCTGAATCAAAGGTAGAGCCACTGCAAAAGATGGCTCTGAGTCTATCATTAAAGATAAAGTAGTATGCAATTGTACAAATTGATATTCATTGCAGGTGCATGAGGTTTATTACCAACGGCAAACCTTGACACTCATCCATACTTTTTGAGCTTTATAGCCAGGGACAAACCTTTGCACCCATCTATAATTTTCTTAGAATCATAGTTGTTTTAGAAATCCAGAATGTTAAACAATGCCCACCCTTCATCTATAAGGATTACTGATTGTGTCTCAGACTCTCTTGCCCTCCTTGCTTGGCTCAGATTTCCAATTAGAGAATAGTACTTCTCTATATTAACCATCCCTAAATTCGTGTCCCAAGATCTCTTGTCCTCCTTGCTTGGCCCGGATCTCTAGTTACAGAATATTACTTTGCTATGGCGTATATTTTTGTGGCGGAGTCTAAATTTTTTTCACATTACAATCTAAGTTATTAGAATTTTAAAAACTTTGAACCCAATCACAATATATGATGCTTTACTAACCCTGTAAGTGCAATGGACCATATTGAGAGGCGTTTCCCTGCAGCCGAGCACTCGATCTACTTAATTTATCCAATGTTCCGCCTGCAGCTGCCCATAACATACTTAATCACTTACCCTACAAACCCAAAGATTGGGAAGTGTAGAACATGCGTGTGCTGACATGCGTTCCATTCTCTTATTTGTTTGGAGAGTGCTGTAGAGACACAGGTGTTGTGGTTGGGCGAGATCCAGGAAGTGTGTTTGTCCCATGTAAGGGAAATTTGCAACTATTTCTTGATGGTCTCCTAGGGGATTTTTTGCACATATTACAGTATTGAGCAGGTGGCCAAGGTTTTGGTCCTTTTGGATAACACCATTATTCAGATCGGTGATTGGAACAACCACAACGTTTTCCTGGGATTAGCTACGACTTTAACGATGAGATCCATGGGTTGCTAGTTGCAGGGAAGCGCATAGCAGAGAAATGGGGGGTGAAGAAATCTGTGTGCACATAAGGGAGAAAGAGCAGATTCAATCCAGACAGAAGTGGATTGGGCGTCGTTGTGAAATCCCCAGAAGTATAAACAGTTGGGGTATATGCTACCGGAAAATCACATGGTGCCTTTGCCCCTGCCCTGCCCCCTTTGTGGTGGAGAGAGGCATAGCTTCCTGATAAGGTATGGACCGTGTTGTTGCAGGATTGAACTTCATTAAAGAGATGCGATAGGGAAAGCCATATTTCCTAAGCTATAGGGTATTGAATGCCTTGACAGTGACCGTGACAGTGGAGGATTCAAGAATGTGAATACATGAGCATGGCATGGCTTACCATAAAGGAAAGGTCATCCATCCCGCCCATGTGCATCAGGAAGGGTCATCCATCCCGCCCCCATGACTACAGAAGAAGGACCGCTACAGGTAAGGACGATTTAAAAGACGCATCCCGCCCATGTGCATCAGGAAGGGTCATCCATCCCGCGCCCATGTGCATCAGGAAGGGTCATCGATCCCGCCCCCATGACTACAGAAGAAGGACCGCTACAGGTAAGGACGGTTTAAAAGACGCATTATTTTAAGGCAAGGACGATTAAAGTTTAGGGAGTGGGTAAACCATTGAAACCTCTTAATCCCAACAGTTAACGGACAGCTGCCACTTGCAGCACGCTTTCCAAGATTCCTGTCCACTTGCAACACTGTGGTTTGAATTGCGTGTCCAACTTGTGGAATGGAGCATACAATGTTGTTTCGTTTCAACACACGAGATCGTGACAATGACACTTTACAATACCTCTAAGGTTGATCATTTGCAGGCAAATCGTCAAAATCAGCGTATCTCATTAAATCTGATCTCCAAGAAAACGCTCAATCTTAATGTTTTTGCACTCTTATTATTTAGAAATTCGATCATTGTTTGTATCATCATATATGTGGATTGTATTTAATTTATTTCGTTTTAGGAGCCGAAGGATAAATACAAATTAAATTAATAATTATGTAAAATTTTAATGTTTATGAAAGTGTATTTTTATTTGATTGGCATTGATTGAGAAATTTTATGTTTTATTTTTACATTTAAATTTATATAATAATAATTGAAAATTAATTTATAAATTTATATAATAATTATGTTAATAAATATGTTTATTTGTTTTTATAATTTTAATTTAATTATTAATAATGTGAATGGTAGAAATTTACTTTCTATGAATATTTTAGAATATTTTGTTATGAACACTGGTTTGTATTAAAGTAGGTAATTTTGTTAAATGATTAACTTATAAATCTTAATTTTATTAACTTGTAAATTTTACCGAATAACGTTTAGAAATTTTTGCTTCCTTTGGTCATTGATAACTCTCATCATTCTTTTTGAAAAGTAAATACACACTGGTATGTATTAAAGTAAGACAGTACATATGTCACCAATTTTCCTGATACATCATGTATACGAAAAAGCTCTAAGGGTCTGTAGAAACAAACATGTTTTCCAGATATTGCCTATTTTGCCCAGAGTTCAAATCTGGAATATACATATTAAAACAGAAATCAAAACATAGATGTGTTGTGCCAACCTAGGATATGTCCCATATATAAAACAAAAACCAAAAAAGATGTAAACAGTTTCTCAGACAATACACAGAAAAAACTAAGTCCATCCAAAAGAAAAGAGGCAAGTTCAGCTCCAAGGGAGAACGATGGCGTCTCAGCAATGATGTTGTTGTGTTCCAGAAGACAAAAATATATTATACCAGCAGCAGCATTGAGTCTTTTCTTTGACATAGCCTCTACCGTGGTGTTGCTTTCTCTGTGGATATGTTTAAAGAAATATGATTGAGCCAACCCATTAGATGAGGATGGAAAATGGAGGAAGATCCATTCATATCATTAATTAGTTTGTGAATCTTCAAATATATAAATGATCTGAACATCTAATAACTTTTGACACCACAATAGTCCCCATAATACTATAATTTCAGCCGGCATGTTGGTGCCAATGTCACCTGACCAGTATAACTTGTATTGTTGTTAACTCATATATATGGTTAACTCCCATCTTATCATATATATGTTCTCTCATCTTATCATATATATGTTCTCATAACACATGTGCACCAAGTTTTTTCAGAATAAACTTAAAATTACATTACTCAATTATTCTTTATCCAAGAGGAATTTAATTTTCCCAGTTCAGATTGAATTCCATGGAAATAATAGGATCGAAGAACATAAAACCTGTAATAATTTTAGTTGAGAAAATGAAATTCAGTAGTGCTACAATTATCGTAAACAATACCGTTACGAGAAAGAAAACCCTCTTTGTATAAGAGGAATTAGTTTTCTAGCTCAAGGATATAAACCCTGAATTAGACATCATATTGCTTTGAAATTAAGGCCAGGTCTAAGATGGAAGCAGGTTTGTTATATATGATGTATGAAGAGTAAGATTGAAATTTACAATTTCTTGGGCTTGACCTGTAAAAACCAATGTTGTTAAAAGCGCGAGCGGGATTAAATCGGCGCCGGGAATAAAGCGGAAAAAATCGGCAAAAGTGGGAAAAAAGCGGAAAAAAGCGGGAAAAAAGCGTTTGGCACAAAAATATTCTTTTTTTTTCATTTTTTTTCAATTTTTTTAATATCTAAACCATCTACAACATAAAATAAATACATTGACACATAAATATGATAAAAAAACTAATATATAAGATGTTTAATATCATTTCTAGCGCTAAAATCACACATAACATTGAATCATGTCCTGAATAGTAAGTCCTGAGTCCCAACTCAGCCTCAAAATATCAACAAAAAATATGATAATGTATCTCATCATGTCATAATGTCATATACAATAAAATGAAAGTCTAATCCTATTGATTTATGGCACAACTTTCTCTTTCCCTCTAGATGTAGAAGCTGGTGCCTGTGCTGGTGGAAATGGCAGTGGAGTCTGACGTGCTCTAGAAGCTGAAGAACTAGTAGTAGCAGCTACAGGAGGCTGAGGTAGACGGAGACCACGTCCTCTACTGGTGGTAGTGGTAGCCCGGGTAGGCGGTGTCACCTCCTCCTCCTGCTCCTGCTCCTCCTCCTGCTCCTCCTCCCCCTCATCCTGCACTAACCAATCATCAGTGGGATCCATGAGAGGCCTCTCGGTCTCAACCCTCCATTCAGCAGTGGTGTCAATCCCATCCAATGAGATGGCTTCCATATCAGGTGTCCTCTCTAGTTGCCTCACCCACAATCGAAGATTGTAGTAGACATAGACCATTTCATTAAGTCTATGGGACTCCAACCTGTACAAAGTTCATGAAATAATAATTAATAATTAATATTATAAAAAAAATATTGTTTAAAACTTTAATGAATTCAAAAATTTATTTGGAAATTTGCAATATTTTAAATGTTTAAGTGTTAACCTATTGCACTTCTTGTTGTGTATTTTTTCAAATACACTCCAATTGCGCTCACATCCTGAGGAGCTGCATGTTTGGCTGAGGATGCGTACGGCAAGCTTTTGCAAAAGGGGTACTCTGCCACCATACATCTTCCACCATGCGTCTACAACAAAATTACAAATAAAATTTTAAATAAAAATAAGAAAAAAATGGAATTTGAAGAGACAATGAAATTTGAAACAAAGTTACAAAGTACAAACTAAAAAATACCTGGCATTTTAATCGTCCTATCAGTGACAGCCATCTCAAAGCCAAATGTGCCACCTGACATCTTATATGTCTCAATTTGTCTAGAGATCTCTATACGTTGTTCTGGAGATCTCACCATCTTCTGGACACAGGTTAATAATCCTTCCACGACCTCAGCATCAAAATCAAACCCACATGCATAAGAAAATGCAGGGTTCAGGAAAAGCCCAGCAGCATGAATGGGACGATGGAGTGTGTTGTTCCATTGCTCATCAATCACTTCCCATAGAAGGAGTTGTTTCTGAAACCCATCATCTCCCTTATCATCATAGTAGGACCGAATGGCTTCTTTGGCCCTGTCCATGGCTTCATACAAATAGCCCATTGCGGGCTTCTCACCATCAACCAACCGAAGAACCTTTACCAAAGGTTCAGTAACGGCGCACACCTCCTGCACTCCCGCCCAGAAGTTTTCCTGGTATGAAACTAGTCTGCATACCGCCTCTCCTTCTGGTTTGCGGCTCATTGACGAAGCACGCCACTCCGCTGAAAGAAACATTCTCTTCAAATCCCACATAGAATTCAAAAGGGATTGAAGAGATATGAAACTCGTCGCAAACCGTGTAATGGCGGGGCGCACCAACTCTTTGTTGTTGGTGAATCTTCTCATCAAGCTAAGCACAGATGTATGATTATATATAAATTTTGTGATGCTTTTTGATGAGTCAACAATATCTTTGACAAAGGGAATTTTCCCTATGTCCTCTAATATCAAATCAATACAATGGGCAGCACAAGGTGTCCAAAATAAAGTAGGATGCCTGTCCATAAGCATTCTACCAGCAGCAACATAATTTGCAGCATTGTCCGTTATGACTTGGACAACATTTTCTGCACCCACCTCCAAAATAAACACATCCAGCAAATCACATAAAGTTCTTGCATCTTTGATTTGATGAGTTGCATCAATAGATTTGATAAACATAGTCCCCTTGGGACAACTAACCAAGAAGTTTATAAGGGTTCTCCCCTTTTGGTCAGTCCAACCATCTGACATAACAGTGCATCCTGTTTGTGCCCATGATGCCCTAAAATCCTCCAATCTTTGGGTGCAGTCACGCTTTTCCTCTTGAAAAATCCGGCCTCTGAAATCATGATAAGAAGGGATTTTGTACCCCGAGCCAACACTGGCAATAGCATCAACAGCAGGTTGGAAAAATGGATTATTCCTTACAATGCTGAAAGGAATATCACTCCAGAGGAGAAATTTTGCCATCAACCTATCAGCGTGTTCTTTTTCAGTTCTTTTTAGCATTGAACCGATAGTTGGTTGTGAACCAGGTGTGGTTCGAGGAACAAAAAATGATGATGCAGCTACCGGATTGACTGACGCTGCAGTAGAACCAATGCCACTTGGTCCACTTCCTTCAGCTGACCTTCTTAGTTGCCTTTTGAGTTCTTCTTTGGCCTCTCTAGTGTGCTCTAATTCTCCCAATGCTCTCATGGCTCTTTGGATAAGTTCAGGATTTGTATTTATACAGGGCCCCACATCATGTCCAGGGATTTGTGCAAGGTGGTACTTCAACCTGTACACCCCCCCGCTTATCTCCTTTCCACACAACTTGCAATTCAAGTTTTGTCTATCATTCGGAGCTTTAGGTTCACCATATTCCCAGAAAGGATCCAATTTCCTTGGCATGTTTGTTTTTGAATTTTGAATTTGCAAACCTATGGAAAAATAAGGATTAGGAAATAGGAATTTAGGATTACATAATACAAATTACAATTTAGCATTTACAAAATTACAAGTTAATTATTTCTAAAATCCCAATTTCCAAACCCAAGTTACCCAACCAAATGCCAATGGCAAATGCCAAAAAACAATGAAAATTCAAAAAACATAAACAATGTTTAAAAAAAATGAAAAAATAAAAATAAAAAATTGGTTCTCATAGTCATAACAAATTATCCATCCCAAATCAATGAAAAATTACAAAAAATTCTTTAAAAACAATGAAAAACAAAATTTTTAAAGAAGCAAAACAAAAAAAAATTAATCTACATACCGTTTTTATGGACAAATTGGTGATCTTGTCTTGGATTTCTCCTAAAAACACTTGGATTCGCTCCCAAAGTCGACCCAAACCCTTCAGCGCTTCTCCTTCAGCTCTTCTCCTCCTCCTCCGCGCGGCGACAGTCAGAAATGACTTTAAAAAATTCATTTTTCCTTATTAAAAGCCCGCTGCCCGCGCCCTCGGCGCTTTTTTGAAAAAAGCGCTATAAAAAAAAACCGGCGATTTTTTGGGATAAAACGCGCGTTTTATGCGGTCTGGTGAAAAAAGCGCGATTTTTTGAAAAAAACGCGATAAAATCGCGATTTTAACAACACTGGTAAAAACCAAGGCCAACACATGGAAGATTTCCATGTTTTATGTTTTAGAACTTTGAGATGAGAATCCAGATAACGTTGAGGTACATTGCATCTTTAATTTGTGGTAGATGCTTCTTATATTGGGAGAACCTACAGTTCTTTACACGATATCCATGCATTAGAGGTTGTCATGATAAATATTTTCAATTTCTATTTCAATACAGAAAACAATTATTAAACTTGACATCCTTCTCTCTTAAACCAAAGTAATGCCATGAATAAATGGAATTCCATTGAGGAAAAATTACAAATTTGCACTTTTAAAGTTTTGTACATAAGAAGAAATGCGATTCCATTGGATAACATCACAAATTTTGGCTTCATGCCATTCAAACATTCTACAGGGTGTTTTTAATAAATATTTTCAACTTCCATTGGAAAAGGAACTTAATTAATAAATCTTCCCTCCTTTTCAACGGAAAAAATGAAATCCCAGCAGAAATGGTATTTCCACTGGAGAGCCATTCTTGTTAATGATACAGTAATTAAAGTATGAAATGTACGGAAAGAGCACTCCTAATTTATAAATAAATATATAAAAGAAGTAGACTCTGAAAAATAAACTAAACAATTAGAATGCTAAATATTTTGGATAAATCTGTAACTGTATAAATACTGCAATGGCAAATATGGTACATCACTGCAGTAGTACAAAGAATTTGCGAAAGGAACAAAGAAGCAAGAGACAAAGTCTGCATCTAGTCTTCACAGGAGGCATCCCTTACACAAAAATACTCCCACTATCTCAATGAGCAAAGAACAATCATATATTATACAGTTATTGTTTCACTGAATCCTTAATTTGAGATAGAAATTTCAGACCCTGTGGCGTTGATTTAATCACCATCACATTTAAGACAAAACTTAGTAAAACTTTGGGTAGATAAACCATGCATGTACTCGCCATTCTCAAGTAAGTTTTTCATCTCACCATCTTCTCAATTTATGCTTTGTCACCCATCCACTTGGCCGAATAATATGCTCAAATTGGATGGCAACCTATTCCCTGAAATCAGTACTTGCTTGCAACTTTAGAAACTTGATGTATGTCAACCTCTCCAACAGAGAGAGGGCTTGCAACTTCAGTAACTTCAAATATAGCAACCTCTCCAACAATGAGAGCTGATTTTAGATGCCAACAGTTGTAAAATGTTACAATTTTAAGATGCTCGAATTTGCAAGTGCAATCTGACTGGCTGATCATGAAATTTGTAGCTTCTTTGTGTTTGCCTATCCTGGGAATACAGTGGATACAACCACAAATGCCTGCCCTCCAAGTAGGATTCCATTGTGCCCCCTTCAATTTCTGACCTTATTTCACTAAAGTTTAAAGTTACAGCGAGCTCCGTCAGATTTATGAGACCCCTCAGACTCCAAACACTGATTTGCACATGTAGTTCCATACTCAATGAAGAACAGTTTCCCCTTAAATCAGAGTCTGCTCAATCAAGTAGATCGGAAGTACTTGACATTTTTAAGCGCTCACATGGGCATAACATATATCTGGGGGAAAATTCAGTCTATGACACACTCTACAACCTGAGAGCGCTGAAACTAACTAGAAATCTTGACAGAACCCCTTATGGCAGTCACAGGTTTTAGGTATCTAAATGAACAATGATCTAGAAACCTTTTAAATGGCCATGCCTACTAAATGGGTTGTCCATTTGTTTCTAATTAAACACTTTTGCAATCACCACCTACACAAGATTTCTTCAAAGCATTATAACTCCATCTTAACGGTTGATAGAGCAATCCACATCTACACAGATTTATTCAAAATGGATTTCTTCAAAGCATCATAACTCCATCTCAAGCGTTGATAGAGCTATGGCGTTGATCGAGCTCTGAATCAAAGGTAGAGCCACTGCAAAAAATGGCTCTGAGTCTATCATTAAAGATAAAGTAGTATGCAATTGTACAAATTGATATTCATTGCAGGTGCATGAGGTTTATTACCAACGGCAAACCTTTACACTCATCCATACTTTTTGAGCTTTATAGCGAGGGAGAAACCTTTGCACCCACCTATAATTTTCTTAGAATCATAGTTGTTTTAGAAATCCAGAATGTTAAACAATGCCCACCCTTCATCTATAAGGATTACTGATTGTGTCTCAGACTCTCTTGCCCTCCTTGCTTGGCTCAGATTTCCAATTAGAGAATAGTACTTCTCTATATTAGCCATCCCTAAATTCGTGTCTCAAGATCTCTTGTCCTCCTTGCTTGGCCCGGATCTCTAGTTACAGAATATTACTTTGCTATGGCGTAAATTTTTGTGGCGGATTCTAAATTTTTTTCACATTACAAGTCTAAGTTATTAGAATTTTAAAAACTTTGAACCCAATCACAATATATGATGCTTTACTAACCCTGTAAGTGCAATGGACCATATTGAGAGGCGTTTCCCTGCAGCCGAGCACTCGATCTACTTAATTTATCCGATGTTCCGCGTGCAGCTGCCCATAACATACTTAATCACTGACCCTACAAACCCAAAGGTTTGGAAGTGTAGAACATGCGTGTGCTGACATGCGTTCCATTCTCTGATTTGTTTGGAGAGTGCTGTAGAGACACAGGGGTTGTGGTTGGGCGAGAATCAGGAGGTGTGTTTGTCCCATGTAACGGAAATTTGCAACTATTTCTTGATGGTCTCCTAGGGGATTTTATGCACATATTACAGTATTGAGCAGGTGGCCAAGGTTTTGGTCCTTTTGGATAACACCATTATTCAGATCGATGATTGGAACAACCACAAATTTTTCCTGGGATTAGCTACGACTTTAACGATGAGATCCATGGGTTGCTAGTTGCAGAGCAGCGCATAGCAGAGAAATGGGGATGAAGAAATCTGTGTGCATATAAGGGAGAAAGAGCAGATTCAATCCAGACAGAAGTGGATTGGGCGTCGTTGTGAAATCCCCAGAAGTATAAACAGTTGGGGTATATGCTACCGGAAAATCACATGGTGCCTTTGCCCCTGCCCTGCCCCCTTTGTGGTGGAGAGAGGCATAGCTTCCTGATAAGGTATGGACCGTGTTGTTGCAGGATTGAACTTCATTAAAGAGATGCGATAGGGAAAGCCATATTTCCTATTCTATAGGGCACTGAATGCTTTGACAGTGACCGTGACAGTGGAGGATTCAAGAATGTAAATACATGGGCAAGCCATAAATCCCATGCTATAGGGATTTTAATGCATTATAGTACGCCCTTTTATGTATGATCATAGCTATTTCATGCCATGGTTACGGCATCTGCACATCACTGGTTTCGTGCGATGGGTTGGTACGGTATATTGGTGTATTTTCCCGTGTACAGTGGGCGACGGCGACCCTTGTCAGATTGCAGCTTCAGGTTCCGAGGCTTATGCAGGTTTCGTGCCATATCTCATGCCACTCAATAAATGCAGTAGTGATATGACCATAATGTGATATAAAATCACATAGTTTATATTTTCTTAAATGCAGTGATATGACCATAATATGATATAAAATCGTATAGTTTATATTTTTTTTAAAGTCAATTTTTGATAGGAATTTTTAAAAATCACTAGTGGTTTAATTTAAAACATAAAATATTTTGGAATTTTTTCAAACTACTAAATCGACATATACATTTAAAAATATAAAAAATCATAATCTCATCTCCATTTCCTCATATCTGAATAAATGTAATGATATAACCATAATATGATATAAAATTACATAGTTTATATTAATTTATTTTTTAAAGTCCATTTTTGTTAAAAATTTTCAAAAATCACAACTTGTTTAATCAGCAAAAATAGAATGTCTCCGAAATTTTTCAAGCTACTAAATCGATATAAACATTTAAAAATATAAAAAATCATAATTTTACTAAAAGCTATTTCATGTATTACTTAAACTACATCGTATAAAATTACCACAAAATTACTGTTCTATAATTTTTTCCACTCATTTTAATTAAATATATGGTCCGTCAAAGCTCCGGTTTTTGTTTCGGGTGGCGTCTTTATATCAATAGTTCTCGCATCTAGGCTTGATATTGGTATTGATATCGTTGTTTATATTTTCATATGTCTTTGTTAATGGCGTGAAACGAGAAGCATAAAAAAAGGTGTTTTTAAAGAATTTTAAATAATTTGAAATAAAATATTTTTTTATATTAATTATTGAAATAAATAAATTTAGAGATTTTAAATTACAATCAATAAAATAATTTATATTAATATTAAATTATATTAATTATATAATTTATAAAATTTGAAATTAGGTTGAGAATTTAAAATATAAATAGAAATGAAATATTATTATATTAGTATTATTTATATAATTTATAAAATTAAAATTAAATATTTAAAATATAAATATAAATTATGTAAATTTAACATTATTTTGAGTATTATAAATTTTAATAAAAAATAAATATTTATTTATGTATTCAAGTTTTTTTGATCCATAATAAATTAAGCAAAGTCTTTTGGTAGAAATCACATAAAAAGATTTTTTTGGCGGAAGCTTTACCAACAAATGGGGTTCCTAATTAATATAATAAAAATAAAAATTTAATATATATTTGAAATAATATTTTTTATTATAGTAATAAATAAATAAATTTTATAATTTTAAATATAATATTTAACTTCTTAAATATAACCATTAAAAATATATATATAAATTGACATGAACATTTTAATTAACCTAATTAAAAAAAGAAAATTTAAAATATTTTTTTATTATGGAAATTTATTTTATTATAATAAATAAATTTTAAAATTTTAAATATAATATTTAAGTTTTCAAATATTTTCATGAAAAACTCATTCAATATAATCTATACTAATTTTAATTATACATATATACGTTCAATCACATAAGAACTTGAATTTCAAAATACATGAACTCTTTTTATATATATATCAAAAAAAGCACATAGAGTGGGGATTAGAGCTCAACATATTTATGTAAGGGCTATAATCCCCACTCCGTGTGTTTTTTTGAAATAAATACCCAAATTTTTTTGAAATAAATACCCAAAAATATAATTTTATATATACGCACAAAATAAAAATAGAGTTCATGTATTTTGAAATGTATGAAAGTATGTATATATGTATAATTAAAATTAATATAGGTTATATTCAATAAGTTTTATGTGAAGTGATAAATGGGCTGAGATAAACTATAAATGAGAAATCATAATTGTAATTAAAATGCGGTAGAGATAATTTATACAACTAAATTTGGTAAATCTCAAATGTTCAAACTTCAAAACATCATTGACATTTCAGAGGTAAATACTAAAAATCCATCAATGATTGTTTGGTTTGGTCAGGAGACTTGGAAAATAAATACTAAAATTCCATTAATGGTTGTTTGCTTTGCCTAGATTAGGAAACAATTCAACTTCAACTTGGCATTGCCTAACAATTTGCAACAATTCATTAAGTTTCTCTTCAGGGAAATGACATTTTTGAATCCCATGACTCGTGTTCCTTATAAATGGGTAGCTACCCGCAAGGTAAATGACCCTAAACATGACTCATACATTGCACAAATATTTGTGACAATTCATTAAGTTTTTCTTCAGAGAAATGACATTTTTGAATCCCATGAATCGTGTTCCTTATAAATGGGTAGCTACCCCTGAGGTAAATGCCCCTAAACATGACTTTGCATTTATTGCACAAATATTATGGAACATAAATTTCATTTTCAAGTTTATTGATGAATTCCAAGAATGCGCTGTTAGGTAGGTCCATTAAATCAATGTTGGAAGTTGAAACATCTGAAAAAGGAGTTTGAAAACATCAAAATAATTAAATATGAAATACTTAAGTAAATAGTATGACTACGTATGGATGTCTAATTTGGAACCATATAAAAAACATAGTTAGCAAGTTAAAAATTTAGTACATAAATATTAAATATTAAAGATAAATGTTTATGCTTTTGAATTATTCAAAAGATGATATTAGAGTTTAAGAAAGACAAATCACCCACATCATATTGATAAAATTCCCAAAGTAATACATGGTTCAAAACTTGAAAAAATGGTTGAAATATTGTATAGTCTAAAACTTAGAAAATGGTCAAATTAATAAGTATTCCGAAATTCCCAAAGGCTAAGGCCAAAAATGTATCATTAACAATGAATATTATCATAAATTTTGATCTTCAATAACAAGGCTATTCATGTAAGGTTGAGACTCACTCCGAGCTACACCTCTATCATCACCGACACCACCACAATCATTATTTCCAAGATTAAATGAAATGTCAGCTAAGGGTATGCCCACCAAGTCTTCTTTTAGTGAAGGATTATTACTATTATCATCAATCTAAGTAGCATCTTGGACATCCACATCCCATTGTACTGTATGGCCTTCTAAATACTTAAGTAGCCTACTTAAACAAAGTTGAAGACTATTATGACCGTAAACTTCTTGCACCATATTAGAGGTAAGCATATTACTCTTAACAAAGTGGGTGACACTATGGAGGACATTTGTTTTTCATCTATTGAGGAACTAACAACTTGAGATAACAAGTGTAAAGCAAGTTGTTGAATCTCTTGGACTTTTCCCCATATATTCTCTGCCATCCAATGGGATACCTTTTTGCTTAAATTTTGATGTCCTTCTTTGCATCCTAAGTGAATGTATAGGAACTAAGGCACAAAATCAATAAATTGCACTCACATCACACCTGCATCATCAAGGTATACATCTTCCTTATGGCAGAAGGAACCCATGCTTTTCCCATTCATCATCAATGGGTAGAACTTTGTTTGGTGTTTCAATATATCACTTTGAATTAAGGGCATATAGAGAAATGCAAAGAGAGGTATTGAGTTTTATCCATCTCTTCTCTACCATATTGTAGATTTATTAGAAAACCCTAAACGAAGTGTTCTCTAATGAATTATGAGTTTTATATTTTCCACCATGCTACCCATACATTAATATATTCTCCAAAGAGTAATGGAATCAAAATCTATATACCTAATCAACATCATAATTGGAGTTGTAAAAGAATTGACATATCTACACTCAAGCCTCAACTCTTCTTCAAGAAGGGTATCTTTTATCTTTTTTGTTTAAGTTGATTAATATTTGGGCAGTGCATTACACTCTTGAGGAACGATAGTGGCATGTAAGGATGCATGCACCTCATTCATATATTAAAGAAGAATGAAGCATGTGGAAAAACATTGTTTGTTGTTGGAGACAATTTTTTTGGAAAAATTATATGTCGAGAAATTATAATGCTCGATATTTTGGGTGAACACTTCACCCATATTTAGGAACTGTAAGCTTAAAAAAATCACGATGAAGAGAGAGCAAGATCAGTTACTTTAAAGAGGATTATCCTTAATTATCCATTGGAAAAAAAAATAATTAATCAATTAAAAGGGGTTTTGAAATATTTTTCATAAATAATATAATTTTAAATAAGTTTTAGAGTTCAAAATTCAACTAAATTGGAATACAATTAAGAATAAAAAATAAATTAGAAATAAGTGTGGGTAAGACTAATAGAAGAAATGTCATAAATAATTATTAAATAATTTTAAGTAATTAAATAGTACACTATAATGATAAAAATATATTATAATTATCAGTGGTGGGAGGAAAAATTAATTGATTAATTAAAATGTTTTGAAAATTTATTCTTAAATAGATTAAATAAATTTAAGGTTGAACACTCAAATAAATTGGAAAAAAAAAAATGAAAAAAGATGAAATAAAATAAAACAATAAAATAAAAATAAGGATAAGTAAGATTGAGAAGACAAAAGTCGAATTCAAGCTTCTGTGATCCATATCATATTGTATAAGAATTTTTCGGAAGAAATCATCGTGTCTTGAAGATGAACCACACCATTGGTTTGAAACGTGTCGACCAAAATCTTCAATGTGATTTCTTCCGAAAAATTCTTATACAAAACAAAAGTCATAAGTCATTATTAAATAATTGTTGATTAATAAAGCAAATTATATAACAATAAAAATACATATAACAAAAATATTATAATAATTAGTAGTAGGAGGAAAACATAATTATTTAATTACAAGCTTTAACGGTGAAATAAATTGGGAGAAGAAAATTCATGGTAAAACAATAAATTAGAAATAATAGTAGTAAGATCAAGAAAGAAAATGTCGCAAATAATTATTAAATAGTTAATAGATTATTGTAATGATATTAAAAAATTAATAAAATAGTAATAATTATTACAACGTTATTTTATAAAATTATTATTATTATTATATTAGGATTATTAATTAAGAAAATTATTATTGCTAGTAGTAGATATGGTTTATTTAATATCAGTGTTAATGTTATTAGTACTAGATCATACTATTTTTTTTCTAAAGAAAAAGGCAGCAACTTTCTATTAATTAAAACGGAGAGTTACATTGTAGTATATGTAATGAAGCATTCCAGAGTTGTCACGAAGGACTTGTGTGCATGAAGCACACAGAGTAGCAAGACTCGTGTGCATGAGGCACACGAAGTAGCAGCGCTACCCTGGAAAAATAAAAAGAAAAAAGAAAAAAATAAAATTGATATTACTCTTTTCTCCCTTTCTTTTTTTCCACTTTTCTCCAACTTCCGGTGTTGGGAGTGGTTACAATGGAAAGATGATTTTCACTTGTATGGTTGGGAGAGTCTTTGTCAGATTCAGATCCTTCTAATCCATGAGTTCGCTTGATGCCGATTATTTCCATTCCTGTTGGTTGAGTTTCTTGGTGCTGCAATGGGTTGTTGGGGTCTTTCTCCTCATTAGGTGTGTTGTTCTCTGTCTTTTACTCCTCCATTTTTGCTTTGTATTCTGTTGTTTTTGCTTATTCTTCTTCTTCCTCCAAGGGGGTTGTGTATTGCCATCCTTTTGGTTGTTTTTGTTGGTTCTTGTTACATCTAGGTGTTTGTTTGGCTTTCGGGCATGCGTTGTGGAGGTGTCTTGTTTGTAAACACCCACGACATCGGAATGTTGTATTTTCGTAGTTTAGCTGTTGTGTCCATTGTGTATTATTAAAGTTCAATGTTATGCTTGCTGGTAATCCTTCACTGAGATCTACCTCAATACATATCCTGGCAAAAGTAAATATTCCTCTTGTAAGTCTGTCCTCGTCGATTTTAAGGAATTTTCCCAATGTATTTCCTATGGTGACTAAAACATTGTGGTTCTAGAAATGTACTGGGAGGTTGTGCAACTTGACCCAAACTAGCATCTTTGATACTACCATTGTGTTGGTGTCAAAATATGGAAACCAAGGGGTCATAAAAAGTCCTGCATTGCCCTAGAACCATGGTCCCTTGTTAAGGATATTTTCCCTTTCTTGTACTGTTCTGAATCGGACTATAAAGAATCCTTTGGGGCATAAGTATATTTCACAGTCTCGTGACCAAGAATCATATATCCATTGGTGTAGCATATCAGATTTAGGCTCGAACCCATTGAATCTGCATATCATTGATTTGGAATAGAGATCTATGTACAGGTTGTTTACCTCAGGCATTGCGAGGGTGAGAGCAGGATTCTCAGATTTTTATTCTACGATGTAAGGTCCTGGTAGCTCGGGTAGAGTTGTTGTATTGGCTTGTGATTTATCCTTACCTTTAACTGCGTCCTTAAAGGATCCAGTGCTTTTTGAGCTAGTTCCAGTGCATCCGCCCCTCAGACGCAGGTTAATCATGATGGTTGAGTTTGTGGCAATGCCATAGTCCTGGAGTATGTGTTGGTCCTGTACGTTGTAGCCTGAGTAGATCAGGTTTTGTCGGTATGCTGGTATATCGAGGTGGTTTTCGATTTTTAACCTTAGCTCTTGAATCCTCCTCCCCTTCCAGATCCTCCAGTAAATAGTCTTGCCCTCCAGTGCTTTGATGAAGATTTGTATCAGATCCTCCTCAGTAGTGGGTGGATCTATCTGAGGAGGGGCTCGATCTGTTGCCCATGTGCCCTATGGTGACAAATCTAAGTATAGCGATCCCATCCAGGTGCCCCATACTTTCACTTGCACTTTTGTGCTCGTCATAGAGGGTTTCCCTTCCACTGTTGTCGCAGGTTCTGCTTGCCAGTGGTAAACAATGGAAATTGGTATGTAGGTAGCCAGATGTGGTCCACTTCTGAGTCGATCTTCTTTCTGGCTTCCCTCTTCATCTTTCCCATGGTCATATCCATTAGGAACGTTGCGTTTCAAGTGAGGGGGGGTCCTCTGTGTCTGCAGTGGAGGTTGTTCTTTCACAACGGTTGTGTACTCTGTTATCTGGAATCAACAAGGGTTATACACTACTGCTAAAGCGCCCCTGTGGCCAGGACCCGTGACCTGAGAGGTATTACATTGAATGCAATAGCATTAAATATTACATTCCGATCGTACGTGTCAATTCAATCGGAATTTGGTTTTTGTTTGTATCATATTTGTTAAACTTTTATGTTTTTAAATGTTTTTAAAAATAATATGTTATAAAATATAATTTATATTTAATAAAAAATAATTATTTTTACAATTACTTAAAATATTTTAAAATACATATTTATGAATTAAAGATTATAAGTTAATTAAAATGTTATAATAATTTAAATTTTTATTTTTTTTATAAATAATAATTATTGACATATGGATATGATATAATTTTATATAAAAAAAATTATATATAATTTATAAAAAAATTGACAAAATTCAACATAGACATCAAACTTATTATTTAAATCTCATTTATTATTATCATTTTTTTTATAAAGAAGAAATACATTGAATATAAAGAATAGATTTTAATCATGGAAATAATGGTATCTATATTAATACCAAATAATAATGTTTATGTTAATGTGATTATAATAATGATAATTCATGTTCATTGAGATCAAAATTAGTTTATCTCATTTTTAAAAACCAAGATTATTTAAATTTTTTAAAAAAAATGTTTTTAAAAGGGGAAGTTTATTTAAATTCATTGAAATCTTGTTTTTATGCTTTAAAAGTTGTAAGAGAAGCATTCCAAGATTATCATAGTTTTTTAGATTTGGGAGGTTAGAAAGGTAAATGAGTTTTAATTTGAGAAATTGATTTTCATCTTCAACCATCACAAAGGTGACAAATTTTTACATCCCACGGTTTTAGGAATTTTCCCAATGACCATTGTAGTTATGTAGTTCATGGGAGTTGGTTCTTGTTTTAGTAATGTTGATTTCTTTTTTATACTAGTTAGAACTAAAAGATATTTTTGATCTTTTAGAATCCGAGTTACTCCCTCGTAATATCTTGGCTTCCTTTTAATGTCTAACTCTTCTTTGCACCACAAATCCTCTTTAAATTTAGATACAATTATATTTTTAATATTGTCCGTATGGGTAGGATGACATCCTGCTATATTCCCTAATGATTTAACCAACACATCATCTTGATGCCATCTTTGCTTAAGGTGTTGATAGTAATGGATAGAGTTCAAATTTTTTTTGGGGATTCTCTTATCATCCATGTTGTTTATCTTGTTCATGTACATTAGGTCCTTAACCATAGTTGATCTATAAACTATCATGGATATTCCACTAGATAGTCCATCAAAACATATATGTTACTTAAATATAAATCTATACTATGAAGGGTTAATTCCTTTAGATTCTAGATCCCTTATTACCAATTTTGTTGTTTATGTATGCAATAAATTAAATGTGAAAAATAAAGAAAAGTATTCACAATCACTCACAAACCACAATGAATGCCAATTATTTTATGGAAAACCCTTTCAAAAGAAAATTCATTCGAAAGGTGAATCTACTATGTCCTCTTTTATCTCGAATTGAAATAATGCAAGTGCAAAGGAGAAGACATTATCTATGTAGTTACCTGAGGCATGTGGTCCATGGGCTATTACAAAATGTAAACCCTCTCAATTGTGCTCTCTTTGTCTCTATCCACTCTGAGCTACCTAAACTTGACATGTGGCACATATTCTATAAGGTATTGTAAAGTTCAATAGGATACTTAATTTGATCTACCTAATGGAATTTACATAAGACATTATGTTGCATTGAGTTGTGTACATTATGTTACAGGGCTCCAAAGATAAATAAAGGAATTGTTAATATATATATATATATATATATATATATATATATATATATAACTTAAATAATACTACACCACTTATCAATAAAGTTTTCATCTCTAAATGTTAGTAGTTAAGTGGTAAAGGCTCAAATCATTATCTATTTTTGCAGATTTTCTTATATGGCATGTATAGTGTACTTTTCTTTTTCATAAATTCAACTTTAGTTTTCTTTTTCATAAATAAAAAATTAAAATAAATCTAAATCCATATATATGCTCTCTTCATGTACATGATACATCTATTATTATAACTAAGCAAAGTTCCTTGGTAATGATATGTTTTTTCATGCGTGCAACATTAAGTAAGATATAAATATAAAAGTAACTTAACTTGCAAACTTGATAACTTGTACATGAAACAAATAAATCCATTCTAACTACATTCCTCAAAATTAATGTAACATTGATAGAATATAACATCAAATCCACATCATGAATTTAAAAGTCAATGAAGACATTGTCATACACACAAGTTCAAATTCATGTATTTGTATTCCAAATTTGTCTAGTTATACATTTTTCTTTTCTACAAAATGGAACTTCATTCCCAACATAGATAATGGAAGTTCATGCCCATGAATGACATTATGGAAATGCCGCCTCACGACTGATCTAGAAATTGGGTGTATAAGTCACCATCGCCACTCTTGGCACTCCCAAGTGCATTTCCAAAGTGATATTGCTGCAAAAATTCAATAACCAATTAGTTGTAAAATCCAAAATGCATATAATCAATTTCGTTAATTAATGATAAGTTTTTGATCAACTACTCATTCTCACCATGAAGATCTAAGGCAATGGAGAAGACTGCCCTTCCTGGGTAGATGGTGGAGCACTTGGTGATGGATATAGGCATGGTTCAGGGGTGATGGATAAAGGCATGGTGGGAGAAAAATTGGAAAAATGTAGTGGGTTGGGGCGATGATACATCCCCATTGGTTGTACGATAGTGGGAATAACCCTAGGGCGAGCGATCACCCTAGGGGGGGAAATTGGAATGTTAAGGGTGGATGATTGGAACAATGAGAAGGGCGGATGGTTAAAGGGAGGGGTGGGAATTGGGAAGGGTTTGGGGAGTCGGTTATAGGCATGGGAGAATTTATGAAGGAAAAAGGTGGTGGGTGTGGCCGACAATACATCCCCATTGGTTGTATAATAGGGGCAAGCACCCTCGGGGAGGGAATTGGGATAGTACTGATTGGAGAAGTGCTCCCAATGCTATAGTTTCTTTCATCGACATGCTCATCAAATAATTGGAGTCGACAAGTTGGCCCGTCAACTGTAACAACAAAAAAAGTTCATATAGTTATGCCTATGCATTGCAAATGATAGTATATCATATTTCACATGAAAAAATGCATAACATCAGATTTACCATTTTTGTGTATAATAGAATGTTGCACTAACTCAGGCACGTGGTCCACAGTTCTTTGTCGTTGAGAAGACAACTCCAGTTGTTCATTCATGCTCTTTTTTTTTGCACGAACTCGTCCAACCCTTTCAAATTGTAGTTTATCTTTCCCTGCATTTGACTTGTGACGACAACACCTTTTCTTATTGACTGGGCTCAAGAAACTATGTTTTCTCTTGGTAGTGATCTTGGATGGAGTTATAGTATTGAAAAACATTTTGTTGTATTCTTGACATACTTTGTCTACCAAGTTGTTTAATGCATATGCCTGTTCCAAATTTGTAGGTATTATGGATCTCAATTTCTCATGAGTTGATGAGTTAACACGTTTCATCTCATCATCTTCAAATAATGCACTATCTGGTCGTACATTGGTCGTTTCAACATTATATGAGAAATTATCTAAATCATCATTGCTTGTTTCATTATGATAATTTAGAATGGGAGGAGAATCAAAGCATGGTAGAAGCTCTGTTTGGATTTCTGGGCCCAATATAGGTGACTCATTCAAATCAAATAAAATTCTAGGAATTTTTGTAGTAGGATTAGTGACATTAGGGAATACATTTTCACCCAAGCTAATGTTACTTGCCAACATCTCAACTTTTAATACATGTTTACAGATGTTTCCATTTAAGGCCCACTTGCAATTACAAAAGTGTAGAGTGGAATCTTTATATATGACATTGTACCAAATATCACGAGTATTGTTATTTTGGCTACGAACCCAATAATCGTTGTTACTCTTTTCATCAGGCACACAATCTTCATTTGGGATTTGGTTAGCTCTACACCTGGATGAATTCAACTGTTCCTCAATTTTTCTGGGTCGTACAAAACCAGCTTCTTTTAAATGTTGCATATGATTGTAATATAATACAACCTTTGTCAACAACACATAAATCAACCAATCAACCCGCCTATGGCATGCATTGTTTTTCTCACTTAGGTACCTCTGCTTGATATACCGATGGTAAGACTCAATTGCATTATTTGTATTTTGATTGGAATGTGGAAAATTTCTGTACGCTTTTGCCCACATATCTGTAGAAAGAAATTTATTGGTTATGAATTAATAACTATACATATGACATGCAAAAAAGAGTCATTAAAGCCACTTATAAGAAACTTACATATTTTGTTGTTGGCTAACCAAGTTGCTTTAAAATATTCCAAAAACTTTGTATGGTCACTGAATCCTTCAAATAAATTTTCAACTGCCTTTTTTACAGATTCATCATCTGCACATGTGTGCATGATTTCTCCTAAAGCACGGAAAATTCGGATTTGGTTTTCCCTTCCTTGGACTTTGTTTCCAACATTCTTCAACCATGCACGATGAACATGCCACACACATAATAATATTGTACAGTTGATTGAAGACCTGGAATAACATAATTTTTAGAGAGAATATACATTAAGAATATTTTTATGTCTCTTATAAAAAGAATAAACACATCACCTTAATGCTTCAATTTCAGCAGTAGCATCATCTATAATGAAGGCTTTAACATGTCAATCTGGTTGCTCTTTCTTCCCAATGGCAAAGAGAGTTGACATCCATTTACAAATATCAACTATAGTGTTGCGTGATGATATCACCCAAGCTACTGGAACCCCATTGTGATGTTTGTCGAAGACCATTAAAGTGTAAAGTTGATACCACATTACAAACAAAGTACATAATTATATTTATATAAGATACAAGCATTAAAATGGTGTTGAATAAATGAATTAGATTTAGGCTAATTTTGTACTCACCCCGTACTTATTTGTACCAAATGTTGAATCCATTGAGATTATATTGTTGTGAGAATACTTTAGCATCATTGAACGCATCCACTTTGTCTGTATGCCTATGATAAAAGGGATGTTTTCAGCAAGATCTTGTTTCTGGTAGAAGAAAAAGCTCTCAGCGTGTTCCTTATACCAACATTCTACACTGATTGGATCACTTTGATCTTTAACATACTCTAGCCTTATGGTATCATTGTAAATGTTTAATATATCTTGTCTTGTCATGTATGTATCTCGAGATGTCCCTGTGTATAACTCACCGAATCCATCCTTCACATCAGAGATGAACTTATCCCATATCATTGTAACATTAAAACCTCTTTGGATTAAATGTTGGACAATAGATCGCATATCCCTTGTTAAATGTGGTGCATGACTGAATCTCATAGGCCTACCAATTGCATATTTTCCATGACAAACAACATTGGATTTATCAATATGCCTACATGCAGTATATATTATTATAGCATCATCTGGTCTAAGTTGAAGTCACCGCACAATGAAGTGACATTGGCAACCAACTTTAATACTTTCATGTTGATTGTGTTTTTTGTTTTGATCTGAGGATGCACTCATAATTCTGTTGTTGCACTTCGGACCATATGCACACCAATAACTATATATAAAACATTTACAACAAATTAGATATAAAATTTATGCATATTGAAAAGAATTATACATATATTGAAAAAAGATATAAAGACTCACATCATGTACTCCAGATATGTTGAAAAATATGTTTGTCTGATATCCTCTGCTTTTTTACTTCGTTGAGAAGCAAGAAGAAATTGAGTGGGTGCCCGTTCACTCGATTCCTCTCCTCTTATAAAATCATCAAGTCGACAATATGGAATAATTGCAACTTGGTCCCCATTAATCTCTGTCCATGTTAAATCTTCTGCTGAAAATTCAACTTCCAACTCATTAATCCTCTCCCACTTTTTCATTCTTCAAATACCTATAAAAATTGCATCGAAAATAATTTGGTTTGAGTAGATATTATGGTCTTGATTAATGCATATCACTAAGAATAGCAATCACATTTTTAGGTAACTATTTTATACTTTTCAGGTAAACCACTTTGGTAAAGGTAATATTTGGGTCATTAATCAACTTATAGATTTCATACAAATTTAGACTAACCATGTATGACATATGATGTCTTTGTGGAGGTGGTGTCACCATGTTGGTCTCATGGTACAACTTGTGATGAGTGGTTAAGGTGGAAGGGGTCGAAGGAAATACAATTATAGATTAGTTGGGTTTTATGTTTTTTTAAATCTTAATAAAATGAGATATACTAAAGTAGTGTCTATTGTTATTGATTATGAATTGATATCTATTATTTACTAGTCATCTAATTTATATGGTTGCAGTAGTTTCATTGAACTTTTCTAATCAAACATATTGTTTTTCAAAAACACAAGCTTTGGAAGTAATTTTTTTTACTTTGATATATATTGATATAAACTTTGCGGCTAGTTGTAAGAATTAGAATCCTACTTTTGTCAGTACATTTGATGAACTCGGTAGGTTATTTATTTATTCAATATGTGTGTGCTTTTATTAAAATGTGTTAGTTGTATTTCTTTCTCCACTTATAAATAAATGTTAAGAACATTGATTTGGCTCCTAAGACATAAAACTTAATAAACCATAACCGGTTCTATATCATTTGGTAACAAATTTCAAAATCTCAATGACAAATACGTGAATTATTTCCATTTTAGTATAACAAAATTTCCATTTAGATATTAACAAGAGTATTTTCGGAACATATTTCAATTTGTACAAAATAAATTATTTTATGGCCCCTGTGGGGAAATTTAGTTTGTTCAAGTTATGATTGCTTTTAGGTGTCTTCCTTCACTTATGGTGTGAAAAAGTAAGCTCAAATAAACTATGAACAAAAGCTCTTGAAACTTGATGCCCTTTGTTCAAAGTCCCACTGCTAATGAAGTAAAAATGCTTTGGTTAGTAAAAAAATATGTGTGGATTATGGACCACTTACTCCTTTACTAATTAAGTTATGTGACTTGTGAAAAAAAAAAAAACAAATTAAAAACGATGTCACACTTCGTTTCTCTTAAGAGGCTAGCTATAAACTTTCATTCACAAATATGTAGTGTTCAATTAAATAAACAAAATTATATCTTGAATAAGTAAAAACTTACATTACTTAGGGTTATTGGTTTAGCTTACATCATTATGGGTAGATAAAATTTGGATACTAAAAAAATAATTTATTGATAGTCCACCAAAAAAAATCTATTACTCTACATATATTTGTAAGTCATTAACTTATAACTTTATCTCCTTATATTATTATTATAAATATACTTCATATATATAATGAAAGCACAGAAACTTGGAATACTTCAACAGATTTCGTTAATGATAAATTAGTAAACTAAAATTAAACACTCGATAAACAACAATATCAAAAACTTCGCATCATCAAAAAAACTTCACATATGACTTTATTCGACTTATCCTGACCCTTAAAACTTAAGTATTTTTTAACCGAAGCACATCGAAACATATATAAATTACGCACGAAAGGTTCTTGAAACCAAACGTATTTGTGCTATTGAAACCAAACATATTTGTGCTAATTTGCTTTTCCAGAAATGTCAATATATAACGTTGATAAACCCTGAAATGATTAAATTGTGCATCGTAGACTTTTATAATTCGTTTGGTCGTTTGCATATTTATTAAAGTGCAACAGTGGATCAACCCCAAAGAACGAAACCCACAGGTCACTCGGTTTCTTCTTCTTGAAGAAACTGAAGCTATGAGACAAACCATGTAGATTATAAAACAATCAATAGTGCACTTCAATAGCCCTTCCTTGCATACACAACATTTTATTGGCCGCTTTATCCATCCCAGTAGCCAATACAGAATTTGTTGTTAGATGAACCAGTTGTTGTAATGAGTGTATGAGCAGCTGTAGTTTTTGAAACTGTAGAATAGGATGTTCCAATTTCAATATTATGTTTTTGTTGTATTTTTCAATTTAAAGGTGAATTTAGCATTATGAAAAACCCTTTGAGCACTGTAAACTATATGCTATCATATTCTTATTTTATAACTATGTTTCAAACAAAATTAACAAAATAATCTATCAAAAGTAATAGATTCATCATGGAAAAAAAGAAATTGAAAAGGCGGCGAGCTAGATTCATCATGGAAAAAAAGAAATTGAAAAGGCAGCGAGCTAGATTCATCATGGAAAAAAAGAAATTGAAAAGGCGGCGAGCTATGGAATTTGATCTGCGAATCCATGCTATTGGGCTATGCGAAATCGTAATGTTAGCAGAATAAACGTAATGTTAGCAGAATAAACTTACCTGTCAGGGCTGAGCACGCAGCAGTAGGTCTGAGTACGCGGTCGGAGTACGCAGCTTCAGCTCTGAGAAAGACTGGTTTCAAAACGCAGACGCATAAATGGATACGTCGATTTCGCCCTTCCGCTGTTATTTAAAAGGCGGAATTCAGCTATCAGACGGCGGGAAAATTATAAATTGGTAGATACGCGGCGATCCGGTCGTAAATGCCAGCCGCAAATCTATTGGGGTAAGCCGGAAATCTCGGTCGGATCTATACATCAGATCCATTCGCAGCATTGCATTTACTGCCGGAGGATGCCATGGGGGCGGGGTATGGTGCTGCATACGATGGCAAGCCATGAATCCCATGCTATAGGCATAAGATGGGGGTAAGCATTAATGGCCCAATAGCATGGGATACTATTGGCCCACTAGTTTTAGGGATGTCGAGAGGTATGTCCACAATTGCAATGTGTCAATGGATGGGAAGACCTGTATAAACAGATGAGATTTCATTGCAACCCAAGGTTATGATGGAGCCTTTTAAGAAACGGGCCCTTGATTTTATAGGACCCATAAACCCACCATCAAGACAAACGATGTACTTTTTGGTATGCATGGACTATGTAATTAAGAGGGTTGAAGCAAATGACTTCTGAAAAGAAACAAAACAAGCAGTGGTTGAATTTTTTATGAAGAGATCTTCGTCCATTATGGCATTCCGCGAAAAATTATTATAGACTAGGGAACCCAATGAATTTCTCGACTTATTAAGTCCATCATTGAACAACTCAAGATCAAACACCTAATGTTCACTCCTCACCATCCACAAATGAATGGACAAACGAAGGTCACCAATAAGGTATTAGAATCCATCCTGGAAAAGACAATTTAGTAGAATATCATATAAGTGATTGTGCAGTTTCATCTTCTTTTAAAGAGTGGGCATTGAAAGTAATGGTCCATTGTTCATAAATAGTGCCTATGAGCCCTTTGACTAGCAGCCTTGAAGGATCTTTCCCACATCCTCTACAGAGTCAACAATCCAACCTATCTATCCTTTAGCCACTATCAAGTAGTGAGCGGAGTATTCTAAGAGAGGAGAAATTTGTCTTTGTCCATTTCTTGAGAATGCCCATGGATATATATTTGCTATCAAACCTACCAACAACTGTAAAACCCTCCATCATGTGAATGTCATTTAGCTTAATGTCCTTTCCTAGAACCAAGTTGGGTTCTTCCCACTTTCTGTTTTATGCATTTCCAACTTTGTTTTGTGTTTTATTGTCAATTGGAGCTACATTGGGGGTTAGGTCTGGAAGGGAATCCAATTCTGCTAAATATCTCCAACATCAAATATTTCTTAGGAAACCAAGGCAATGAAGGTCAAGAGAGCGATAAGGGAGGAAAACTAGGTACAAGTTTGAGGAGGTAGCAGTGGGTAAAATAAGGCCAATTTCCAGCAGGGAGCAAGGGGAGAGTAAAACGTCGAGGTCGATACTAAGAAAGCGAGAGGAGGGTGGACATATTTGAGAGAGATGTGAGGGGAAAGGGTGATTGGGATGCCCATTCTCAAATGCAACAAGTCGCAACCAAGTGTTCGACTATGGAGAATTAAGAGATGTTGTCGGGGGTCAACGAAGATTGACAAGGTTGATGCGACAAGGCGACCAATAGAGAGATGGATGGCTACAATAAGGGTTCAAGTGTTGGGGACATCGAGATTTGAGTGCTTCTAGCAAATTGTGGGGTAGCCCACCCATTCCTCGACCAAGGCCAATGTGTAAGGTGAATCTAAGTGTGAAACTCACAAATCTACTAAAAAAAACAACCATAATAAAATCTAGTACAACAAGACCTATAACCCTACAATTACAATTCCCTCTTCAAATAAATTTTATTATTATTTAATTTATTTTAATATTTACAATTTTAATATAAAATTTCTAAATTTTTATTAGATTTCAGAACTAAATTAAGTCTCACCACTGAAATTTCTTTGTGATATCTCAGTGTCTACTAAACTGCACAGATTACAAGTCAACACTGTAACGTCTTTGCGATGCCACAACATCAACTAAACTGCCCTGATAAGGAGTCGTGCCAAGTGGCAGTGCTCCAGGACATGTACTTAACAAGCTCATTGTAATTTATTAGCACCATTGGCTTATATATGTGTAGGTCAAATTATGAGTAATCAGTCGAATACTGACTACACAGGATCAAGGGACGTTTGGTCAAACTTAATAAGTCAAAGATTCGGGCAAGTTTGTTTAAACTCAATAAAGCAAAGACTAATTTGAAGCATAACAAAAAAATGTTTTGATGTATTACTTTTTAATTTATTCTACCATTGTTCGGAGATTAAAATGTCCAGAGAACTAGATCTGTTTGTTTGATATTTATTAGTTAAGTTTCACAGTTAATATGTTTTAATTTTGATTTTTTTTTAATTTAAATAATATTTAAAAAATAAAGTTTATTTTTATCCCATTCCTAATTTCTCAGGTTGCTGTAATTTTGTTAAATGATTAACTTATAAACGTTAATTTTATTAACTTATAAATTTTACCGAATAACGTTCAGAAATTTTTGCTTCCTCTGGTCATTCATAACTCTCATCATTTTTTTTTCAAAAGTAAAAACACACTGGTTTGTATTAAAGTAGGTAATTTTGTTAAATGATTAGCTTATAAATCTTAATTTTATTAACTTGTAAATTTTACCGAATAACGTTTAGAAATTTTTGCTTCCTCTGGTCATTGATAACTCTCATCATTCTTTTTGAAAAGTAAATACACACTGGTATGTATTAAAGTAAGACAGTACATATGTCACCAAAACACACTGGTTTGTATTAAAGTAAGACAGTACATATGTCACCAATTTTCCTGCTACATCCTGTATACCAAAAAGCTCTGAGGGTCTGTAGAAACAAACATGTTTTCCAGATCTTGCCTATTTTGCCCAGAGTTCAAATCTGGAATATACATATTAAAACAGAAATCAAAACATAGATGTGTTGTGCCAACCTAGGATATGTCCCATATATAAAACAAAAACCAAAAAAGATGTAAACAGTTTCTCAGACAATACACAGAAAAAACTAAGTCCATCCAAAAGAAAAGAGGCAAGTTCAGCTCCAAGGGAGAACGATGGCGTCCTCAGCAATGATGTTGTTGTGTTCCAGAAGACAAAAATATATTTTACTAGCAGCAGCATTGAGTCTTTTCTTTGACATAGCCTCTACCGTGGTGTTGCTTTCTCTGTGGATATGTTTAAAGAAATATGATTGAGCCAACCCATTAGATGAGGATGGAAAATGGAGGAAGATCCATTCATATCATTAATTAGTTTGTGAATCTCCAAATATATAAATGATCTGAACATCTAATAACTTTGCAAACCACAATAGTCCCCATAATACTATAATTTCAGCCGGCATGTTGGTGCCAATGTCACCTGACCAGTATAACTTGTATTGTTGTTAACTGATATATATATGGTTAACTCCCATCTTATCATATATATGTTCTCTCATCTTATCATATATATGTTCTCATAACACATGTGCACCAAGTTTTTTCAGAATAAACTTAAAATTACATTACTCAATTATTCTTTATCCAAGAGGGATTTAATTTTCCCAGTTCAGATTGAATTCCATGGAAATAATAGGATCGAAGAACATAAAACCTGTAATAATTTTAGTTGAGAAAATGAAATTCAGTAGTGCTACAATTATCGTAAACAATACCGTTACGAGAAAGAAAACCCTCTTTGTATAAGAGGAATTAGTTTTCTAGCTCAAGGATATAAACCCTGAATTAGACATCATATTACTTTGAAATTAAGGCCAGGTCTAAGATGGGAAGCAGGTTTGTTATATATGATGTATGAAGAGTAAGATTGAAATTTACACAATCTCTTGGGCTTGACCTGTAAAAACCAAGGCCAACACATGGAAGATTTCCATGTTTTAGAACTTTGAGATGAGAATCCAGATAACGTTGAGGTACATTGCATCTTTAATTTGTGGTAGATGCTTCTTATATTGGGAGAACCTACAGTTCTTTACACGATATCCATGCATTAGAGGTCGTCATGATAAATATTTTCAATTTCTATTTCAGTACAGAAAACAATTATTAAACTTGACATCCTTCTCTCTTAAACCAAAGTAATGCCATGAATAAACGGAATTCCATTGAGGAAAAATTACAAATTTGCACTTTTAAAGTTTTGTACATAAGAAGAAATGCGATTCCATTGGATAACATCACAAACTTTGGCTTCATGCCATTCAAACATTCTACAGGGTGTTTTTAATAAATATTTTCAATTTCCATTGGAAAAGGAACTTAATTAATAAATCTTCCCTCCTTTTCAACGGAAAAAATGAAATCCCAGCAGAAATGGTATTTCCACTGGAGAGCCATTACACTGGGCTTCTTGTTAATGATACAGTAATTAAAGTATGAAATGTACGGAAAGAGCACTCCTAATTTATAAATAAATATATAAAAGAAGTAGACTCTGAAAAATAAACTAAACAATTAGAATGCTAAATATTTTGGATAAATCTATAACTGTATAAATACTGCAATGGCAAATATGGTACATCACTGCAGTAGTACAAAGAATTTGCGAAAGGAACAAAGAAGCAAGAGACAAAGTCTGCATCTAGTCTTCACAGGAGGCATCCCTTACACAAAAATACTCCCACTATCTCAATGAGCAAAGAACAATCATATATTATACAGTTATTGTTTCACTGAATCCTTAATTTGAGATAGAAATTTCAGACCCTGTGGCGTTGATTTAATCACCATCACATTTAAGACAAAACTTAGTAAAACTTTGGGTAGATAAACCATGCATGTACTCGCCATTCTCAAGTAAGTTTTTCATCTCACCATCTTCTCAATTTATGCTTTGTCACCCATCCACTTGGCCGAATAATATGCTCAAATTGGATGGCAACCTATTCCCTGAAATCAGTACTTGCTTGCAACTTTAGAAACTTGATGTATGTCAACCTCTCCAACAAAGAGAGGGCTTGCAACTTCAGTAACTTCAAATATAGCAACCTCTCCAACAATGAGAGCTGATTTTAGATGCCAACAGTTGTAAAATGTTACAATTTTAAGATGCTCAAATTTGCAAGTGCAATCTGACTGGCTGATCATGAAATTTGTAGCTTCTTTGTGGTTTGCCTATCCTGGGAATACAGTGTATACAACCACAAATGCCTGCCCTCCAAGTAGGATTCCATTGTGCCCCCTTCAATTTCTGACCTTATTTCACTAAAGTTTAAAGTTACAGCGAGCTCTGTCAGATTTATGAGACCCCTCAGACTCCAAACACTGATTTGCACATGTAGTTCCATACCTAATGAAGGACAGTTTCCCCTTAAATCAGAGTCTGCTCAATCAAGTAGATCGGAAGTACTTGACATTTTTAAGCGCTCACATGGGCATAACATATATCTGGAGGACAATTCAGTATATGACACACTCTACAACCTGAGAGCGCTGAAACTAACTAGAAATCTTGACAGAACCCCTTATGGCAGTCACAGGTTTTAGGTATCTAAATGAACAATGATCTAGAAAACCTTTTAAATGGCCATGCCTACTAAATGGGTTGTCCATTTGTTTCTAATTAAACATTTTTGCAATCACCACCTACACAAGATTTCTTCAAAGCATTATAACTCCATCTTAACGGTTGATAGAGCAATCCACATCTACACAGATTTATTCAAAATGGATTTCTTCAAAGCATCATAACCCCATCTCAAGCGTTGATAGAGCTCTGGCGTTGATAGAGCTCTGAATCAAAGGTAGAGCCACTGCAAAAGATGGCTCTGAGTCTATCATTAAAGATAAAGTAGTATGCAATTGTACAAATTGATATTCATTGCAGGTGCATGAGGTTTATTCCCAACGGCAAACCTTGACACTCATCCATACTTTTTGAGCTTTATAGCCAGGGACAAACCTTTGCACCCATCTATAATTTTCTTAGAATCATAGTTGTTTTAGAAATCCAGAATGTTAAACAATGCCCACCCTTCATCTATAAGGATTACTGATTGTGTCTCAGACTCTCTTGCCCTCCTTGCTTGGCTCAGATTTCCAATTAGAGAATAGTACTTCTCTATATTAACCATCCCTAAATTCGTGTCTCAAGATCTCTTGTCCTCCTTGCTTGGCCCGGATCTCTAGTTACAGAATATTACTTTGCTATGGCGTATATTTTTGTGGCGGATTCTAAATTTTTTTCACATTACAAGTCTAAGTTATTAGAATTTTAAAAACTTTGAACCCAATCACAATATATGATGCTTTACTAACCCTGTAAGTGCAATGGACCATATTGAGAGGCGTTTCCCTGCAGCCGAGCACTCGATCTACTTAATTTATCCGATGTTCCGCGTGCAGCTGCCCATAACATACTTAATCACTGACCCTACAAACCCAAAGGCTAGGAAGTGTAGAACATGCGTGTGCTGACATGCGTTCCATTCTCTGATTTGTTTGGAGAGTGCTGTAGAGACACAGGTGTTGTGGTTGGGCGAGATCCAGGAAGTGTTTGTCCTCTGTGAGGGAAATTTGCAACTATTTCTTGATGGTCCCCTAGGGGATTTTATGCACATATTATAGTATTGAGCAGGTGGCCAAGGTTTTGGTCCTTTTGGATAACACCATTATTCAGATCGGTGATTGGAATAACCACAACGTTTTCCTGGGATTAGCTACGACTTTAACGATGAGATCCATGGGTTGCTAGTTGCAGAGCAGCGCATAGCAGAGAAATGGGGCTGAAGAAATCTGTGTGCATCTAAGGGAGAAAGAGCAGATTCAATCCAGACAGAAGTGGATTGGGCGTCGTCGTGAAATCCCCAGAAGTATAAACAGTTGGGGTATATGCTACCGGAAAATCACATGGTACCTTTGCCCCTGCCCTGCCCCCTTTGTGGTGGAGAGAGGCATAGCTTCCTGATAAGGTATGGACCGTGTTGTTGCAGGATTGAACTTCATTAAAGAGATGCGATAGGGAAAGCCATATTTCCTATGCTATCGGGTATACATGAGCATGGCATGGCTTACCATAAAGGAAAGGTCATCTATCCCGCCCCAGGTCATCTATCCCGCCCCATGTGCATCAGGAAGGGTCATCCATCCCGCCCCCATGACTACAGAAGAAGGACCGCTACAGGTAGGACGATTTAAAAGACGAATTATTTAGGTAAGGACGATTTAAGTTTAGGGAGTAGGTAAACCAGTGAAACCTCTTAATCCGAACAGATAACGGGCAGCTGCCACTTGCAGCACGCTTTCCAAGATTCTTGTCCACTTGCAACACTGGTTTGAATTGCGTGTCCAACTTGTGGAATGGAGCATACAATGTTGTTTCGTTTCAACACACGAGATCGTGACAGTGACACTTTACAATACCTCTAAGGTTGATCGTTAAATTCAATCATTGTTTGTATCATCATATATGTGGATTGTATTTAATTTATTTCGTTTGAGAAGCCGAAGGATAAATACAAATTAAATTAATAATTATGTAAAATTTTAATGTTTATGAAAGTGTATTTTTATTTGATTTACATTGATTGAGAAATGTTATGTTTTATTTTTACATTTAAATTTATATAATAATAATTGAAAGCCTGCTCCCTTACGGACCACCAGCGGGGTGGCGTGGTTTTCCTTGATAACGGTGATGAGTCAAATCGACATTCGTGGATAGCAGCCATAGATGGTTGTCCTCACTGTTGGTTTGACACCTGAGTTTGATAGGTTTTGCCACCTTCGGAAAAAAAATAATTATGTTAATAGATATGTTTATTTGTTTGTATAATTTTAATTTAATTATTAATAATGTGGATGGTAGAAATTTACTTTCCATGAATATTTTAGAATATTCTTCCATGTATACACAAATCGAAGATTAAGATTTATTTCAAAGTAGTCATGTTTTTTTTGCTATTTTAATTAAATTGATTAATTAAAAAAATGTTATGTGAACAAGTGTTATATAGAGTTATTTGTTATTTTTCTGCATGTGATATTGATAAGTGATGGTATTGACCCATAATATTGTAACAAAACTTATTTACAAATTAAAAATCTCAGTAGTAAATTTGAGAGTAGATGAAGATAGATAAAAATATCTATAATAAAATGAGAATAAATCTAAATGGATAAAAATATTATTACATTTTTTTTACTTGTATATATGTTTAATATGTATATTAATTCTTTTTATAATCAATATTAATGTAATTTTAAATAAAGTTATAATTTACTTAGTTTTTATTTTATTTTTAAATTTTAGTAATATAAGATGTTTATAGTGTAAGTGTTTTAATATTTATGGATATTTACCAATTATTTAATTTACATGATTAATTAGTAATAAGTAAAAAAAAATTCTATTTGTTTTTTAAAATTAAAACTTCCAAAATTATGAATTATCTTCTAGTAATAAAATTTTAAAAATTGTGTAATATGAAATGTGTATATTTAGATAATATTTTATAAATTTGAAATAAATATTTTAAGTTGTTCATAATTTATATGAAATAGTATAATATTTATATATGAGATAAATAATAATTTTATATTTATATAATAATAAATAAAAGTAAAAAATTATTTTGCACCTAATAAGTAAAAGAACTTATTAAAAAATATGCACAATCTTGTCATATGAATATAAGTTTTCAAAATTATGAATTATTAATAGGACCATATGGGTATCCATTTACAATAGGATGATTGGACAAAAAATGTTGCAATATTTGGTAAATTTTATCAATAAAAATATAAACAAGTATAATATGCAACATTGTTGTTTAGTACATGCCTCTTATATAAAAAATAATTTATAGCATTAAAAAAAAAAAAAAAAAAAAATTGAATGAACTAAACTAAATAATTGCTATATACATTTTCTTAACATTAATATTATTATTTAAAAAAAAATAAACAATAGATTGTTATTATATTGATATAAATTAATTAATATTATATTTTAGTATTTTTTTTGTAAGCTTAGCAGTACCTTTCATTCATTCATCTATAAATAGGTAGGTTACAAATATATGAGTCATTCGGTGGCCTCAACCTACCCAATGGGAAACCAGATTTCTTGGCCACCGAATTGCATTATAAGCCATCCAAAACATAAATAGTTTGAGCCTTTTTAGCCAAGCCTTATAAGGTCGATAGTCTAGAAACCAACTAATAAACATGAGACTGAAAACATAAATGTTACCTGACATAAACATCTAAAAAAATCTAAAATTAACAGTCATAACTTCGATCCACTAATCATCCAACTATTCCACCTAACCAGGACCTTTAGCACTTGATCCTGGTAATTCAGTTTGTGGCAAACATGGGATATGTTGCTTGATGCGACCCAGGGCATCTTTCTGGTTCTGCAACTGACGTTGGATAAGCTAGAGCTCATTTTGAATGTCTTGTAGACCCGACTCGACGTCATTGTGCACCACTTCGTTGGTGGTCGCAACCATTGCTTTGGTCACTATGCACTTCATTAACCAGTAAAGATGAATGGACTATATGAACAAGGTGAGATGGTCGCTTGTGTACCTAGGGTCCGTGATTAGTTCCCCCCAGTCTTCGATTGGAAGTTCCAGCTTAGCTTGCGAATTCAACTCTGCCTCCCAGTTCGCAATCAATTGTTTCACCTGTGTCGGGGTCCTTTTGCAGTAAGCCTTGATCGTGGCCTGAAGATTCTCATAATTTTTTTTCGACCCATATTCCACGTAGTCCCATGCCACGCTATCCCCCGTCGCGTAGTCCCCTGTCGTGCAGTCCCCTACCATGCAATCATCTACCATGCAGTCACCTACCCCTCAGTCACCTATCGCGCAGTCTCCTGTCATTCAATTCTTTGTCGTGCAGTCCTCTACCGCTCAGTCCGATCAGAAGATGGATCTACATCTTTTCCTTTATCTTCCTAGTGTCTTCTACCTCTTCCACCTTGACCCGAGGCTCCACTGCGAGGTTGAGACTTCACCATATCTACCAAGGTCGGGCCCCCTTTCTTCACCCTTCTCCCACTTTCTCGTGCTCGTGACCCAAGCCACTGTACAAAGGCCAAGATTAAAGACAACATAGGCAAACCAGACTTTATACCCCAACCTCGAGCAGAGACATGTAGCAACTGGGTACTCCTCTCATGTTCCCATTATCACGAACCTGTAACCAACAAACTTAGGCTCCTTAAGAAACTAAGGACCTGGGTTTATACGCAGGATATATGGTGTTAACGTCACCTTTGCTCCCACTACCTATAGGTGCCAAGGATTACCAACCTTCATGTCGTGGATCTGCCAAGATCTGCAACACTTCATATTATCACAGTGAATACGCGTGTGAGGGCATGAGGGATACTACCCACCATCCCAAAACAATAAAAGCTCTGTCATACCAATCAAGCCCAAGTGGGCCTTCAGCTGTCTCACACCCTGATCAGGGGTTCTGATTAAGAGCCAGGTCCTGGTTCAAAATCAAAGTCAATTGTTCCATTCCTTCTTCCCCAATCTCCCTTATCCAAGGCTTATCTATATTCACTCTCGGTTGAAGATAGCCTTAGTTTACTAAGAAATATGTAGCTTTGTTGCCATTGCGAGAGACATGCAAGGGGATGATATATTTGAAATATTGAATAAGTTCACTGATATCCTGGATCAAGTGAGTAGTCCTCCAACTTTTACTAATATTTTCCCACTGGGACCCCTGGTTAAGATTTTTAATAGTATTAATGACTAGAGAAGAGTCGCCTTCCACCACCATTTTTCTCAACCCTTCCCTTTTGGCTATTATCAAACCATGTTTAACAACACCGAATTCATCTTCTTTGTTACTTGCCATGCCACAATCCGAAGCATATATTTGGACATCTTGGCATCGTGAATCCCTGTTGACCCCTCCAAAACCCGCATCCATAGGGTTACATTTGGATGCCCCATTGAAGTTTAGCTTGAGAAAACCCTCAGGGGTCATGAGAAGCGAGAAGGAGATTGGCTGAGAGGCAAATTTAAGTTCCAATATGAAGGTGCAAGCATTTGCTGGGATAAGTTGAGAGTAGACGATATTTCGCGCTTCTTGGGGGTTGACCTTCCAATCATCAAAATGCCATTTCTCTGCTAGTATAGATTCTCTTACATTTTGGAGTATTCCTTTCCAGATTTCCAAGTGTGACAATTTCTAGTCCTTGAAAATCCTTATGTTCCTTTCCTTTCGTACTGCCCATAAAAGAAAGCCGAGAGATAGACATCAGGCTCAATTTACCATCAGAATGGAAGATATTTTTTTCCTCCAACTCCCAATGGTGGATTGGATACTTGTATTATCCCGGTCTAGATGACCAAAAAGAGTATTTATATTCTACCAGAGTCGGGCTACAAAGGGGCATATATTCAGGAGATGCTCTATGATTTCAGTCTGAGAGGCACACATATTGCAAAAAGAGGGCCCATGGATTTATCTCTTCTATAATTCATCCCAGGTGAGAATCCTGCCACTGCACACTAGCCATAGGAAATACATTACATTCGGCCAAAATTGTCCCATCCATATTTTCCTCCAGAGTGGATTGTACTGATTCGGATGCTCCTCTAATGCCAGTTGGTAAGCTTATTTTATGGTGAACATACCTTTAGTTTTATAGCCCCACCTGAGAATGTCATGTCCTTCTAATGATGCAATTCTTCTAGTGTGAAACTCAGAATCAAACACATCCCATTGATTTGAGTCAGGAGGGTTGTTCCAGTCTTGTTTCGTTTTCCACTGTCTCCATTGATTCCTGGGGGTCAGGTCCCAAAACTGATTAACCATCAAGTTGTGGGGTTTATTAGTGAAAAGGAAGATCTTCGCAAAATCTTGGCGACTCAATAGTTTTTCCCATTGTTGCCACGAATCTGGCTAGAATAGAGCACTCCTCCCATCTCTGATTTCCCAGAATGTATGGTTGCAAATTAACTCTTTATTATCAGAAGCTAAGTTCCAAATTGATGATCCTCTTGGAGTTCCCTGCATTCTCAGTCTTTCCTCTGTAGTTGAAGGCATGTTATATTTCTGGCCCTAGATGACCTTCCAGAGATTAGTTACACCTTGAATCCATTGCCACCAGATTCCCCCCCCCACATCACTTGGTTTAGTAGAAAGGGATCCTGAAGACCTAACCCCCTTGCCATTTTAGGTTTAGTCAACTGATTGCATGAAAGGAGTGCCCATTTTTTAGCTTCCTGAGTCCCCTACCATAGGAACTTTTTGAAGATAGTTTCCATATCAGAGCAAGCAGTTTTAGGAGTAGCTAGACCCGAGAGTTGATATATTGGGATCGATTGTAGCACAACCTTCAGTAAAACCACCCTCCCAACAATGTTTAGGGACTAGAAAGACCAGTTTTGAAGCCAAGATTGGATTCGCTCAAGGATGGTTTTCCAACAGGAAGTCCTAAGAAAGTTAGTCACTAGGGGAATTCCCAGGTATTTGGACAGAAGGAAGCCAATGCGAAATCCCAGAATCCTGGCCATGAAAGATTGGGAAGGAATCATGGTGTTGAAGAAAAAGATATTGTATTTCTCATTACTAATCCGAGTACCAAAATCTTGCATAAAGTCTTGCAGTATGGCTTTTAGAGCCCTGGATTCCTGAAGGGAGACTTGACATAATAACATTATATCATCCACAAATTGTTGGTGGGATAAGGGAAGATCATTGCCCCATAGATGAATTCCTTTTAAATGGCCAACTTGAATAACTGATTTTATATATCTTCCCAGCCCTTCCGCAGCCAGAATGAAAAGGAAGGGTGAATAGGGTCACCTTAACAGAGGCCTCTAGATGCATTGAAGGTGTGTGAGGGAGATCCATTAATGAGGATCGATAATACTGGGGAGGAAATGAGAGAAGAAATCCATTGGATCCATTACTGGTCAAATCTAAAGGTTTTCACTATGTTCATAAAAAAGGACCAACTCAGGTGATCATAGGCTTTGGATAAGTCCAATTTTATCATCATACCCTTTGATTTAAGGCTCTTGAGAGAGTGAATTGCCTCCTGGGTAGTGACAATGCCATCCATAATTTGGTGGCTTTGGACAAACCGGTTTGCTCAGGAGAAATCAGGGCAGGAAGAAAGGGTTTAAGACGATTGACCATAATGGTGGAGATAATTTTATATATGATATTACATAGAGAAATAGGTATGAATCCCTAAGGGTCTTCAGAATGAGTTGTTTTTGGAATCAGGGCTATAAAAGTAGAGTTCAAAGAGGGATGTACCTTCCGAGGTAGCCGAGATTCTTAAACCACTTCCAAGATATCCTTACCCAAAATAGGCCAGGCCACTCGAAAGAATTTTGTTTTGAAGCCATCAGGTCCTGGGGCTCAAATATACATCACTTATCAATAAGGTTTTCATCTTTAAATGTTAGTATTGAAGTGGTAAAGGCTCAAATATTTATCTATTTTTGCGTATTTTCTTATAAGGCATGTATAGTGTACTTTTCTTTTTCAAAATTCAACTTTAGTTTTCTTTTTCATAAATTAAAAATTAAAATAAATCTAAATCCATATATATGCTCTCTTCATGTACATGATACATCTATTATTATAACTAAGCAAAGTTCCTTGGTAATGATATGTTTGTTCATGCATGCAACATTGAGTAAGATATAAATATGAAAGTAACTTAACTTGCAAATTTGATAACTTGTAAATGAAACAAATAAATCCATTCTAACTACCTTCATCAAAACTAATGTAACATTGATAGAATATAACATCAAATCCACATCATGAATTTAAAAGTCAATGAAGACATTGTCATACACACAAGTTCAAATTCATGTATTTGTATTCCAAATTTGTCTAGCTATACATTTTTCTTTTCTACAAAAATGGAACTTCATTACCAACATAGATAATGGAAGTTCATGCCCATGAATGACATTATGGAAAAGCAGCCTCACGAATGATCTAGAAATTGGGTGTATGAGTCACCATCGCCACTCTTGGCACTCCCAAGGGCATTTCCAAATTGGTATGCAAAAATTAGATAATCAATTAGTTGTAAAATCCAAAATGCATATAACCAATTTCATTAATTAATGATAAGTTTTTGATCAACTACTCATTCTCCCCATGAAGATCTAAGGCAATGGAGAAGACTGCCCTTCCTAGGTAGATGGTGGAGCACTTGGTGATGGATATAGGCATGGTTCAGGGGTGATTGATAAAGGCATGGTGGAAGAAAAATAGGAAAAAATTAGGGTTTGGGCGATGATACATCCCCATTGGTTGTACGATAGTGGGAATAACCCTAGGGCGAGGGATCACCCTAAGCGGGGAAATTGGAATGTTAAGGGTGGATGATTGGAACAACGAGAAGGGTGGATGGTTAAAGGGTAGGGATGGGAATTGGGAAGGTTTTGGGGAGGTAGCTATAGGCATGAGAGAATTTATGAAGGAAAAAGGTGGTGGGTGTGGCCAACAATACATCCCCATTGGTTGTACAATAAGGCGAAGCACCCTTGGGGGGGAGATTTGGATGGTATTGATTGGAGAAGTGTTCCCAATGATATAGTTTCTTTCGCCAACATGCTCATTAAATAATTAGAGTCAACAAGTTGTCCCGCCAACTATAACAACAAAAAAAGTTCATATAGTTATGCCTATGCATTAAAAATGATAGTTTATCATATTTCACATGAAAAAATGCATAACATCATATTTCCATCCCATTTTTGTGTATAATAGAATGTTGCACTAACTCAGGCATGTGGTCCACATTTCTTTGTTGTTGAGAAGATAACTCCAGTTGTTCATTCATGCTCTTTTTTTTTGCACGAACTCGTCCAACCCTTTCAAATTGTAGTTTAGCTCTCCCTGCTTTTGACTTGTGACCACAACGCCTTTTCTTAATGACTGGGCTCAAGAAACTATGTTTTCTCTTGGTAGTGATCTTGGATGGAGTTATAGTATTGAAAAACATTCTGTTGTATTCTTGACATGCTTTGCTACCAAGTTGTTTAATGCATATGCCTATTACAAATTTGTAGGTATTATGGATCTCAATTTCTCATGAGTTGATGAGTTAACACGTTTCATCTCATCATCTTCAAATAATGCACTATCTAGTCGTACATTGGTCGATTCAACATTATATGAGAAATTATCTAAATCATCAATGCTTGTTTCATTATGATAATTTAGATTGGGAGGATAATCAAAGCATGGTAGAAGCTCTATTTGGATTTTTGGGCCCAATATAGGTGATTCATTCAAATCAAATAAAATTCTAGGAATTTCTGTAGTAGGATTAGTGACATTAGGCAATACATTTTCACCCAAACTAATGTTACTCGCCAGCATCTCAACTTTCAATACATGTTTACAGACATTTCCATTTAGGGCCCACTTGCAATTACAGAAGTGTAGATTGGAATCTTTATATATGACATTGTACCAAATATCATGAGTATTCTTATTTTGGCTACGAACCCAATAATTTTTGTTACTCTTTTCATCAGGCACACAATCTTCATTTGGGATTTGGTTAGCTCTACACTTGGATGAATTCAACTATTCCTCAATTTTTTTGGGTCGTATAAAACCAGCTTCTTTTAAATGTTGCATATGATTGTAATATAATAGAGTCAGTATTAACCGTCATAGCCATCTTAGAGCAATAGTGATGAAGAGTCTTAAGTTTCTTGTTTAGTTCATAATGGCTTCTAGCAAGAAGAACGATATCATCGGCGTAGAGGAGAAGAGTGATGGTAATACTAGCAAGCTCAGTTCCTTTGCACCCCTCGATTTCCAAACACTCCTCTAACCTATCGATGTAAATAAAAAAAAAGGTAGGGAAAGGGGGCACCCTTTCATAACCCCGATATTTCATTTAATATCTTTATACCACCCTTCGGTGATTTTAATATTGGCAACGACCGTCTCGTAGAGGCGAATCATAGCAATCTTCAACTTAGGAGGAATAATTATGATTTCATCAAGTATTTTCCAAATCTTATATTGAGGAATAGTGTCGAAGGACTTTCTAAAGTCCACAAAGTAACAAAATATATTAGCTTTACTATTGCAACATTCCTCGGCAATGATCTTGAGTGACGAGGTGGTCTATAGTCGAGTGGTATCTCCTAAACCCAGCTTTCCCTTTAGCTCTTTTATTGTTCCTTTCAATCCAATGGCTAATTTTCTTTTCCAAAATGAGACCATAAATTTAAGCTAAGATGTGGCTAATCATAATGGTCATGTAATTAGCAGGAAAGGTTTTGTCCCCATTTTTAAATATAGGCACAATAAGGCTTTATGTCCAAGGTTTAGGGAAGCCATGCTTTACAACCAAATTGAGAAGCTTGTGGAGATGAGGAATGAGGATAGATCTTACAAACTTTAAGATCTCAGCTTGGTATCCTTAAATGTCTTTAGCTTTCCCCTAGCAAGATTATTAATTCCAGACTCAACATCCTCAAGAGAAAAGATATCTTCCTTAATATGAGTGATAACGATGTTTCCCATGGTGTCCGGGGAGTCATACAACGTCTTAAGATAGATGTCCCACTTTTCATGAGTCCTCAAGAGAAAAGATATTTTCCTTAATAGGAGGGATAACGATGTTGCCCATGGTGTTTGGGGAGTCATACAATGTCTTAAGAAATATGTCCCACTTTTCTAAGGGGATCAAATGATTATCTTTAGATTTACGAACAAGCATTATCCGCCAAATTTTTTTGGGTGCAACTTTAGAGAGGTGAATAAGATGCTCTTTTCTCTTATTAATATATGACTGCTTCTTCTCTTTAAGGAGGGCTTTGTATATACTAATATTTCAAAGCTTTAAAGTTTCATTAGGAGCGTCGTGAACATGTGGCTCCCAATGAACTATCAAGAGGGCTAATCTAGCCCTAGCCGACCTGCTCTCCTTGACAAATTAACCCACAACCACATATAAAAATTCACAACTCCATTTTGATACATCCTTTTTAAGTGCTTGAAGTGGCCCCTAGCTCCTCTATGGCTGCCCCTTCACCTCCCTGTGTCAAACCATGGTTTCTCTTGGTGGTTTCACACCCACAAGCTTGGGTACAAAGCCCACAGACTTGGGTTCTTTATCCACAAGTCACTTTTGTGTGCCAGTTCTTCCAAAACCCACTATCCTAGGGTTTGGAGTACCTCTCAAGCTACAAATATCAACACTTCCTCTTAGCGAGGGAGGTACCTCCAACACTAGGAAGTCTCCATCAACTTCATCACCGACGACAGTAGTCCATATGGCATCCATCACTGCAGTATACTTTTTACAATTAACCTTGTAATATCGATAGTTCCTTTGCATCATCTCATCTTAACCTGAAGACCTAAACACTTCCATAGGGCTACTCCCTCTAAAGCTAGACTCCCTCTGAGTTGACACGGTCTCCAATGACTTAATCTACTACTGACCTCTTGTCTTACAAGGCCAATCTAAGTTGCGGTGGAACATGTTCCATCATCAACCCAACTCAATCTTACTAGCACTCATTCTCCTGGATCAAACACCACCTGTGCACACCCTCCACTCTCATATATGCAACATCACGATCTAATGAAGAAACTAGTCTGCCAATCTCCATTCCATCACATGAAGCAATCTCGATCAAACCAATATCATCCATGTCAAATAAATCCTCGAGCTTTCCCAAAAATCCATGGAAGGTCAGAGGAAGTTCATGATCAACCACCTACCCCACAAAAAATTGTTTTTCACTAGGTTCTACACAAATCCACCAAAACTCCCAGTCAATCTCACTTCCATGCTATTCAAGACCACATCTCCATGACTTCATTTGAACCCTTTGCTCCATGCTTTAGATAATCTAGCTCCCTTTGAGTTGCTTCACAATGCACACTCTAGTTCACTGGCCCTTCAAAGTCGCTCTGATACTATGTTGTTTTTACGTGATACTAGAGTTTAGGATAGAATCTTAAATCATTGATGTTACCAATCCAAGTATCACAACAAGGCTACTTTGCATAGTATAATAATATACAATAGTAAATCAACACATAGACAAATATAGACAACTTTTTACAAATTTTTACAATCCAACTTTGTTATATTAACAAACTAATAATACAATAGTCTATGGCCTATGTGCCAGTGATAATTGCCCTCATACATCCACTGATATAAGAAAACAACAACTAGGGCTTGGTGTCAGTCCTTTGACAACCAATCTACCCTTACAAAGTACTCTGACTGTCTAGCTGATGTACAACTCCTCACAACTCCCTTAGTCATACCTTGTACACATCTGCTTAGTCCTTTAAATCTCGACCAGTAACAACTGTAATCTGCCTCTATCAATGAACCAACTCCATTAGGTCAATGAACTTGGCTCCAAATGCTCTCTACTTTATTTTTAATCCTTCAATGCATCAACACATTGATACTTCTCTCGAGTTGTTTGCAACTCCATTTTTGAACAACTCTCAACTTCTCACTGCTGCTCCTAAGTTATTTTGGGAATTTCTTCCCACTAGTGCCTTTTTGTGTTGCCCGATGAAGACACACTTAGGGGTGGGGGACTTCCCTCTATCACTATCGAATGTCCTTCTCTAGAAATGAACTTAGGGCATGGAGAACTGAACAACTTTTGTTGTAGATGTCCTTCTCCACAAGACAAATCTAGGGCTACAAATTGCGCCTAGCTAATCAAATTTGTGATCTCTTCTTCTGCCACTTCTAATAATATCTTAGTCCTTCAAGAGACTTGTTCATTAGGGATTGAAGCAACCCTCTACAACCCTCCATAAGTTTATTTTTATGCTACTCCAATTCTGCTTCTTCTAGTAGCCACCTTAGTCGATGAAGGTGGTACTCTAGGCCACACTTGGTCCACTCTCACACTGCCCTCCAATAATCTATGAGCATCCAATACAAATGTCCAATCTAGACTCTATCCTCTAGTAACAAATCATCCTTAAACACATCATCAATACATACCTTAGGGTTGGTGTCTCTCTGCTATAGCCTCTGCTCCTATTTAGGGCTTCCAACAACCTATTATCCCTCTCCAAAATGCTCTAACAACCTCCTAAATACTGTGAACTTTCTCCCTTGTGCTATTGCTGCCATATTTTTCTATCTAAGGTCTTTCCATCCATTGTTTAGGCCTTTTGACCACCTTCTAACTGAGGTACAAGGCTATGACCCTCCTATCTAACTATTGTACAAGACTGCGACTCCTATTAGAGATATGCCCACACACAAATATCATACCAATCTACCAAAAATTACCTTGGATTGCACATAGAGTATCTCAACCCCTCAAAATAGGAAATGGCACCAAATATATACACAAATAGACCCAAACTTGTCCCTCAAGTATGTGCCTCCTCCACAAATCAAACACGACCCTCAACAGTCACTAGAGATCACCCATGGGTCCTTTAATATTCACTAAAGTCTGCTTCTTAGGTTTGTGGCCCAACACAGATTTTCTTCTTGTGATAAGGTGTATATGGAGTATTCTTATGTGTTGTTATATCACACTTCTTTTAGAACTACTCAAATTCATTCCCAAATAATTCTCCATTGTTATTCATCCTGATTGCCTTTAGTTTCCTCTTTGTCTAATTATCCACAAGAGCCTTAAAGTTTTAAATTTGTCAAACACTTCAGATTTATTCCTGACAAAATAAATTTACGTATTTCTTGATAATTCATCTATAAATGAGGCATAAAGCATATAGTTTCCTAGTGATTGAACCAACACATTTCCGAACACATCATTATGGATCCACTACAATATTTATTTTTTCGCCATACTACTAGAGGATAATATTACCTAATTATGTTTCTTGTATAGGAAATGCTCATATAAATCAAAATATAGAGAGTAATTATACAAACATTCTACCATACCTTTACCATGTAGTGCTTGAAGGCCCTTCTTTCTGGTATGTCCCAGTTTTTTATTCCATAGCATAGTCTTATTTCTAAATACTATAGGGTTTTTTTCCTTCTTCAGTTCCATTATGAGGAACAAAGGGATTGTTGCACCCATCACTAATAGTCCTTCTCAATATCTTATATAGAGCTCAAATCTTAACTCCTCTTGGTAATACAATTGCTCCTTGAACTATTCTATACATTTTATTTTCAAACATTGTTTTTACACCTGCATCACTCATCTTGATTATTGAAATCAAATATATGGTCAATACTGTGATGTGTAGAACACCAAAGAGTGTTTTAATCCTTCCATCCATGAGATTCAATGTGAATTTTCCTCGTCTTATGGTTTTGGTTGTCGATGAATCTCCTAGGAAAATGTCATTTCCATCGTACCTTTCATATGCACAAACCACTCCTTGCGACGAGTCATATGATAAGATTCAATTGAGTTAACCAACCATGCTTCAAGATCTACATGTGTGCATGAAAAGGGCAAGTACACATCCCCTACTTCATTTAAAGGTTTTTTCTTCTATAGAAGGAGTATCATAAGATCCTTTTCTTTATGTCTTCTTTTTTGCATCTCCCACATGCCTTTACAATTTTTCCTGGAGATTATATCTTCCTCTAGATTTAGATCTCTTACTTGAGGAACTATTTTTGTTTCTATACTAATAAATCCCTACCAAATACTTAAGAAAACTTGATTAGAAAATATACCCAAAAAATAAAAATAAATAAATAATGATTATTAATTTTTTTTTGTTGGTTTAATCCACAGGGACTTTAAGCCTTTAATCTAGTAATTTATATAATACTTTTGAATAGAATGATCACTAATTAAGCTACGCTGTGTGAGCTACACTATAAAATAGTTAAATTACGTCAATATTTTATATTTAAATATAATTATATATATTATTCATAAATATTAAATGATCACATCTATATGATAATTAGATTGTTAATATATATCCTTCATTATAATAAACTGATTTTTTTAAAATAATATTTTAACATAGTTTTAATAAAGTTAAGAATATTTTTAACTAAAAACTATTAATAATTCGATTTTGTATTATTTATATTTTATGATAATTTAAGAAATATTTAATAAACTTTTATTAAAAATTATAAATTAATTTAAAAATAAACAAAAAAATGTTAATGGGTTTTGGATAGATGGTGATGACTGTGTTGTTAAGGTACTCCTAGATGTTTAAGACAATTATTCAATTCCCCTCTCTATTCGAATGTTATTCTTGGATATGACCACGATATAGCCTCACCACTACCGAACTTTCAAAAAAAAATTAAACAATATAATACATTTTTTTTTTAATAATACAAGCCTTCAAGAAGAAATTTCCCATGTTGAATGTGACATTTCACATGAGAAAAAATGCATTACTAACTCTAAGGTGCTTGCCAAAGTAGAAAGACAAGTTCCAAACATAGGCCACTCTTGGGGTCACCTTAATCATTATAGTTATTCTTTACTAACACCTCAAGTTGTTGTTCGGTTATGTGTTGGTGGATAGGAACACTTCCAAAGAAGAGATGCTTCTTTAATTGAATGAATTATAGGTGTTAGTGCACTCGATGGACCAAAGACTAGAGAAAATTGAAGGTTGCCTTGACTTGCCCCCTGCTCTAGATTTTTCTCCAAGAGATTATGGGGATCCTATCCATGTGGAAGCCTCAAGCTCTAGAAAATATTGAATGTTAACTATGTTCTCTGGTTATTTACTATCAAGTCCTAGTTACTTTGTTTTTTTGCTTGAGTATAACCCTAGAGGCCACTTATTTCAAACAAAGTTTTTGGTATTTTGGTACACTATTACTAAAAAATTTGTGTGTCTCTTAAAGAAGATGAAATTTTATGCCTCGCCTAGTTTCCCTACTAGAAGACCAAGACATATTTCAATTTATTATAGTTATTAGAAATAATGAAAAAACTTGTACTTCGAAAAAAAATTACAAATAAGAAATAAATTACAATTAATTTTATTATGAGCTATATGTGTAATTCTTTGGGTGTTCAACCTTTAGTTGACATGTATCCATTTTATTGCACTGAGACAGACATTCAATAGGCTAGTATGAGGAAAACATATAATTTCTTTTGTGCTCAACCTTGAGATACTTTAGTACCTCAACCATAAATATTTCTAGATTTTGAACTCCTCTCCACAATTTTTTCTCCTTTAGAGTAATTCTAGTTTATCTCACTAGCATTGGATTCTAGTTAAACTCGAGTTTGTATGTATTTAGGGTTCAAATTTGAATTCATCATTACCCTCTAAGAACCCTTTAGCCTCTGATAGAGGGGTATACAGGGGTATACAATTTTTCCCATATAAATCAAATTAAAATAAAAAGTTGCTTATCAAATTTGCAAAGAAAACCATTTCTATTTTTTTCACTTGAAGGATAAAATTTACTTTATAATATGTTTTACCCGTTATTATTTTTGTATTATCTATCTATATATATATATATATATATATATATAAACAATTAGAAAAATGAATTCTAACAATTTCTCTGCATATCTTGATAATTTATTACAGTTGTGTCTTAGTAATGGGAAATGAAGATCAAAACTTTGGTTGTGGTGAAATCTTTTGTTATTCCTAGATAAAAACAATTTCAATTCGAATCAACACCTTAGCCTCTGAGTGTTTGGATTTAAAAATGCAAATTGTTTTACATCCTACTCTTTGATTGCATTTACTACTTTCTTAGCTTTCTTGCATTTATGAATATCACCAGCATGTTTTGTTTATGCCTATTTATTTTGAAGATATGACAACAAACGCTTGAGATTAAAATTGATTAAATCGAGCTATGATTCCTTATTATCCCATTTTCAGTGTTTATTTATTTTTTGTTGATTAAAAATAATGTGAGTTCTATGTTCTTTTACAAATGTTGTCATGCATAGGAATGCACATGTGCACTAATCATTGACTTCATAATTCTTATGAAAAAATATTCTTGTAAGTTATATTTATTTTATGGAAAATTTTGTTGTTGTTGGTTTGGTTTTAAATAGTTGTTTTTTTTCTTTATTGGAAATTACAATGATATCTATAAAATAATACTCTATCTTTATTTTTATCTTTTTAAACTCATTGCAATTATGTGAATAATTGAGTCTTGTAAGAAAGAAAAACAATTTCATTGTATTGAGGAATGATATCCATATTAGATGAAAAGGTAAATGATTCTACTGAATTTCCTCCATATGGTTCCTATATATATTATAAGTAAATGATCCAATGAAATTCTCCCCATTTGATTCATGTGTAGAGCTTAAGTAAATATATATGATTTCTATATGAATTGTAATACAAGTGAACCAATGTCATCTATGTACACTCCTTGAAATGTACTTAAATTTTATGTTTTAAAGATCTTTGAAATGTACTTAAGGTTCATATTTTAAGGAAGATTTGTAGATCTTCACAACTTAATACAATAAAAATTGTGATGTGTGAGATATACATAAAATTTTAAAATATTTTCTCTTTTATATGAAAATAATAATTTATTTTAATTTGTGAGTATTAAAAATCCAAAATATAATTAATCTTTTAATTTGAAATGTGAACTTTCTCTTCAAATTTCATGCTATACAATTCCTCCACTTTAAAAACCCAATCTAGCAAGTGTTAAGGGATTAAGGCAATGGTGTCCTTTGCATTGGGCAAATTGAAGTACCCTTATCCTCCAAAAATATCTTTATAATATTCAACAACATAAAGTATGTATGGTGTTGAAATCTTTATCTAAGTCCCTATTTTGTGCATGGAAAAGAAATGAGGAATCTCATGTGAAATTGTTTTAAATAAAAATAAAAATAAATATTATCAAAACAAAGTATGTATGGTGTTGAAATCTTTATCTACGTCCCTATTTTGTGCATAGAAAAGCAATGAGGAATCTCATGTGAAATTGTTTTAAATAAAAATAAAAATAAATATTATCAAAAGAAAATATAGTAAGTATTGCATGATTGTGCAGAGGCACATAACATTGATATGTAGAAATTACAAGCCTGCATCAATCGTCAATGGGTTTGATCATTAAACTTTATAAATTCAGAATTAAGCTAGTATACCGAGAGATTTAGTCCACATCGTATTAAAAAATACGAGACAGATTGTACAGTGATATACAGAGATTATAAGCGTGCATCCATCGTCAATGGATTTCATCTTTCAATCCTTTTATAAATTCAGAATTAAGATATTCTCCAGTCGTTATGCAGAGATTGTATGTCATCCATCCGGAATTTTTGCATAATATTAAAAAATACGAGCCCTATCATGAGTCTCTCGGTATTCCTGTAACTTCCATAATAGGCAGTGTTTTGCAAAGACAAAACCATTGTGGCCGGCTGATTTAGATCAATACCAATAGCAAGTGTTCACAAAACATATGAATGATGTATATATGTGTTTGTATACCAGTGTTACACATGCAATAATTTGGCCACAAACTCCATAGCCAATGCGATCAGAGGAGCTGATACTCGAAGGACTAGAAAGAGGAGAAGCGACACAAATACAAGGAGGCTCAATGTCAAAGCCAAAGCAACGATGGCAAAGACGGGTCTGGTGTTAATCAACATGTTCTGCAACCATAATAAAAATTTACAAACATCTGAAGCATAAGTAACAGACCACTCCTCCCACTTCATCTAGAGCTGTGGAGGCAAGTAATTTGTTTCTTACAGTGTCAACTCCTGAATTCGTTTTCTCCGTGTCCACTCTACTTCAACCACCTGCAATGGAAGTGTTTTTGAAAATAAACATTAAACTATAATCTGGATTTCATACCCACAGATGGCTAGACATAGAAGTAATGCTTAGTTAGATATTTATTTATGAAAAGTGGAAAGTTCCAGATGATTTGATCAAAGTACTTGAGCCAAATTGGTTGTCACTAGATCTCGCGGCTTTAACAACAGTTCTTTTTAAGATGATCTTGTAATGAATTTGGGAATTAGCTTGTGACGTCTCACGAACTGATCTTCCGAAGTTTGTTTGCAGAGGTAATAACCCGCATAGACCTACTCCGTGGACAGTCCCGCTAACTTTGGCCATGGCAGTAGCAGCCCTGACATCCATTGCTTTTATGAAGAGATTGAAACTAATTTACTCTGGGTGAGTGATGAGGACCAGAATAATTGCAATTGCGATGAATGCATGAGTAAGAAGAAATGCATTCAAATGAATGCGATGGAGAAGAATATATACATGATATGCACCAGTTGTTTACAGTGAAAGCAATCGACTTGTACCACTCCCTCTGCGGCATTGGCATTTGCACGTGGAGGCGGCAAACACAAAAGAACCTGCTCACTCTTGCAGTGAACTCAAAAGAACTATGATTCCGTCGACAGTAGTTTATGTGAAGAGTAGAAGTTATGATTGCTTTAAAGTTGGCTATTGTTGTTCACAATATTGAGACGCGGGCGCTCTTGGCTCTCAAATCTGGTATCATCGATAAATCTGACAGTCTCAAAGACTGGGGCCGCATACAAAGTTTTTCGAATCCTCGCCTCTGGTCAGGCATCATATGTGATCACAGTAACAATGTGATAACTTTCCTGATATCTCCAACAAGGAACTCAGGGGAGTAATTTCAGCTCAAATTCAATTGTTATTTGACCTCAGGACTCTGAATCTGAGCACCAATCTTTTTTCTGGCCAGTTCCAGCCCACCATTTTCAATCTCAACAAACTTCAATTGCTGGACATCAGTGGGAACGAATTCCTCGAACATTTTCCCGTCGGCGTCTCACGGCGCGACTTGATGCAAAAGGAAACAAATAACTAGCAGCTGCAAGAAAATATTGGTTGAGCGGTAAATATAATTTCAAATTTCTGATGCGAAACGGCAACAAATAACTAGCAACTGCAAGAAAACATTCGCTGAGCAGTAAATATAATTTCAAATTTCAAATTTCAAGCCGTAAATATAAATTCAAATTCGTCTGTCGTTCTTATTTACAGGTTCTGTCTACTCCAAAAAATGGAACCATCGGAAAACACAGAGTAACATGCATGCTCAGCGCATCGCATCTCAGACGCATCTCCGAATACATAGCATGTTTTATGTATGGTGGGAATGGTCAACATGACATCCAGTACTGTTAGACATTGTTTTAAAGACATTAAATATCCAATAGCATAGGATTTATTAGTTGCCATGCGATAGGGCGACATTGTGATTAAAAAGAAGAAATTAGGTGCCGTCATTGTCAAGATTATCACGGCACACATTGTCAGATAATTAAGGACTTTGGTACCATAATCATCTATCTCTATTTACGTTTAAATTTTTGTGGTGGGATAGGATGAAATTTGACGGGACAGGCAATTTGCCTTTTTTTTCAATCTTCTGTAATAAAGTGATTAGTCGGCATTGAAATGCGCATTAGAGTTGCGGAAACCATTAAATTTGACGGACAAATTTGGAATTGAATGGGAGGCGGCCGGCCCACGAGTATAGTTAAAGCAGTAAATAAAAGTCATTTGGCACTTGCGGCAATAATAGGTAGCCGGAAAAAAAGGCAATTCCTATTTCTTACCCTATAGGAATTTTAATGTGGCCTGACATGGGGCCGGTATAAGGCGATACAACACGCCGCTAGGTGATGAGAGAGAAAAAAAAAATAGCGGCGTGTTGTATCGCCTTATACCGGCCCCATGTCAGGCCGCATTAAAATTCCTATAGGGTAAGAAATAGGAATTGCCGAAAAGAATGTCATTTGGCAGATGTCACATTAATAGGAAACAAAGTGTCGGTGAAGTTAGGGTATAGCTTCAACCATCGTTAAGGTTATTACTTTGGTGCTGGAATTGTCTACACAAATTAAGGAATGGGATAGTGTCCCCGGTCAAGTACCATTGAAGCCACAAAGGGAAAATCAGTAGAGAATATGTGTCCACATTGCATTATGAGCAGAAAATATGTGTCGGCGATGTTAGATGAAAAATCCGTGGGGAAATTTAGAAAGGTAAATTTTGAAAATTTAACGTACTTGGAATGAGAATTAAATATAAAAACTAAAATATATAATAATATTTAAAAAATAAAATAAAAAATAATATTAATTTTAAGTTTTAAATAAAATTAAATGAAAACCAAAACTTAAAATAAAAAACCTTATCAATACCTATTTACCATAATATCAATCATTCACACCACACATATAAAGTAATTTGACTAAAGTATAGATATACCCAGGCTTAGTACATGTATATATTTGTTAATTTTGGTCATTTTTTTCAACTTATTTCTATCAATTTTAGATTGAAATACTATATGCTCATTTCTTCACCAAATGCAATGAGTGTGCCGCGGCGTCTAATTTCGGGCCAGTTGAAGGCAGAGTCTATCATAATCAAGTTTATTGAATAAACCTGAGAAGCTCACAGGTGTGGAACACCACCTGGAGACTACCTTTGTAGAACACGCTCTGCCTTACATTCATTACATGAGAAATATATATAATTTACACAGATATAGGGAAGTTGAAACAACACTCTAGAAAACAGGAACAAACTCCTAATCTAAGGTTCAGTTTGAACCGACACTCCATTAAGACATTTCTTCATTAATCTCAACACTCCCTCTTAATGGGGAAACGGATTCACACATACGCCTAACACTTCCCTAAACAATTCAAACTTGATTCTACCAAGAGGTTTGGTAAAAATATCAGCAGCATTGTCACAACTATTACAATACTCAATAGGGATTTCTTTTGATTGAACTTTTTCCTTGACAAAATGAAATTGTGTATCGATATGCTTTGTGTTCTTATGGAATACTGGATTATTTGCAAGTTTGATGGAGCTCCAATTGTCGCATTTAATCACTGTTGCAACCTCCTGCTCTTCTCCAGCATCAAGGAGAAGTCTCCTCAACCAAACTGCTTCACATGTTACTGCACACATAGCTTGATATTCAGCTTCCGCAGAAGACAAGGATATTGTGTTCTGTTTTTTGCTGCTCCATGTAATGGCCCTGGATCCAATGTTGAATGCATAGCTTGTTATGGATCGTCTGTCATCTACATTTCCAGCCCAATCGACGTCTGAAAAAACGTGTCAATCTAACATCACACGAATTAGTATAAACAATACCAAAATCTAAGGTTCCTTGGAGATACCTTAAAGATAACAAGACGAATAAAAAACAATATAATTAGCGAAATAAAGATAACAAAAACATATAACAATAGTATAAATCATGAAATAACATAAGTACATATCACTCTATGTTGTCATCACCCTGATTATCTTCCTCGCTTAGCATCATAACATTGTTGTTCTCAAAAATATGTTTTGATCTAGGGTTGTGTCATAATACGAACCACTAATCCCTATCCAACACATCTAGGTAAAAAAACACCTCGTTGTAATGTTTGGGGAAAACATAAGGCTCCCTAGCTTCATGCACATCTTTCTAGATAGATATCAGCCTGCGATCTTCCTTTACATTATTCTAATCATAGGTGTCCCACCACTTGCACCTAAAAATAACGCATTGGAACAAAGAGAAGTAAACTTGAATGGTCACTTGTATCTTTCCAACATAACCTAACGTCCCCTGTATTAGGTTTTGATCGCACTGGCTAGCACGACTATATTGGTTGAACTCAACTTCCACTCCACAGTGTTGTGTCATTCATCCATCATTGGCATCGCCCGTGCGAAAATGATGTCCATATGCCCACTTAGATGGGAACAAATGTGCCTATAAAAAAGTGAAAAAATCACAGTGTCATGTGTCTAATAACCCGAACATAATTAAAAATATAAAATATAAATGTTACAATTCAAAAGTGATTATGAAGTAAAAAAGGTACAAAAAGAGATTATTACCGAGTTGTTGCACCCAATCCCTATGTTTAGTGCATCCTCTTCAACATGTGGGTAATGACTAGATGCACGTTATATCTCTCTAACTTGATCAGCAAACCAATTATTAGGGCATATCATTGGCATATTTTCTTTTAAATGATTAGGATAAGGCGCACTTCTACCATTCAACCATTTGAATTCTTTCTTGTCACTATCCCATTTCCTCCTCTTTTGCTCGTACAATGCGATGCACAATTGTGTTGCTTCCATATTGTAAAGAATGAATTTGTTGATGGCTTCAATTTCTGAATTCCCATATGAAATCAAACCAACATATATAGTACGTATGAGATCAAAATATGCATTAACATGAAGTTCAGTGTGAATAGTTAATGTGTAGAAATTTTACAAATGATAAGCCACTTACTCTTTATCATGTGCCTCTTTCCATTCATCTAGAGAAGCTCACCTTCTCTTTTTTCTTCATCCCTTTTGTCGTCCCAAATCATCACACTTGTTGTATTGTTGATCTGATTAATGTTCTCACTGGCATAATAGAAAGAATCATACGATAGATATCCCTCTACTATAGATCCCTTGGGTTTTTCTCTTTGTCAACAAAACCTTTCAATCTCTTCATGTACCTCTCTAAGAAGAATATCCAATGATAAGAAACCACCCTAACTAATTCAACCTCATCTACCAGGTGAATTAGAAGGTGAACCTGCAAGTCCATGAAACTCGTCGGCAATTCCTTCTCACACATACAAACAACCTCAGCTATCTCTTGATGCCACCATAGAATGCTAGCCATATGAATCTCCTATGATGTGATCCAATAAAAAAATGCAGATAATTTAGATATGGCACGTCATAGGTCTTGGGGGAAGTCATGGTTCACACACACATGCATGAGTAGAGGATAATGACATTGCACATTGAATAGTACATTATACAAAAATAATTATAAAATATCTCATTGCATAAAAAAAACAGAAAATAATAAAATCATGTTTTTGACATATATACTCTTAGAAGTTTCAAATGGTCATGTGATTTCAACCCCGACAATGGTCTTCCACGGTGAAGCAACGACATAGTGAAGACCCATATAAAGAAGAAACCCTCAAACTCATTATAACTTCCTTTGCCAAAGAAAGATCATCTTTCTTTGAAATACATAGGACATAACCTTCTTTAAAAGACTAAGAGGGACAACCACTTATCTAAGTTCTTGTCTTGTCCAAAGTTTCATTTTAGTTTTTTAAGAAATAAGATCTCTCCTAACAACCAATGTGTCATTTTCTTTCAATGAAATGTGCCTCCATAAATAAGATGAAACATTTTTAACTATATGAATAGGATCTAGTAAGTGGGTAATCTTAAGATGCTCCCAATATGGGAGCTCATAAAAGACAAATTTCATTTTCATCCTAGTGGGAAATTTCTCGACATAGGTGTTGAAGAATTCTGGATCATTGAACATAGGCTCCCCATTTGAATCAAACATTTCTGCAAACTTGATGGCAGGGTTACCCCCGCTTACACCCATAGTATGCATATAAATGCATCCACTCATTAGTCCTGGGTATTTAACTCTCAAAGGAGTCAAATCATCAACCTTCAAATGGTTAAGGCCCTCTTTTATTAGTTCCTTTATATCGGAACTCAATCACCCCGCTTCAACCTCCTATCGGGACTATTTACCTCCTCATAACCTTCATTATCCCTTTTATTAAAGCCTTCCTTAATCTCTCTTATCAGGACTGTTAAAACCCTTCCTAACCTTTAAACAACCCTTTAAGCCCGCATATATAGATATATATATATATATATATATAACCTTTCCCTCTACTAACCTTGGTTAATATATAATTATCGTATAAAAGCTTCTATCAGCGCTCTTTTCGTTCACAAACCATTTATAAAGGAAAAAACCCATTTACAAAGGAAAAACCCCACAAACATACCTTTTGCCTTTGTATGGCCTCTGCACACTTTTTGAGATCAACTTTATTGCAATCGGGGTATCGCTTCTCCCAGGGTCATTAACACATACATGTCCCCTTCGCATCCGATATGCGATTGAACTGTCGGACTTCAAAATTTATAACCCCGTACTCATAACTTCATCGGGTCCACTTATCGGCACTTCACATTATCACAAGTCGCTTTCCCTTCACCCTTCTCTGATCAAACGACTTGTATATTAATCTTCTGCCGTTGATCTACACATAGTAGATCTGACGGTTCACCCCAACTTCGGATAGACCACGAGCATACGGATTAACTGCTCGATAAAGAATTTTTTCCCTTCCTCCCTTGTGCTATGTGTCAGCCACTAAATGGGATTGGATGCTTGACCCTCAATACCACTTACCATTTCTTTGCCGCCCGAAATACCACTTAAGGTTTGTGAAACCCGCTTTTCACTGTGTTGTCTCCTACGCTCTTTGACCGAGTGATGACCGTTGATCTATACAATCGATGGCTCTCATCCTTTGTCGCCTACATCGTTGATCTATAAGATCCAACAATACTTAAACTTCAATGACTCGCTTCCTCCTTCGTCCTTTCTTTCATGAGTTTCACTGTTTCTTCAGCATTTCTCTATGGTTTTGGGTTATTTCTTCAGGGTTTTGACTTATGTTCTTCCGATACTCAATTCACTCCTGGGCTTGAGTCCTCTGCGAATTCTTCACATCGCAGCTTCTACAAAGCTTACTGTGCTCCTTCAACTGCATTCAATAGTCCATTATGATTCCTCTAAATCATTCTCTTCTCTGCCTGTTCTTCTGAACTCTGCTTGTAAACACTGTTACAGAACCTACGACTTCATATATCATTTATTCATTAAACACTCATTTTACATACTAACACAGTTATGAAACCATCCATTGTATATATAAATATGAAAAAATGATACATATCGAGACTCTCTGTCTCTCAAAGGCCTGATCTTCAGTATCAGTGGCCTCCCTCCCATTTACTCTGCCCGTAGACTTACATTTATACCAGAAAGGCTCTTTTGAACTAATTCTGGTTCCAATCCTAAATCTATTGAACTGACTCCTAAATCCTCTATGCCCACTTCTAATTTCATTTAATTCCTAAGAACTTGCTCTAGTTCCTCGAATCATGAAACTACCTAGAGAGTTATAATTGACTTCAAACACTCTCATCATTATTAACCACTCATGTTCTCCTTTATTCGAGAGCATTTACAAACAACCTCACACATCTAATTAATTCCTATCCTATCCACTCAAAAGCCTAAATATTACATTAATTCAACACTTGTACACTAACTTCTCTAAAACACATGACCCCCTATGTCTACTAAAGTACAATGATTTTCCTTAGGTTGAATGGTCCTGCATCAGACTCCCAAAGTAGAAAATATTCGTGATCTCCTGATAATGTGTTTTCATGTGTTGATAGAAACCTCTAGGGTCCCAAACTTTAGTTTGTAACTGTCTGAAAGCTCTGCACCTTTTGTTGCTACTGTATGTCTGTTATTTTCTGTTTCATCTTCCTCTCCTTGTCAATCAGGTTCAAATTCTAATTGATCATGTTTTCTGTTGTCATCAACTTTCTCTCCATGGCCTGTTTCATCATCAGCTGCCACAATTCTTCAATTTCTTTTTCCAGCACATCTTTGGACTAGTCCATACTCTGCCTCTTACTTCTACCTCTTTCTCTTTGTTTCAGGTTGTTGCTGCTATCCACTAACTCTTCAAACTGTTGTTGGTTACTTTTACTTTGTAGTTGTTGGTCTACTTTTTCTTCCACTTTTGCTCTTGCTCCAACTTTTGCTATGCTTACTGCCTCCCAATCATCTTTACCCTCTTTCATGGTTATTTCTATCTGCACTGAATCATGACTTTCCAACATTCTCTCCAGTAATTGAGAATCTATGTTCCATGGATTGAATTCTTCCATAGAATCTTCTTCTTTCATCTTTATTTGGCTGCTCATTTGTGCCAAATTTTCTTTAGCATCTGCAACAAAACCTGCACTCACAAAACACTTGTTAAAATAAAAAACATAAGGCTTCTGTTCCTTATCTTGCTTTGGCAACAATTCAGTTCGCTGCTCTGTTTCTTTCTCCTCTGTCAGCACATCAGTATGCTATTTTGAATACTCAAAAGAATTCATGAGACTGTCAACTAGTCTCTCCCCCACATCATTTGCTCTAATGATGTCTTCCTGCTCTTATCCACTGTAGTGAACTCCTTCTTCTGCAATCACACTGTCATACTCTAAATTTTCTAGCAAATATTCCAGCAATGCAATTTCTTTGTGACACTTCATAAGTATTTCATCATCACTTATGTTTCCTGCATTTATAAACAAATTATTAGTTTGGAAATCATAAGGTTCAACAGTCTCAATTGTTGCTTCATATATCAGCTCTTCAAACTGAATTTCATCTCCTTCTTTCACAAGAACTTGCTCCTGTGTTGTCACATCTTCACACATCCATGCATTGTTAAGTTCTTTCTGCTGCAATAAATCACTGCTTCTCTCATTTAAGAGACATTCTCCCTTGTCTTTTACTCCAAAGTAGTCATCTTCTAAAAGATACCTTTCCATACTTCTGACAGCTTCAAGAGATTGCTTATTCTCTGCAAAACACTCTTTTGTTAGTGTTCTTTCTCCCAAGGTTAAATCCTTTGCATAGGTTTCTTCCTTCTTAACATCTTTCAGTAGATGTTCTTCTTTCTTACTGACTGTCTCAACAGTTTCCATGGCTATTTCCACTATGCCTATCATCATAGTGAACTAATAATCCTTTACTATGTTTTCAGCTAACATAGTCTCTTCTTCAAGTTTTCCATTAATCTCTTGTTGTTTACCTTCTCCAAGAGCTATCCTTGTCTCACCATCTGCATTAATATTCTCTTGTATTTGTTCTGCATCCACAGACAAACTATCAGTCTTAAAAACATAAGACCCTGTGGTCCCACTTGATGATTCAACCATCATATCTCCTTGTTGTTCTAAATCCTTCATATGATTCAAAAGTTCTTCGATGATCTCCTCTTCAATCTCCTCAAGCCCTTCACTTGATTGCTTGATATGTTTCCCCAAATGTATATGAGACCTATCTATCTCATCTTCTTCTAAAACAGAATTTAGATTCTGCTTGTCTTCTTCCTCCTTTATGACAATATCAACAAATTGTCTTTCTTTACATGTTTCACCTGCAAAAATACACAAATTGTCAAATTTAAAACCATGTGACCCTTTGGCCTCACTTGAAGTTTCAGTCTTCAAGTCTTCATCTTCACTTTCTCCCAAAATTTCTCCCTGTTCTGGTTCACAAATGGACTCTTCCATTTCCAACTCAGCTTCTTTGAGTTTTTCCATCAGCCACCTCACTTTTGTTGTAGCCTTCTCTGCATCTCATGCCATTCCACTGGCTTCTTCCTTAATACCCAACCTTGTCTCTGGCTTTCCTCAAGTATTCTCCTCAATGCATCGAGTTGTTATTTTAACTCGGCAATCTCTTTGTCAATTTCCTCTTGACTCATCCTCTTTCCATTTGCCTTGGCATCCTCTTTCTTCATATTTCTTTCGCTGTGGCTTCTCTCTGAACCTCTGCTATGACTATCAGTAGTCATATTCTTCTTTTCTTCCTTCATGAGCTTCTCATTCATCTACAACAAGCCTCTGCAACAGCTAGTCCTCCTTGCTGCAATCTTACCTCACTAAGCTCTCCTCACTCAATCTTTTGGTATCTGGAACCTCCTCTTGCGCAACACCTTTGCTCCTTCTAGGTTTCTGCAATCTCTCACTCTCTCTTGAGAACACTTCAGCTGTCCTCTTTGTCCAACCTCTTGTTGGATTTTTCATGTTCACTACCACTTCTCCTTCAGAGTGTTTTCCTTACTCTGCCCTCAAGAATACATTTGGTTCTCCTCTCACAGCTTCTCTTGCTGTCCTTTGCTGAGATGCTTCATCTGCAACCACAATATTCAATTTCAATTTGAAACAAAACACACTATCTTACCTCCAAGATCTATGTATGATCTTGTTCTCCCATTCTTCTGCACTTTGAATGGATTGTCCTCTGTTTGGTCTCCAAGTCCTCTTTCCTTCAGAACTTGTACTAAGCAATCTTGCTCTCACTTTTCTTCAAGGAATCCTCTATTCCTGTCTACTCCAAGCCTCTGCTGGAACTGCTACAATCTCCCAAGAACTCCAAAAGTTCCCCTACAATCCTCTGTTGTAGCCTCTATCATTCATCAATTAACTTATGCACATTACCTTCTTCTGTGTGCAAACTCCTTTTCATAGGAAATCTTTCCCCGCTTTGATTACAATTCTGCTCTGATACCAAATGATGGCAGGGTTACCCCCGCTTACACCCACAGTATGCATATAAATGCATCCACTCATTAGTCCCAGGTATTTAACTCTCAAAGGAGTCAAATCATAAACCTTCAAATGGTTAAGGCCCTATTTTATCAGTTCCTTTATATCAGAACTCAATCACCCCGCTTAAACCTCCTATCGGGACTATTTACCTCCTCATAACCTTCATTATCCCTTTTATTAAAGCCTTCCTCAATCTCTCTTATCGGGACTGTTAAAACCCTTCGTAACCTTTATACAACCCTTTAAGCCCACATATATATAACCTTTCCCTTTACTAACCTTGGTTAATATATAATTATCATATAAAAGCTTCTATCGACGCTCTTTTCCTTTACAAACCATTTACAAGGAAAAAACCCATTTACAAAGGAAAAACCCCGCAAACATACCTTTCGCCTTTGTATGGCCTCTGCACACTTTCTGAGATCAACTTTATCGCAATCGGGGTATCGCTTCTCCTCGGGTCATTAACACATACATGCCCCCTCCGCATCCGATATGTGATTGAACTGTCGGACTTCAAACTTTATAACCCCGCGCTCATAACTTCATTGGGTCCGCTTATCGGCACTTCGCATTATAGCAAGCCGCTTTCCCTTCACCCTTCTCCAATCAAACGACTTGTATATTAATCTTCCGCCATTGATCTACACATAGTAGATCCGACGGTTCACCACGACTTTGGATAGACCACGAGCACGGGGATTAACTGCCCGATAAAGCGGTTTTTCCCTTCCTCCCTTGTGCTACGTGTCCTCCACTGAATGGGATCAGATGCTCGACCCTCAATACCACTTACCGTTTCTTCGTCGCCCGAAATACCACTTAAGGCTTATGAAACCCCCTTTTCACTGTGTTGTCTCCTATGTTCTTTCACCGAGCGATGACCGTTGATCTATATGATAGATGGCTCTCATCCTTTGTCGCCTACGCCGTTGAACTATAATATCCAACAATACTTAAACTTCGACGACTTGCTTCCTCCTTCGTCCTTTCCTTCATGCTTTTCATTGTTTCTTCGACATTTCTCTATGGTTTTGGGTTATTTCTTCAAGGTTTTGACTTATGTTCTTCCGCTACTCAATTCACTCCTGGGCTTGAGTCCTCTGCGAATTCTTCACATCGCAGCTTCTACAAAGCTTACTCTGCTCCTTCAACTGGATTCAATAGTCCATTATGATTCCTCTAAATCATTCTCTTCTCTGCCTGTTCTTCTGAACTCTGCTTGTAAACACTGTTACAGAACCTACGACTTCATATATCATTTATTCATTAAACACTCATTTTACATACTAACACAGTTATGAAACCATCCATTGTATATATAAATATGAAAAAATGATACATATCGAGACTCTCTGTCTCTCAAAGGCCTGATCTTCAGTATCAGTGGCCTCCCTCCCATTTACTCTGCCCGTAGACTTACATTTATACCAGAAAGGCTCTTTTGAACTAATTCTGGTTCCAGTCCTAAATCTATTGAACTGACTCCTAAATCCTCTATGCCCACTTCTAATTTCATTTAATTCCTGATAACTCTCTTTAGTTCCTCGAATCATGAAACTACCTAGAGAGTTATAATTGACTTCAAACACTCTCATCATTATTAACCACTCATGTTCTCCTTTATTCGAGAGCAATTACAAACAACCTCACACATCTAATTAATTCCTATCCTATCCACTCAAAAGCCTAAATATTACATTAATTCAACACTTAGTACACTAACTTCTCCAAAACACATGACCCCCTATGTCTACTAAAGTACAATGATTTTCCTTGGGTTGAATGCTCCTGCATCAAAACTCCTTCTCCTTCTTTCTCTCATATGCACTAAACCATTTAGATGGTGTCATTATTGCAAACCTTTGGGTTCTCTCTGGTCTACCATTGAAAGCGGATGTTGCTCTTTTGTAAGGGTGTTATTCTAGGAGGAATACCCTGGAGTAGTCATACACTGTCTTTCGTAGGTGGTCAAACCGCCTAGCCTTCAGAGAAGGTCCACAACATTTACGTCCATGATACCCTTTTAGTACAAGACCTATGAAATTATTGTACACAAGGCATGTTAGAGATCATGAAGATTAGAACAATTGCAGTGAATTAAATTAATATGCGAAATCATATTGTCACGGATATAAACAAATCAATAAAAATGTAATTTACTAGAGAAAAGTCCTAATCCTAGATAATCATGTATGGTGTAAGCACATACGCCATACAACATAAAACTCCTCTATGTTGTGATGGGTCTTGATACATCATACACATATATCCCTTCCCATAATTCCTTCAATTCATCTACCAATGGTTGTAAGTAGACATCCATATTCTTCACTTGTCTTCTACCAGGGACTATGAGAGCCAACATAAGATGTTCATTCTTCACGAACAACCATGGGGGGATATTGTTATTGATCACTACTACATGCCAAACATAATAGTTGGTGTTTTGGAGGGAATATGGGTTGACGCCATCCATGGATATGCTGAGTCGTAGACTTCATACTTCATCCTTAAATTTTTCAGGCCATGTATCCTCTATATGCTTCATGGTTATTGAATCTATTGGGATTCACATAACTCCCAACTCACTTCTGTGTGAGGCATGTCATCCCTGCAACATAGCTAATTATTTGCAATGAAAGAGCCTTTGAATCCTTGGGATTATATGCATGTGCCTTAATATCTTATGAGGAGGACCGTGTCATTTACCTATTTTTTATTTATTTACGATACCTGTCATGCCCACATTTTGGACATATCTCTTTGCCTGCATATTATCCTCTATATAGAATACAATCATTCAAACATGCATAATATGATATGTACTCAACACCCAATATTTTCAACAACTGATTTGCCTCTTCACATATACGCGAAAAAATGTTATCAATCGGAAGAACTTATCTTTGAATAACCTACAGTTGGTGGGGAATATAATTGTACAATGTAAATATTTAATGTTCATAAAATGGACCATTTTTAATGTTGATTGTGTGACAAGATTTCTCAAAATATAAGGGACCTGATTAATAATGTAGGTGAATTACCTCAATATTTTAGAGAAACATGCATTAACCATGCCAAACTTTGCTTTCAAGTTGTACAGTAACATCGTTGTCCGCAATTGAGTACATTTTGACTTGCTGCCAGGTCTAAAGAGAGGGGTGGTGGAAGAAGATTTCAAGCTTTCGAATAAGGTATCAATGATATGAACATCATTCCATAGATCATCATTCTAGAATGCATCTAACAACATTGCCTCCATGGAAGTCGTATCCCATAATTAATCATCCATGCCAAACTCTATTTGATTGCTTCCATTGCCAACTTGTGATGAAGAATACTATTGTTGTAGTCATTCTTAATTGGTGAATCTAGACGTAGTGGGAATTGAATAGGTGGTTGATTCAACCATTCTTTGTATACTTCATCTCTGAGTCTTGCTCTTAATGCAACTTTCTCTTTATTTGACGTTCTAGTGGGGTGCACCAAAAGATGGTAGGTGGGTCGCTCATCATCATTAGAATCTTAATTTCAAAAAATATTGAACATTAGTACATCAATGATATTAGTAAGCACATCATGAATGGAATTGGTTTCTTGAAATTACATTATACCAAACAATTATTAACATCGTTGATCTAGGATTGCGGTTGGAAGAATATGCCATGTTCCAATTGGCAAGGTGAAGTGGCTGTCTATTTTCATCTACCAACTGCTTGCGATATGTTGCGCTTGATAAGAGCTTCCAACGTTTTTTAAGTGGAGGAATGTTTTATACATATGAACTCGATTTTGAATCAACATCCTACAAATTTGGATACATTTTTATTCAAATTGATATGGATTAAAAAAAAAAATCAATTAGATAATCGTAATATAAATAAAATATTAACTTATTATATATGGAAAGGGAGAACTCAACAAAGGAATTTGATCAACAATATGGAACGAGATGGAATTTGAAGAATTGGTCATTTGATATTATGAAATTTTCTCCCCACATTTCAGAAAAATAAAAATTTATTTTTTTGTACATATCTAAATTAATTTCGAGAACCATATAACCACAATCTTAATTTCAATATAATTTTCAAACTATTTTTCAAGAATAAGGCGACTTTAAGCAAAAAATGTATACTACGAATTACTGTAACTCATGTGGATGCATCCTAAAGGATAATTTGAGATGAATATGTCATTTTATGTGAAAATAAAATTTCAGATGACTTTTAAACCCTATCGATGATCTTATTAGGACTAACCGCACCAATGTGTTTCAATAATAACAACATCGAGGCATTAAAATAATCACCACACCAATTTCTGACATTTCGAAAATAAAAAAAATATTCTATCATATCAGTGCTCTTGTTAAAAACAACATTGATACGTTTAAATAAAAACAACATCGATCCACGCTTGTTTCTGGGATTTCAAAAATAAAAACAAATTCTAAAGTGTTTGTACTCTTATAACAACACCGATGCATTTAAATACAAACCACACCATTGGATTAAAATATTAACCACATCGATTTGGGATTTTGAAAAAAATAATAAAATAAAAAATCTACCAGAATGGTGCATTTAGAAAATTTGGTGCCTCGGCAATTTCGGTGTGCTTTACTTATAAACACACCGGTGTTCTTTACTATTGAACACACTGATATTCAGATTAAGTGAAAAAAAAAAAACACGATTTTTTTGTCTCTTTTTTTTTTTAAATTGAAAAACGAGCGACAATTGATTTTTTGAATTTTAATTTCATAAAGTCTTTTAAATAGTAAAAATTTATTTATTGTTTCATTATTTTTCCCAAAATTTTAAGGGAGTTATTTGCAAGAGAGATATACCGAGAGCATTGTGCAACATCATAATACTTTGGAGCAACGGGACTATTCAAAAGATCAGAAGGGAAGGTATGACGATTCACTCAAAACAATGCATTAGTAAAAAAAAAAATGTTGATTTTACTAATAAATTTTCTTAAAACTTTTGTTAGAGTTTTATTAAAAGTGAGATCATTTGCAATAGAGACATATTGGGAGCACAGTGGAGCAACATAATATTTGGGAATTGCAAAAAGATCAGAATTTCAAAGGTATGGTGATTCACTCAAAACCATACATAGAAAAAAAATGAAATTTTACTATTGATTTTACTGTTAATTTTTTTTACAATTTTTGCTAAATTTATTCAAAATTCAGGAAAAAAATTAAAAATTCTACATAATAAAAAATTTACTATTGATTTTACTAGTAAATTTTTTTATGATCTTTGTTCCTATTTAGATTTAATTAAAATTCAGATTAAAATAAAAAAATAAAAATAATTCAATACTTACCTTAAGTCCTTGTTTTTTCTTGCTTATGTGATTGCAAATTTTCACCTTAGGGTTTAACTCCCTCTATCACTTCACAATTAGGGTTTTCATTTTAGGCATTTTAGATTTAATGGGTTTGTGTACTTACTATATATAGGGTGTTTGACATGTAGAGTAGGGGTATCATTTATTGAATTAGATCCAAACCACGTCAGTCGTGTCCTTTTTTTTGTTAAACGAAGCTTATTTCTTGGTGCGCCTTGTGTAATATAATGCACCGGTGTTGATACTTCTATTGTTACATACCGCACTAAATCCTGTCGGCCCTGTCCAATTTGTTTATCGGTGCACCCGGAGTAATATTACGCATTGACTCGCCTCTGTCAAATAACATTGTTAAGTGAAGGTGGTGCTTTTATCATTACAAATCACACCATCATAATATAAAATTAATTTTCGTTGTCGATGTTGAACAATTAAACACCCGATGCGTTTAGTAGATTAAACGCATTGGGGTGTTTATTCAAATAACTGCACCGGAAACCATAACTCTTTTAAGCTAAAAATGATTTGACTTATGTATAAAATATATTTATGGTTTCTGTATTAAATGATATAGGTTGTATATTGATAAAAAAATTCTAAGAAATTGTCAAGTAACAAAAATATTGATCAACACAATTATTGAATTACACAATATTGATGTACACAATATTGAATTACATGAACTCGAATTGTATTAAAAAACAAGAAGCAAAGAATTGCAAAACGCACCAAAAATACTAAACCAAGAATGCAACAGAAGCAAAAACCAAGAGTGTAACTAGGAAGCGAGAGCAAGGGTGCAAGACAAACTAATCCAACCATATCATATTTTAACCTTTTATAACACTTATTTCTCTTAAAAATCAATCCCAAAATTATTATTATTTTATTTTGTGGTTTATGAGAGAACTTTGATTCACATTGATTCTAATTTACAAGAATTTTTTATTAGTTTATCATAATTAAAATGATTTTGGATATTTTCATCTAAGAATTCATTATTATTTATGAGTTCTATTTTTATTGAGGATTTTATGTTTAAACTTGTTTTAAGATTTAATGAGTTTTAATCTAGAAAATAAATATATTTCATTACATTTATTTTATATATTAATTAAAAAAAAATACTAAATAAGTGATAAGTGTAAGGAAACTTGATAATGGCATAAGACCTAGAGGCATAAGACCATACAAGTGGTGTAGTTTTCCTTGAATAACAGTGATAAGTCAATCTACATTAGTGGTTGTCCGCATTGTTGGTTTGACAAATAAATTATGATAGGTTTTCCCACCATTAAAATATATGTTTCGATATGGGTCTAATAATTACATTGTCTTAACCACTAACCATGAAAAAATAAATAGATACATCATATTCTTCTTCATCATAACATCATGTGATGCGTGAATCACTCAAAATAGCAACGATGGTTGTACCCACGGTTTGGCAAATGAATTATGATAGGTTGTCCCACAGTGAAAAAAAAAAAAAATACATTAATAATATATTTACAACATCCTTTTGTGAACCTAACCATTAAAATAGATGTTTTGGTATGGGTATAGTAGTTATAATGTCTTAACCACAAACCATGAAAAAATAAATATATACATCATATTCTCCTTCATCTTAGCATCATGTGATGTGTGAATCACTCAAAATAGTCTCTCCATGACCACATAAAGACAAAGGGTGGGTGTGTGTGTGTGTTAATCGAGCATTTGGGGATTGAAATTTGATTTTAATTTTTTGAAAGTTGATTATAGTTTGTGAATCTGTCAGTGTCTAGATTTCATGTTCCATTTAATAAAAAGATTTGACTAAACAAATAATCAAAGGACCAAAGTAGGACTAGAGCTTATTCATTCTTTTGGAAGGTTGGGATTTAAAAAAATTGGATAATATACTTATTATTTAAAAATTTGGGTTAAAGTCAAAGGTTATTGAGTGGGAGTGGGTAATTTACTTAGCTTTAGTGGTGAAATGAAGTGTAATGGCGAAATAATATTTTAATGGTGGAAGTGGAATATCCAACGAGGCTTCTGGGTTTTCGAGAAAGGGATACCTTCAAATATTTGTGTCACATTACATATTTATCTTCTAGTAGCGAATGCGGGTAGTGGTTTGGCATTAGCGTCTCGACACATAATGTTAATATCTCACATTGCAAGTATCCTTTCCATTTCCAAATTTCATTTGCTAGCACTTTGACACCCACTGCCTCCATGACTCATCCATGTTTTTATATAAGATGCACTACATTAAACTAAAATGCATGCACAACTCGCCAAGATGCTATATTCAATCCTTGTTCAAATGAAAAGCAACGATAAACTTTTCTCCTTCAACAAATAAATTTACTAATAGTACTAATATCATATGTATTAGTATTGCTAATGAATAGGAAATATTATATTGATCAAGATAGCGATATGGCGATTCTCGTTGCTCTCCTACGAAGTAGTAGGCAAAACACACACACACACACACAATGTTATTAGTAGTAAAAATAATTAAAATAAATAAATCACATGCAAACCCTTCACTCGGAATATCAGTGTTCTCACCCTTGTCTTTTAAAACTCTTTTATAATATATATCTACATAACCTCTCCTTGATCAACTATAACCATACTCTGTGTCATACCTTGAATGACTTATCTATTCAATGTTCATCAGGCTTGGACTTGTAATTTTCCTATGGCTTATATAGTGCCTCATGTACTTATAACTATATCATCCTGATCTTCTCAACAAATTTTCCACCCTTAAGATACCGCTAGTGTGATCCTCCCTCACCCCTCCTTGCTACCCATATGCAATATCCAAAGGTGAAGGTGGCAAATATCCAAAACAAGTTACAAATGGAGATTTACCATGTGTGGATTGTTCTATTATGAGTGTTTTATATATACCAATTTTTTATCCCATGTTTTTGGATACTTCTTATCATAATCCCTCAAAAGTTGTACCAAATTCCTTTTGACTACTTCTGCTTGCCCACATGTTTGTGGTGGAATCTTGTATACCTCTTCAATTTTTTGACCATATTCTCCCACAATGTAGTCCAAAATGCACTGAGAAATCTTGTGTCCCTATCTAAAATGATGCTCCTTCGTATCCTAAAGTGCACCCAACCTATCTAGAGAACAAGTTCGTTGTTTCTTGCCCATTGATGGTCATCTTGCAGGGAATTAGAACACACATCTTGTTGAACTTGTCAAATACATCATTTATTGCCTTGTCAAATGATATTCAATTTTAAGAATAGGATCTGAGAGACTAAGAGAACAAACTTTGTTGCGAACTAACATCTTGAATTCATGAAGAGTTTTACTAATATATGTTTTTGTTGATGAGTGTGGGAGGATTGAATTTAGGAGCAAACAAAGAATATAGATTTGACATCTATCAACTTTGTATGATCCATTGTTTCTCCTATGATACATTATCCTTTTGCAATGGAAACAATATTTTCAATTGTAGAATCCTGGTCAACCCTTTTTTTAACATGTTTTAAAGAATACAATCTTAATACACATATGTATTGGGAGCATAAATCATTAAAAAAATTAATTGACAAACCAATATGGAATACTATTTAATTTCCTAGGCGTGATTAAGAAATAAAAAGGAAGGGATTCCACAATAAGAAGATAAATGCAATCTCAAAAACCCAACACATTCAGAACCTAATAGCTAGATGAGACAAAATCAAATGAATTAATTACACACGACATGGAGCCAATGATTTGAGACAATTTCCAACGTTAGGCACTTGAACTTTATTTTAAGCAAGAAATGAGTTTGATTATTTGTATCGGGAAAGGAGAGAAACCAACTTCCAATTTTTATTTATTTATGGTTTTAAGTTGTGCAAATAAATTATGCAAACTTTCACTAGCACAATACCCTATGAATAAAGTTGATATTAACGTCACTATTGACAAAGTGTGCTACAATTTATTTAATATATGACCATAAAAGGAAATTAAAAGTATGTGCATGTGTATTGGATTTCTATTCGTTTGAGTTGATAAGTGAAATAGCTAGTAAATCATTGCATCCTTGATATTGCAAGAAATTTCTCCACTCCATAGCATTTTTAACAATCTCCTTAGGTATAAATTTGTGAGTATTCTCTTTAAAGACGTAAGTGTGTCAAAGGGATATAATTGTTTCTCATTCAAATACCTTATTATAAATTCTGAAAAGCAAGATAGTAATTCACTTAGTAAAATACAATATATTTAAAGACTAATTGTTTGGAAAATGAATCTAGTACCTTAAGGATTGATGCATCTAGATAATACACTTTTCCTTAGATGGATGGACCCTGAGTCAAGAAAACACATTATTATGTAGGATACTTTAACCTTATTTGAAGGCAAGCATCTAGACTCAAGAGACATTTGCCCACCAACTTAATCAAGGAAGATTTGAGAGATACCATGAGGAAACAAACCATCACAAGTTTGTATTATTGTGGAGCAATGGGCACTCTTCCTGTATCTAAACGTATTCACCACATAAAATTTAGGAATATTGTGAAATGTCATTATTGCCAAAATATTCAAGAACAAGATTAATAAAAAAATAGTAGCCGACAATGATAGAGTGTCATGAAACAAATCTAAATGGTGATTTGAAAAAGATTTAAATCAATATCAAATTCCACTTTATCATTTGATTATTTTGGTTACAACAACTTGGGAAGTGAACTCTAATGATACAAAGATGAATGGTGTAGAATAAAAAATATCACTTGCATTCATAGCAATGGTGTTATTTTTAGTACCACATTTACATAAATTCTGTGAAATCCTAATTACATCTTCTAAATTTTTGAACAAATCTTCCTACAAACACCCAAGAATATTTTCTTTGGATAAATAAATGTCATTGTCAAGTTATATTTCTATAACCAAGCTGACCAATAGATAAACTATGGAGAATGAATTTAATTTTAAACTTTTCCTACAAATTAATCAATATTGTACTCGATCTTCAAATGACAATTGTATAAATGAAGGCAAAATTTGATTTGAAAGAGGAAAAAAAAGGTAATTAGAAGATGGAAGAACTAATGGAGACTCTTATCAGAGAAAAAATATTCTCGCCAAGCGCATCAAACAATTCCATCTTCCTTTTATCATTGTCAGGACTTCTGTCCAACTTCAACGTCTCAACAATGGAGGCCTGCAACTTTTCAATCTAATACTACTAATAAACCATCAATCAAATTATCCCATCAAAAATACCACTCATATATTTGTAATTGTTGTAGACTAGTTTAAGTAACGTCGTCTTTCTAATTCCTCCCATGCCATAAACACCAAACATCTAAGATTCGAGATGAGCTTCAACAAGCCATATCTACAAGTGCATTTGAGCAGATTCAGTGGTCAACTGTATGAAGCAGGAGTCTCTAATAGGTTGAAGAAACACCTTTGACTGAGGTAGTCAAGGCATAAAGTTGGACACGAGACCGTTGAGTATTGGATGATATTGAAAATGCCCTTTCAAGTTCTTCAAAGCGTCAATCAAATCCTATCTTCCAATCTCTAATTTGGGTGGACAACTTGGGGTTGTGGAGGGAACAATAGCTGAGACACCATGGTTGTGGCTTGGCACAAATGATCAAGTCATCAGCCTCTCGAAGGGCATGGTGCATTCTTTCCAAACATTTTTGGATGGGCACTAGGAGCATTATCTGTTGCACTTGGAATTGGATTTCAATAAGGTGTAAAAAGACCCCCATACGGGCTAAGTCAATATCAAGATGACGAATATTTTCCTTCCTCCATCTTAATGATACCCTTCATCTTTTGGATGACTATACTAATAGGGGTGTCAACGATTTTAGTTGCGATTCCATTACCAAAATCCACCATAGCTAAAAACTAAAAGCAAATAAAGAACAAATGTAGGGGAAATCATAATATATATTGCACGATATATGTGACAATGAATTGCCCGTGTATAATATAAGTTGCATTTACAATTATGGTTGTGGTCTTTGGAAAGTGCATTGCACATCTAGTTGCCAAGCAAAGCATCCTCCCTAAATTGATGTCAAGATACTATGTAGATTGTTCTCCATAAATTTATGTTAGGTAACTTTAGCCTCTTGTCCTTCTTCATTGGCTTAGGCCACTACTTTGTTGAAAACATATATTCAATTTTTGGCACGTGATATAACGCAGGAACATGTTAAAATTGGTGAATTGCATGATATATCTCAAGTTATTTTTGGTTATCTATAGAAAAACATAGTTAGCGTGGGAACAATGGATACCAATCTTTGAAGGGGCATAATATAATGGTACGTTTATAGTGGTAAGAGGCACTTAGGCTTCTTGGTATGGTTTTCTAGAAGGAATAAGACATGGATTGGTATGGATGACTACCTTATCACGAGTACTGACAGACTTTGTAAGTCGCTATTATCAACTCAGTATTTGTAAAGGTCGAATGGGTCGAGTTTCTTACATCCTTTCAAGGGCACGATACAATCATTACTCTCAAATTCACAAATGTTTTAATGGGACTTGGGCTCTAGTGTTGCAGCTCACAATAATGGTAAATGACGAAATGATTGTGGGTGTTACAAAGATTTCATGAAAAGGTGAGCCATAGTCTAAGAATTCAAAATTGCCACTGAATGTTGGTGCCCTTTCTTGTAGGAATCGTTGTCATTTCTAGACCTAAGGAAGGGTATCTGTCATGAGGCCCCCCTTCCTCTATGGTAGGACATGGTGTTTGTAGTTCAAAAATTAGTGACCTATGAAGGTCGATACAATATTGTGTACCACTACCATGTCAAGATTGTCATGCACTTGGCAGGGCATAAGCCTTTGAACATGCCATACTATTCACTGAGGTGTTTAACCAAACGGTGGCACTGTTGAGACAGAAAAACAAAAAAACGTGAGGTTGGACTATGTCACTAGGGGTTAATTAAAATGTTAATTGATGTTGCATTACACTTCTTGGACATACCCTGAGATACCTTTATTTGGGGAGTTCAAAGCAAACCTAGGTTAAGGGTTCTGCCATGTAGGAAATAATTAAATCTAGAAGCTCCTTCTACATCAGGTCGTCAATACCCAACTAAGAGTTGAGCAACTTTGTGTGCTAGAGAGGTAAGGAGGCAACAAATAACTCTGAAGCCTTGGATTTCATTGAATAACTAAGCACCATACCACAAGATGGGCCAAATTATAGTGCACCAGAAGTCACGACGGAGGGGTTTGACAATTTCATGAGTGGTGAAGCTACGAAGCCAATGGCAGCACTATAACAAAAGGATGTTGTAGAGAATGTTGCAGAAGAATTACCATCAACTTTCACAATCAGGGCCAATTAATTCAAGTTGGGGAAAGTGAAGTGAAGTGGAGGTAAGGTTTTTCCTCCAAGATTTTCTCAATTTTGTAGCCCTATTTATTAGACCCTCCTAAAGAAAAAAAGAAGTTAATTTTATAGAATGAGAAACTTAGGGCTAAATTGCATTGGAATAAGCCAAAACTTATAATATTAGTACCCTACTTGACACTATTGATCATGAATAAAACCATGAATCTAGGGCCAAAGCATTTTCAGAGGGTTGCACAAAGGAGGCTTAGAAAATTATTAATATCATTTTAGACGATAATCTTACAACATCCATGCATTCCTGCAATTGATTTCAGATATGCCTCAGTGGAAAACTAAAGATGACCTCTCTGATTTAGGCATTATCAATAAGGAGAGTCACCGACAAGTCATTGAAAAATGAGGCATAGGTGGTTTTCTATGTACATGACACAGGAAGAAATGGAAAAGTTAGATCATGAAGTGGAAGGATATTTATCAGAATGAACAAAATCTTAAGAAGGCAACGTGTGAATTAGGAATGGAAGCTTCTACTTACCAAGTAACTTTCTAAGGTATACCCCATTTACTTGCATGATCAATGGACTTCTTTTTGACTTAGTTAGCTTAGGGTTGATCATCCATATGAAATTGATCAATCACTGACCTTTATTGAAGTCCATCATAACTCATTCACAACATAACAAAATTTACTTTTTTTTATTTTGTTTACAAGATAACTCCTAGTGGAATCCTAATCCCTTTGTTGGGGATCTACAACTAAGGGACTTTATGTCTTATATAACCAAATTGGTAAAATGGAAGAAGGAATTTGACTTGTATGCCGATATAAAGACTGAAGTCAGGCTAATGGTTAGGGAGGAGTACTATCTACTTACTCGGCTAATTGTTAATGATTTACTGAGGCCGAGAGAGGATATAAGTGACTCAATCACTATTTGACACAATCAATGTTATGTTGTCAGGAAATATCATGAACTAGCCAAGACCTATTGATTAGAATCTCTCCTAGTTGCACATGACATTTGAGAAGGGTTGCCACCATTTCTGCAAGATATACATCCCATGGGGTATCCCTAATTTGGTCTTGCTCTCAATAGAGCAATGCTTTACACTTATTCTTTATTTAAGCATGGCCTAAGTGGGTGGGACTTCGTTTTCACTACCCCTTTCTTTGGTGCCCTGCAAGATTTTAAAGAGTTCTAATTTAATAGGATGAGTAGGAGGAGAGGTCAAACTACACAGAGGTGGAAAAGACTCTAAGATATTATAATCTGGGAGACTTTGGACACCCCGCTTACAATTAGGGTGGCTTACATCCTAGAATCCCCGAGGCATAATGATTTGCATGAGGACATGCAACCAAATCGGTTAGGGGAGATGATGAGTCACTAGATTGACACTCTTTTTGTTGATTAAACTATCCCTTTTGCCTCAATTTACCTCTCTTTCTCTGACCTTTGATCATTATATACCCTCTTTATTTCTCTTACACTCACAAGTATATATATATATATATATATATATCTCTTTTTCTGAACTTTGATCATTATATACCCTCTTTTTCTGAAGTTCAGAAAAAATATATATATATATATATATATATATATATATATATATATATATATATATATGCTTGTTAAGTTCTTTATTTTCTTGTTATAGTTAGAAAGGGATGTTGAAGAAGTATCAAAGTGTAGGTGCAATGTAACTCGATATATACCTATATGTTTATGATTAAATTTTGGTGTGCATATAAGAAAATGGTGGACTAAATACAATGCTAAAAGGTTTTCCTAAGTTACCAAGTTGCCTATCAACAACAATGTCAATTTTGGCCAAGCATCAAGGAAATCATTCTAGTCGGAGGACAAAGAACTTTATTCCTTTGATCAAGAACCAAGGACTTTTGTTGCCACATCAAAAAACACGGAGTATACTATTTTTTTATAACCAGACCTGGAAAGGAACATCGATCACTTTGCAACCACAGGGATCGATCTTGCAAAGACAGCTAGACCGATAAAAGATGCACAATAGCACCAAGCATCATGGGCCAATGGGTCAGTTTGCATAGAAGCATATACTATCCAACAATATGGGCCATCATAAATCATTGGGGAAGTTGATAACCTGTGCGTGTGGTATTTCCCCAATATCGACTAACTTTTGGCATCTCAAAAGTGGACAACATACACGGTTTAGCTTGAGCAAAGGTCATGAATCATGATACTTACGTTGGCTCAGTGTGTAGGCTATGTGGCCACATATAGCCTTCATGTTAAACATGAAATTGGAATATGTTGTTGTCTTTTGTTTTATTGTTATCAGATTTTATTTTCATTTATATTCGGTCCACCAAGTGGATTCAATTTGTTATTCAAATTTGAATTTAGACTCTAGTAGTTCATATATATGTGTGAGCGCCTTGTAGCACATAGTATTAATTAGTTTGAGAACTTTGTAATCATTGTTTTTAATATTAAAATTGAGACTTAAAGTTATGAATGTGAATTTCTATTGAGTTTCAAAACTATGTTTTAATGTGTTGTTGTGGACAAGTTTGAGATTCAATATAAGTCTGTGTTGATAGCTTAACAGTGTTAAGATACAGGCTGGCCTTGAGCATAGGCCCACTCAAGGTGTGGTTTTCTTCTAGCATAGCTTCTATTTGTTTTTTCCAGTAGGATTAAGATTGTTTATCTATGTTTTTATGCATATGAATGCTTTTACGTTTAAATGATTTTCATCTAGTTTAGTAGAATATCATAGAAATGATTGTGTGATTTCATTTTCATTTCAAGTTCATCGATTAGTAGCTATTTTTGAGTTGATTGGGGGATATGTCAGCCTACTCTAAAGCAGATGCTGCAAAATCGGTTGTTGTAGAATTGCTTGGATTTGAGTTCACCTGGTGCCACTAAGTTAATCACCCTAAATGAAACCTCTATGCATGAGTTTCCATTTAACCGAGTAGTGGGCTATCTTTAAGCTAACTCTCCCATCCCAATTTGTTTCCCAATGGGTTTTCTTACTTAGGTCATTAAGAACAACATGAGGGGCTTGCCCCCTATGTTACTACACAGAGTGCCCCACAAGCTTACCTATCTCAGTTTGAAAAACTAAATGTAGTATGTAGCCTAAATCCCCATTAAAATATGAAACCTAAATACACCATAATTTTTGGCATCGTCGTTGGGGAGGCACTCGAAAGAATCAAGAATCCTCACGTAAACAAGTTAAAAGATACAAGGGATAGAAGCAACCAAAGGGATTGTTACCCCTTCCAATAACCTATGAGCTTATCGTCTTATGCATTAGGACATGATAGATGCATTAAAACACCATAGGTAGAAAAAAGAAAAAGTCTTTTAAAAATCACATGTTGTAGTAGGAGCCACCCAAAGTAACATTCTGGCAGGTGAGAAAGGAAAGAAAGATCCTTTGGAGGCCATAAAAGATCAACATAGTGTAGTAGGGAAACCTCGTAAAGAAGAACCACTCTCAAATAAAGGAGGAACTCTATAAGACAGGGAACTAGAAATTTTTGAGGGTTCCAATAGAACTCAAAAACCTAAACATACAGAGAAGAAAACACTAGGAATAAAGAAGTTACTGGACCTAAGCAAAAAGGAACGTATTACCTTCGAATTCCATGTCCAAGAGCATGATGGATTATTTCAAATGAAGAACATTCCCTTCTCAGCCCTTCCAAACTTTCATGGCCTCATAAAGGAAGATCTAGATACCTTTTTATTTGAGTTTGATGTCCTTTGTCGCAGCTATGACTACGCAAAGAATGCACAAAAATTGAAATTATTTCATTCTACCTTAAACGATGCAGCTCTCCATTGGTTTACAGGACTTGGGGGAAACTCCATCCGAACTCGGGACGAGATGAAGAAGAATTTTTTGAAGAAAAATCAATACTATTGTAGAAGAGATCTTCAAAATGTCCCAAGAAGATGATGAAAGTCTAGAGGATTATGTAGAAAGGTTTCAATATAATTTACAAAGGACAAAAAAAAAATATATTTTAGATCATGAAACACTATGTATCATCTTCCTTAAAAGGAATATGAGAGGATTGTATCGATACATTAAATCTCACGGGGATAGGAGATATTTCCTTATTAATTAACATATGTTAGATTTATTATTTGTGTAATTGATATTCTAGAGGGAGTTCTGAATACATGAATAATTCTTGAGATACAATATCTAGAATTAGTAGATCAAATGGAACAGGGGTAACTAAAGTTGAGCTAGGGAACTTATTAAAAAACTTTAAGACTGACATTTGTAGTACACTTAGCTCCCAATTAGACACCCAACAAGTGAAAACGTACAAGGAAGAAGCTAAGTTGGCCTTAGCTATCTTTTGATCCAAATGTCGGAAGAAACACCCCCTTCGGGAATGTCCTTTAAATGGTGTCGAGATATATAGAATTTGTTAACAAAAGCATGCCACTCAAGATTGTCCTTCCTTGCTAAGGATTAAGGCAATCTTTTAGGAAGTTAATGAAGATACCAACCAGATCTATTTTGTAGCTTAAAAGAACCTTGGCGCCTCGATCATTTGGTTCAACACCTAATTCTTCTGATTATTTTTCTACATATCAAAATTGGGTGGCCTAATGTTTTAGAAATTTTCACAGCGAAATATATGGACTGTGGAAGTCCAGTTGTGAGCATTAATATTAACAATGTTCCCATGCCTAATACTTCGATAGATTTGGAAGTAATTATTAATGTCACAAAAAAGTAACTATGGAAAAACTCCAAGATCAACCCTACGAGCAACTCAAATAGTGCTACGACATTTGGTTGATTAGTCCATTGTAAAGCCAGGAGTTGTCCTTGAAGATATATTCATTTCTATCGATTAATGGGAATACCCTCATGACTTTATGATTCTAAAACCTAAACTAATCTTGGGGAGTATCCTTTGATGTTGGGAAGGCCATGGTTGAATACAACTGATGCATACATCAGCGACTAATTCAAGGATACGACCATTTCTCATGGTAACTCAACCAAGAAGTTGACTCTTTATCCCCCTACCAAAAACACTCTGGATTATGAAACTCTCCTCTAGCCCGAAATCAATGATGAAGGGAAACTACAACCTCTCCTTACTTACCAAGCCTCAATTATTAAGGAAAACATTGAAGATGATGTGATTTTCACCTTTATGACTCAACCTCACATAGATGGCCCCTTACCTCTTGCACATCTCCTTAAAATGCACTCTCAAGACCACTATTCACCTGCTAAGCTAATTTAGCAAGGGATAACATGGCACATTTGGCTATTGTCTCCAATGAACATTCCCTTCTTATTGAAATTTCTCGTCGAAAAACCTTAAGCATTAATAGTGGATTAAAACCTTCTCATCAAGAGCATCTTATTGAAATGTTACAAGAACATAACAACACTTTTGCATGGGATTATACTAATATGAAAGGAGTCTATCTAAATTTATGTTCCCACCACATTTACATTATGGAGGATTCCCGAACTATCCGACAACACGAGTAAAGGATGAATTCTGCTCTGAAGGATGTGGTTAAAGAAGAACTCCAAAAATTACTTAGTGCATGTTTCATCTACCCTATTTCTAATAGTCAATGGTTTTCACCTCTTGTTATTGTGCCTAAGAAGAATGGTAAATCATAGATATGTGTATATATCAAGAATTAAAGAAGGCTACCTTGAAGGATTATTTCCTTTTACCATTTATTGACCATCTCCCCAATACCTTGGTTTGGAAGAAACTTTTCTCTTTTCTTTATATACTAAGTAGCTCTAACCAAATCTAGGTGGCCCCTGAAGACCAAGAAATACAACGTTTACATGCCTTTGTGCGACATATGCTTACAGAGTTCCTCCATTTGGCTTATGTAAAGCTCCTGCCACATTTCAAAGGGTTTCTCTTGGCATATTTACTGACCTTACCAATGATTGTGTTGAAATATATATGGATGATTTCATCGTATATGGAAATACCTTTGAGGAGGTTGTAAGCAACCTTGAAAAGGTTTTAGTCTAATGCAAGGAACCTTGCTCTCATTAGTGAAAATTTCCAAATGCTTCTTACTAGGGGCATCATGTTAAAACATCATGTGTCTTTTGAAGGGATAAAATAAAGGTTATTTAAAATACCCTAACTCCAACTTCTCATAAAGATGTCCGCAATTTCTTAGGATACACTGGGTACTACCGTAGGTTTCTAGAAAACTTTACTAAGGTATCATTACCCCCATTTTTTTTATTAAGCAAACATGCAAAATTATGCTATATTGATAAATGTCAAGTAGCTTTTGAAGCTTTAAAGGATAAATTGCCTACAACCCCTATTTTGCGGGGACCTAATGGTCCCTTTCCTTCCATATATTTGCTAATGTTTTTGATACAACAATTGGAGTTGTGTTGGATAAAAAAGTAGGAACAACAACCTTATGCCATCTATTATTGTAGTAAAAACCTTACCTTTACTAAATATAATTATATCGTTACTAAAAAAATAATTTCTTGATGTTGTGCATGCCATTAACAAATTTTGTCATTATATCATCAAATAGACAATATTTGTACACACTAATCACTCTACCATACGTTATATTATGAACAAACCCATGGCTAATGGTAAGGTAACCAAGTGGCTTCTTCTTTTCTAAGAGTTCAATATCATTATTCTTGACAAACCTAGAAAAGAGAACGACGTACTTAATTTTCTCTCTAGGTTGAATAACAAGGAGAAATATGTCCTAATGGAAGATGCGTTTCGTGATGATCATTTGTTCGTGTTATCTACCAATACACCTTGGTTTGCAGATATTGCTAATTATTTTCCTACTGAAAAGCATCCACAACATTTATCATGGAGAGAACATCAAAAGGTTGTTCGACACAATGCCATGTATTCTTGGGTTCAAGGGTACTTATTCCGCACAAAGGTCGGATTTTTTGATCTGATGTTGTGTGTGCGAAGATGAGATATTTGACATCCTTAAGGCATGTCATGAAAAACCATGTGGGGGGCACTTTACAAACAAAATAACTGCAAATAGGGTTTTTCAACTGGGATACTACTATTTTTAGGGATACCAAGAGGTATGTCCACAATTGCAATAAGTGTCAATGGATGGGAAGACCTATATAAACAGATGAGATTGCATTGCAACCCAAGGTTACGATAGAGCCTTTTAAGAAATGGGCCCTTGATTTTATAGGACCTATAAACCCACCATCAAGACAAACGATGTACATTTTGGTATGCATAGACTATGCAATTAAGTGGGTTGAAGCAAATGCCTTCTGAAAAGAAACAAAACAAGCAGTGGTTGATTTTTTATATGAAGACATCTTTGTCCATAATGGCATTCCGCGAAAAATTATTATAGATTAGGGAACCCAGTTCACTTCTCGACTTATTAAGTCCATCATTGAACAGTTCAAGATCAAACACCCAATGTCCACTCCTTACCATCCACAAATGAATGGACAGTTGGAGGTCACCAATAAGGTATTAGAATCCATCCTGAAAAAGGCAATTTAGTAGAATATCATAGAAGTGATTGCACGGTTTCATGTTCATTTCAATAGCGGGCATTGAAAGTAATGGTCCATTTTTCATAAATAGTGCCTGTGAGCCCCTTGACTAGCAGCCCTGAAGGATCTTTCCCACATCCTCTACAGAGTCAACAATCCAACCCATCCATCCTTTAGCCATTATCAAGCAGTGAGCGGAGTATTCTAAGAGAGAGGAAAAATTTGTCTTTGTGCATTTCCTGAGAACGCCTATGGACATTTATTTGCTATCAAACCTACCAACAATTGTAAAACCCTCCATCATGTGAATGTCATTTAGCTTAATGTTCTTTCCTAGAACCATGTTAGGTTCTTCCCACTTTCTATTTTATGCATTTCCAACTTTGTTTTTGTGTTTTATTGTCAATTGGAGCTACAATGGGGATTAGGTCTAGAGGGAATCCAATTCTGCTAAATATCTCCAACATCAAAATATTGCTTAGGAAACCAAGGCAAGGAGGCTCAGGAGAGCGATAAGGGAGGAAAACTAGGTACAAGTTTGAGGAGGTAGCAGTGGGTAAAATAGGGCCAATTTCTAGCAGGGAGCAAGGGGAGAGTAAAATGTCAAGGTCGATACTATGAAAGCGAGAGGAGGGAGGACATTTTTGAGAGAGGGGTGAGGGGAAAGGGCAATTGGGATGCCCAATCTTAGATGTTACAAGTCACAACCAAGTGTTTGACTATGGAGAATTAAGAGATGTTGCCGGGGGGGTCAAGGAGGGTTGACAAGGTTGATGCGACGAAGGCGACCAATAGAAATGTGGATGACTACAATAAGGGTCCAGGTGTTGGGGACACTGAGATTTGAGTGCTTCCAACAGATCATGGGAGTAGTCCACCCATTCCTCCACAAGGCTAATGTGTGGGGTGAGCCTAAGTGTGAGACTGACAAATCTACTATAGAAAACAACCCTAATAAAGTCTAGTACTAGAGAACCTATAACCCTAACATTGCAATTCCCCACTTCTAATAAATTTTATTATTATTTAAGTTATTTTAAAACATTTTTATTTATATTTACCATTTTAAAATAAAATTTCTAAATTGCTATTAGATTTCTAAATTTTTAATACATTTTAATATATATATATAGGTATATATAAATATATGTAAATTTAAATTTATAACACAGTTATGAAAATTTTCAGAACTAAATTAAGTCTCACCACAACTTTCACTGTAATTTCTTTGTGATATCGCAGTACAGATTACAAGTCAGCACTGTAACGTCTTTGCGATGACACAACATCAACTAAACTGCCCTGATAAGGAGTCGTGCCAAGTGGCAGTGCTACAGGACATCTACTTAACAAGCTCATTGTAATTTATTAGCATCATTGGCTTATATATGTGTAGGTCAAATTATGAGTAACTGACTAGGCAGGATCAAGGACGTTTGGTCAAACTTAATAAGTCAAAGATTCGGGCAACTTTGGTTAAATTCAATAAAGCAAAGACTAATTTGGAGGATAACAAAAAAATGTTTGATGTATTACTTTTTAAGATTCTATTTAATTTATTCTCTCATTGTTCGGAGATTGAAATGTCCAGAGAACTACAATGTTAGTTTGATATTTATTAGTTAAGTTTCACAGTTAATGTGTTTTAATTTTGATTTATTTTTTTAGAAATTTTAAATAATATTTAAAAAATAAAGTTTATTTTTATCTCATTCCTAATTTCTCAGGTTGCTGTAATTTTGTTAAATGATTACCTTATAAATCTTAATTTTATTAACTTATAAATCTTACCGAATAACGTTCAGAAAATTTTTCCTTCCTCTGGTCATTCATAACTCTCATCCTGTAAATCTTACCGATTAATGTTCAGAAAATTTTCCTTCCTCTGGTCATTCATAACTCTCATCCTTTTTTTCAGAAGTAAAAACACACTGGTTTGTATTAAGGTAAGCCAGTACATGTCACCAATTTTCATGATACATCATGTATACCAAAAAGCTCTATGGGTATGTAGAAACAAACATATTTTCCAGATATTGCCTATTTTGCCTGAGTTCAAATCTGGAATGTACATATTAAAACAGAAATCAAAATATAGATGTGTTGCGCCAACATAGGATATGTCCCATATATAAAACAAAAACCAAAAACGATGTAAACAGTTTCTCAGATAATATACAGATAAAACTAAGTCCATCCAAAAGAAAAGAGGCAAGTTCAGCTCCAAGGGAGAACGATGGGGTCCTCAGCAATGATGTTGTTGTGTTCCAGAAGACAAAAATATATCATAACTAAGTCCATTCAAAAGAAAAGAGGCAAGTCCAGCTCTTTAAATATTAGAGGTCCTCATGATAAATATTTTCAATTTCTTTTTCAATACAGAAAACAATTATTAAACTTGACATCTCTCTTAAACCAAAGTAATGACATATCAGAATAAATAGAATTCCATTGAGAAAAAATTACAAATTCGGACTTTTCTTCTACATGAGAAGAAATGCGATTCCATTGGATAAACATCACAAATTTTGGCTTCATGCCATTCAGACTTTTCTTCTACATGAGAAGATAAACATCACAAATTTTGGCTTCATGCCATTCAAACATTCTACAGGGTGTTTTTAATAAATATTTTTCCATTTCCATTGGAAAAGGAACTTAATTAATAAATCTTCCCTCCTTTTCAACGAAAAAAATGAAATCCCAGCGGAAATGGTATTTCCACCGGATAGCCATTACACTGGGCTTCTTGTTAATGATACAGTAATTAAAGTATGAAATGTACTGAAAGAGCACTCCAAATTTATAAATAAATAAATAATAGAAGTTGAGTCTGAAAAATAAACTGAACACTTAGAATGCTAAATATTTTGGATAAATCTATAACTGTATAAATACTGCAATGGCAAATATAGTACATCACTGCAGTAGTACAAAGAATTTGCGAAAGGAACAAAGAAGCAAGAGACAAAGTCTGCATCTAGTCTTCACAGGAGGCATCCCTTACACAAAAATATTCCCACTATCTCAATGAGCAAAGAACACTTATATTATTAAGTTCTTGTTTCACTGAATCCCTAATTTCTGATAGAAATTTCAGGCCCTGTGGCGTTGGTTTAATAACCATCATATTTAGGACAAAACTTCGTGAAACTTTGAGTAGATAAACCATGCATGTACTTGCCATTCTTAAGTTTTCAAGTAAGATTTCCATCTCACCATCTTCTCAATTTATGTTTTGTCACCCATCTACTTGGCCAAATAATATGTTCAAATTGGATGGCGACCTATTCCCTGAAATCATTACTGGCTTGCAACTTTAGAAGCTTGAAGTATGTCAACCTCCGCTTGCAACTTCAGTAACTTCAAATATAGCAACCTCTACAACAGAGAGAGGGCTTGCAACTTCAGTAACTTTAAGTATAGCAACCTCTCCAACAATGAGGGCTGCTTTTAGATGCCAACAGTTGTAAAATGTTACAATTTTAAGATGCTCGAATTTGCAAGTGCAATCTGACTGGCTGATCATGAAGTTTGTACCTTCTTTGTGGTCTGCCTATCCTGGGAATACAGTGTATACAACCACAAATGCCTGCCCTCCAACTAGGATTCCATTGTGCCCCTTTCAATTTCTGACCTTATTTCACCCAAGTTCAAAGTTACAGCGAGCTCCCTCAGATTTATGGGACCCCTCAGACTCCAAACACTGCTTTGCACATTGAGTTCCATATTCAATGGACTTTCCCCTAAATCAGAATCTGCTGAATCAAGTAGATCGGAAATACTTTACGTTTTTAAGCACTCACATGGGCATAACATATGTCTGGAGGAAAATTCAGTTTATGGCACACTTTACAACCGGAGAGAGTTGAAACTAACTAGAAATCTTGACAGAACCTCTTATGGCAATCACAAGCTTTGGGTATCTAAATGAACAATGATCTAGAAAAGCTTTTAAATGGCCCTGCCTACTAAATGGTTTGTCCATTTGTTTCTAACTACCCAGGATTTTTTCAAAGCATTATAACTCCACCTTAGGCGGTTCATAGAGCAATCCATATCTACACGGATTTATTCAAAATGGATTTCTTCAGAGCATCATAACTCCATCTCAAGCGTTGATAGAGCTCTGTCGTTGATAGAGCTCTAAATCAAAGGTAAAGCCACTGCAAAAGATGGCTCTGAGTCTATCATTAAAGATAAAGTAGTATGCAATTGTACAAATTGATATTCATTGCAGGTGCATGAGGTTTATTACCAACGGCAATCCTTTACACTCATCCATACTTTTTGAGCTTTATAGCCAGGGACAAACCTTTGCACCCATCTATAATTTTCTTAGAATCATAGTTGTTTTAGAAATCCAGAATGTTAAACAATGCCCACCCTTCATCTGTAAGGATTACTGATTGTGTCTCAGACTCTCTTGCCCTCCTTGCTTGGCTCAGATTTCCAATTAGAGAATAGTACTTCTCTATATTAACCATCCCTAAATTCGTGTCTCAAGATCTCTTGTCCTCCTTGCTTGGCCCGGATCTCTAGTTACAGAATATTACTTTGCTATGGCGTATATTTTTGTGGCGGAGTCTAAATTTTTTTCACATTACAATCTAAGTTATTAGAATTTTAAAAACTTTGAACCCAATCACAATATATGATGCTTTACTAACCCTGTAAGTGCAATGGACCATATTGAGAAGCGTTTCCCTGCAGCCGAGCACTCGATCTACTTAATTTATCCGATGTTCCGCGTGCAGCTGCCCATAACATACTTAATCACTGACCCTACAAACCCAAAGGTTGGGAAGTGTAGAACATGCGTGTGCTGACATGCGTTCCATTCTCTGATTTGTTTGGAGAGTGCTGTAGAGACACAGGTGTTGTGGTTGGGCGAGATCCAGGAAGTGTGTTTGTCCCATGTAAGGGAAATGCAACTATTTCTTGATGGTCTCCTAGGGGATTTTATGCACATATTACAGTATTGAGCAGGTGGCCAAGGTTTTGGTCCTTTTGGATAACATCATTATTCAGATCGGTGATTGGAACAACCAGAACGTTTTCCTGGGATTAGCTACGACTTTAACGATGAGATCCATGGGTTGCTAGTTGCAGAGCAGCGCATAGCAGAGAAATGGGGGTGAAGAAATCTGTGTGCATATAAGGGAGAAAGAGCAGATTCAATCCAGACAGAAGTGGATTGGGCGTCGTTGTGAAATCCCCAGAAGTATAAACAGTTGGGGTATATGCTACCGGAAAATCACATGGTGCCTTTGCCCCTGCCCTGCCCCCTTTGTGGTGGAGAGAGGCATAGCTTCCTGATAAGGTATGGACCGTGTTGTTGCAGGATTGAACTTCATTAAAGAGATGCGATAGGGAAAGCTATATTTCCTATGCTATAGGGTATACATGAGCATGGCATGGCTTACCATAAAGGAAAGGTCATCCATCCCGCCCCATGTGCATCAGGAAGGGTCATCCATCCCGCCCCCATGACTACAGAAGAAGGACCGCTAAAGGTAAGGACGATTTAAAAGACGAATTATTTTAAGGTAAGGACGATTTAAGTTTAGGGAGTAGGTAAACCAGTGAAACCTCTTAATCCGAACAGATAACGGGCAGCTGCCACTTGCAGCACGCTTTCCAAGATTCCTGTCCACTTGCAACACTGTGGTTTGAATTGCGTGTCCAACTTGTGGAATGGAGCATACAATGTTGTTTCGTTTCCACACACGAGATGGTGACAATGACACTTTACAATACCTCCAAGGTTGATCGTTTGCAGGCAAATCGTCAAAATCAGTGTATCTCATTAACCTGATCTCCAAGAAAACGCTCAATCTTAATGTTTTTGCAGTCTTATTATTTACAAATTCAATCATTGTTTGTATCATCATATATGTGGATTGTATTTAATTTATTTCGTTTTAGGAGCCGAAGGATAAATACAAATTAAATTAATAATTATGTAAAATTTTAATGTTTATGAAAGTGTATTTTTATTTGATTTGCATTGATTGAGAAATTTTATGTTTTATTTTTACATTTAAATTTATATAACAATAATTGAAAATTAATTTATAAATTTATATAATAATTATGTAATAGATATGTTTATTTGTTTTTATAATTTTAATTTAATTATTAATAATGTGGATGGTAGAAATTTACTTTCCATGAATATTTTAGAATATTCTTTTATGTATACACAAATCAAAGATTAAGATTTATTTCAAAGTAGTTATGTCTTTTTTGCTATTTTAATTAAATTGATTAATTAAAAAAATGTTATGTGAACAAGTGTTATATAGAGTTATTTGTTATTTTTCTGCATGTGATATTGATAAGTGATGGTATTGACCCATAATATTGTAACAAAACTTATTTACAAATTAAAAATCTCCGTAGTAAATTTGAGAGTAGATGAAGATAGATAAAAATATCTATAATAAAATGAGAATAAATCTAAATGGATAAAAATATTATTACATTTTTTTTACTTGTATATATGTTTAATATGTATATTAATTCTTTTTATAATCAATACTAATGTAATTTAAAATAAAGTTATAATTTACTTAGTTTTTATTTTATTTTTAAATTTTAGTAATATAAGATGTTTATAGTGTAAGTGTTTTAATATTTATGGATATTTACCAATTATTTAATTTACATGATTAATTAGTAATAAGTAAAAAAAAAATCTCTATTTTTTTTCAGAAATTAAAACTTCCAAAATTATGAATTATCTTCTAATAATAAAATTTTAAAAATTGTGTAATATGAAATATGTATATTTAGATAATATTTTATAAATTTGAAATAAATATTTTAAGTTGTTCATAATTTATATGAAATAGTATAATATTTATATATGAGATAAATAATAAATTTATATTTATATAATAATAAATAAAATTTAAAAATTATTTTACACCTAATAAGTAAAAGAAGTTATTAAAAAAATATGCACAATGTTGTCACATGAATATAAGTTTTCAAAATTATGAATTATTAATAGGACCGTATGGGTATCCATTTACAATAGGATGATTGGACAAAAAATGTTGCAATATTTGGTAAATTTTATCAATAAAAATATAAACAAGTATAATATGCAACATTGTTGTTTAGTACATGTCTCTTATATAAAAAATAATTTATAGCATTAAAAAAAAATAAAAATAAAAATTGAATGAACTAAACTAAATAATTGCTATATACATTTTCTTAACATTAATATTATTATTTAAAAAAAACAAAATTAAACAATAGATTGTTACTATATAATATATTTTTATATTGATATAAATTAATTAATATTATATTTTAGTACTTTTTTGTAAGCTTAGCAGTACCTCTCATTCATTCATCTATAAATAGTTAGGTTACAAATATATGAGTCATTCGGTGGCCTCAACCTACCCAATGGGAAACCAGATTTCTTGGCCCCAAATTGCATTATAAGCCATCCAAAACATAAATAGTTTGAGCCTTTTTAGCCAAGCCTTATAAGGTCGATAGTCTAGAAACCAACTAAGAAACATGAGACTGAAAACATAAATGTTACCTGACATAAACATCCAAAAAAATCTAAAATTAACAGTCATAACTTCGATCCACTAATCATCCAACTATTCCACCTGACCAGGATCTTTAGCACTTGATCCTGGTAATTCAATTTGTGGCAGACATGGGATATGTTGCTTGATGCGGCCCAGGGCATCTTTCTGGTTCTGCAATTGACGTTGGATAAGCTAGAGCTCATTTTGAATGTCTTGTAGACCCGACTTGACGTCATTGTGCACCACTCCGTTGGTGGTCGCAGCCATTGCTTTGGCCACGATGCACTTCATTAACCAGTAAAGATGAATGGACTGTATGAACAAGGTGAGATGGTCGCTTGTGTACCTAGGGTCTGTGATTAGTTCCCCCCAGTCTTCGATCGGAAGTTCCAACTTAGCTGGCGAATTCAATTATGCCTCCCAGTTCGCAATCAATTGTTTCATCTGTGTCGGGGTCCTTTCGCAGCAAGCCTTGACCGTGGCTTGAAGATTCTCATAAATTTTTTTCGACCCATATTCCACGCAATCCCATGCCACGCTATCCCTCATCGCACAGTCCCCTGTTATGCAGTCCCCTACTATGCAATCATCTACCATGCAGTCACCTGCGTCGCAGTCACCTATCGCGCAGTCTCCTGTCGTTTAATTCTTTATCGTGCAGTCCTCTACCGCTCAGTCCGATTAGAAGATGGATCTACATCTTTTCCTTTATCTTCCTAGTGTCTTCTACCTCTTCCACCTTGACCCGAGGCTCCACTGCGAGGTTGAGACTTCACCATATCTACCAAGGTCGGGCCCCCTTTCTTCACCCTTCTCCCACTTTCCCGCTCTCATGACCCAAGCCACTGTACAGAGGCCAAGATTAAAGACAACATAGGCAAACCAGACTTTATACGCCAACCTCGAGCAGAGTCATGTAGCAACTGGGTACTTCTCTTATGTTCCCATTATTGCGAACCTATGACCAACAAACTTAGGCTCCTTAAGAAACTGAGGACTTAGGTTTATACGCAGGATATATGGTGTTAACGTCACCTTTTCTCCCACTACCTATAGGTGCCAAGGATTACCAACCTTCACGTCATGGATATGCCAAGATCTGCAACACTTCATACTATCACAGTGAATACGCGTGTGAGGGCGTGAGGTATACTACCCACCATCCCAAAACAATAAAAACTCTGTCATACCAATCAAGCCCAAGCGGGCCTTCAGTTGTCTCACACCCCGATCAAGGGTTCTGATTAAGAGCCAGGTCCTGGTTCAAAATCAGAGTCAATTGTTCCATTCCTTCTTCCCCAATCTCCCTTATCCAAGGCTTATCTATATTCACTCTCGGTTGAAGATAGCCCTAGTTTGCTAAGAAATATGTAGCTTTGTTGCCATTGCGAGAGACATGCAAGGGGATGATATATTTGAAATATTGAATAAGTTCACTAATATTTTGGATCAAGCCAGCAGTCCTCCAACTTTTACTAATATTTTCCCATTGGGACCCATGGTTAAGATTTTTATTAGTATTAATGACCAGAGAAGAGTCGCCTTCCACCACCATTTTTCTCAACCCTTCCCTTTTGGCTATTATCAAACCATGTTTAAAAACACCGAATTCATCTTCTTTGTTACTTTCCATGCCACAATCCGAAGCATATATTTGGACATCTTGGCATCGCGAATCCTTGTTGACCCCTCCAAAACCCGCATCCCTAGGGTTACATTTGGATGCCCCATCGAATTTTAGCTTAGAAAAACCCTCAGGGGTCATGAGAAGCGAGAAGGAGATTGGTTGAGAGGCAAATTTAAGTTCCAATATGAAGGTGCAAGCATTTGTTGGGATAAGTTGAGAGTAGACAATATTTCGCGCTTCTTGGGGGTTGACCTTCCAATCATCAAAATGCCATTTCTCTGCTAGTATAGATTCTCTTACATTTTGGAGTATTCCTTTCCAGATTTCCAAGTGTGACAATTTCTAGTCCTTGAAAATCCTTATGTTCGTTTCCTTCCGTACTGCCCATAAAACAAAGCCAAGAGATAGACATCAGGCTCAATTTACCATCAGATTGGAAGATATTTTTTTCCTCCAACTCCCAATGGTGGATTGGATACTGGTATTATCCCGGTCTAGATGACCAAAAAGAGTATTTATATTCTACCAGAGTCGGGCTACAAAGGGGCATATATTCAGGAGATGCTCTATGATTTTAGTCTGAGAGGCACACATATTGCAAAAAGAGGGCCCATGGATTTCTCTCTTCTGTAATTCATCCTAGGTGAGAATCCTGCCATTGCACACTAGCCACAGGAAATACATTACATTTGACCAAAATTGTCCCATCCATATTTTCCTCCAGAGTAGATTGTACCGATTCGGATGCTCCTCTAATGCGAGTTGGTAAGCTTCTTTTATGGTGAACATACCTTTAGTTTTATAGCCCCACCTGAGAATTTCATGTCCTTCTAACGATGCAATTCTTCTAGTGTGAAACTCAAAATCAAACACATCCCATTGATTTGAGTCAGGAGGGTTGTTCTAGTCTTGTTTCGTTTTCCACTGTCTCCATTGATTCCTGGGGGTCGGGTCCCAAAACTGATTAACCATCAAGTTGTGGGGTTTATTAGTGAAAAGGATGATCTTCGCAAAATCTTGGTGACTCAATAGTTTTTCCCATTGTTGCCACGAATATGGCCAGAATAAAGCACTCCTCCCATCTCTGATTTCCCAGAATGTATGGTTGCAAATTAACTCTTTATTATCAGAAGCTAAGTTCCAAATTGATGATCCTCTTGGAGTTCCCTGCATTCTTAGTATTTCCTCTGTAGTTGAAGGCATGTTATATTTCTGGCCCTAGATGACCTTCCAGAGATTAGTTACACCTTGAATCCATTGCCACTAGAGTTCCCCCCCCCCGCGCATCACATGGTTGAAGACCTAACCCCCTTGCCATTTTAGGTTTAGTCAACTGATTGCATGAAAGGAGTGCCCATCTTTTAGCTTCCTGAGTCCCCTACCATAGGAAGTTTTTGAAGATAGTTGCCATATCAGAGCAAGTAGTTTTAGGAGTAGCTAGACCCGAGAGTTGATATATTGGGATCGATTTTAGCACAACCTTCAGTAAAACCACCCTCCCAACAATGTTTAGGGATCAGAAAGACTAGTTTTGAAGCCGGGATTGGATTCGCTCAAGGATGGTTTTCCAACAGGAAGTCCTAAGAAAGTTAGTCACTAGGGGAATTCCCAGGTATTTGGACAGAAGGGAGCCAATGCGAAATCCCAGAATCCTGGCCATGAAAGATTGGGAAGGAATCAGGGTGTTGAAGAAAAAGATATTGGATTTCTCATTACTGATCCGAGTACCAAAATCTTGCATAAAGTCTTGCAGTATGGCTTTTAGAGCCCTGGATTACTTAAGGGAGACTTGACATAATAACATTATATCATCCACAAATTGTTGGTGGGATAAGGGAAGATCATTGCCCCATAGATGAATTCCTTTTAAATGGCCAACTTGAATAACTGATTGTATATATCTTCCCAGCCCTTCCGCAGCTAGAATGAAGAGGAAGGATGAAATAGGGTCACCTTAACAGAGGCCTCTAGATGCATTGAAGGTGTGGGAGGGAGAGCCATTAATGAGGATCGATAATACTGGGGAGGAAATGAGAGAAGAAGTCCATTGGATCCATTGTTGGTCAAATCTAAAGGCTTTCACTATGTTCATAAAAAAGGACCAAGTCAGGTGATCATAGGCTTTGGATAAGTCAAATTTTATCATCATACCCTTTGATTTAAGGCTCTTGAGAGAGTGAATTGCCTCCTGGATAGTGACAATGCCATCCATAATTTGGTGACCTTGGAAAAAATCGGTTTGCTCAGGAGAAATTAGAGCAGGAAGAAAGGGTTTAAGATGATTCACCATTATGGTGGAGATAATTTTATATATGATATTACATAGAGAAATAGGTATGAATCCCTAAGGGTCTTCATAATAAGTTGGTTTTGGAATCAGGGCTATAAAAGTAGAGTTCAGAGAGGGATTTACCTTCCGAGGTCGCTGATATTCTTCAACCACTTCCAAGATATCCTTACCCAAAATAGGCCAGGCCACTCGAAAGAATTATGTATTGAAGCCATCAGGTCCTAGGGCTCAAATATACATCACTTATCAATAAAGTTTTCATCTTTAAATGTTAGTATTGAAGTGGTAAAGGCTCAAATATTTATCTATTTTTGCAGATTTTCTTATAAGGCATGTATGTGTACTTTTCTTTTTCAAAATTCAACTTTAGTTTTCTTTTTCATAAATTAAAAATTAAAATAAATCTAAATCCATATATATGCTCTCTTCATGTACATGATACATCTATTATTATAACTAAGCAAAGTTCCTTGGTAATGATATGTTTGTTCATGCATGCAACATTGAGTAAGATATAAATATAAAAGTAGCTTAACTTGCAAACTTGATAACTTGTAAATGAAACAAATAAATCCATTCTAACTACATTCATCAAAACTAATGTAACATTGATAGAATATAACATCAAATCCACATCATGAATTTAAAAGTCAATGAAGACATTTTCATACACATAAGTTCAAATTCATGTATTTGTATTCCAAATTTGTATAGCTATACATTTTTCTTTTCTACAAAATGGAACTTCATTCCCAACATAGATAATGGAAGTTCATGTCCATGAATGACATTATGGAAAAGAAGCCTCATGAATGATCTAGAAATTGGGTGTATAAGTCACCATCGCCACTCTTGGCACTCCCAAGGGCATTTCCAAATTGGTATGCAAAAATTCAATAATCAATTAGTTGTAAAATTCAAAATGCATATAACCAATTTCATTAATTAATGATAAGTTTTTGATCAACTACTCATTCTCCCCATGAAGATCTAAGGCAATGGAGAAGATTTCCCTTCCTAGGTAGATGGTGGAGCACTTGGTGATGGATATAGGCATGGTTTAGGGGTGATTGATAAAGGCATGGTGGAAGAAAAATAGGAAAAAGTTATGGTTTGGGCGATGATACATCCCCATCAGTTGTACGATAGTGGGAATAACCCTAGGGCGAGGGATCACCCTAGGCGGGGAAATTGGAATGTTAAGGGTGGATGATTGGAACAATGAGAAGGGTGGATGGTTAAAGGGTAGCGATGGGAATTGGGAAGGTTTTGGGGAGGCATCTATAGGCATGAGAGAATTTATGAAGGAAAAAGGTGGTGAGTGTGGCCAACAATACATCCCCATTGGTTGTACAATAGGGGGAAGCACCCTTGGGGGGGAGATTTGGATGTTATTGATTGGAGAAGTGTTCCCAATGATTTAGTTTGTTTCACCGGCATGCTCATTAAATAATTGGAGTCGACAAGTTGTCCCGCCAACTGTAACAATAAAAAAAGTTCATATGGTTATGCCTATCCATTAAAAATGATAGTTTATCATATTTCACATGAAAAAATGCATAACATCATATTTCCATACCATTTTTGTGTATAATAGAATGTTGCACTAACTCAGGCATGTGGTCCACATTTCTATGTTGTTGAGAAGATAACTCTAGTTGTTCATTCATGCTCTTTTTTTTTTTTTGCACGAACTCGTCCAACCCTTTCAAATTGTAGTTTAGCTCTCCCTGCTTTTGACTTGTGACCACAACGCCTTTTCTTATTGACTGGGCTCAAGAAACTATGTTTTCTCTTGGTAGTGATCTTGGATGGAGTTATAGTATTGAAAAACATTATGTTATATTCTTGACATGCTTTGCTACCAAGTTGTTTAATGCATACCAAATTTGTAGGTATTATGGATCTCAATGTCTCATGAGTTGATGAGTTAACACGTTTCATCTCATCATCTTCAAATAATGCACTATCTAGTCGTACATTGGTCGATTCAACATTATATGAGAAATTATATAAATCATCAATGCTTGTTTCATTATGATAATTTAGATTGGGAGGAGAATCAAAGCATGGTAGAAGCTCTGTTTGGATTTTTTAGCCCAATATAGGTGATTCATTCAAATCAAATAAAATTCTAGGAATTTTTGTAGTAGGATTAGTGACATTAGGCAATACATTTTCACCCAAACTAATGTTACACGCCATCATCTCAACTTTCAATACATGTTTACATACATTTCCATTTAGGGCCAACTTGCAATTACAGAAGTGTAGATTGGAATCTTTATATATGACATTGTACCAAATATCACGAGTATTCTTATTTTGGCTATGAACCCAATAATTTTTGTTACTCTTCTCATCAGGCACACAATCTTCATTTGGGATTTGGTTAGCTCTACACTTGGATGAATTCAACTATTCCTCAATTTTTTTTGGGTCATATAAAACCAGCTTCTTTTAAATGTTGCATATGATTGTAATATAATAGAGTCAATATTAACCTTCATAGCCATATTAGAGCAATAGTGATGAAGAGTCTTAAGTTTCTTGTTTAGTTCCTAATGGCTTCTAGCAAGAAGAACGATATCATCGGCGTAGAGGAGAAGAATGATGGTAATACTAGCAAGCTCAGTTCCTTTGCACCCCTCGATTTCCAAACACTCCTCTAACCTATCGATGTAAATAAAAAAAAAAAGTAGGGAAAGGGGGCACCCTTGCATAACCCCGATATTTCATTTAATATCTTTATACCACCCTTTGGTGATTTTAATATTGGCAACAACTGTCTCGTAGAGGCGAATCATAGCAATCTTCAACTTAGGAGGAATAATTATGATCTCATCAAGTCTTTTCCAAATCTTATATTGAGGAACAGTGTTGAAGGATTTTCTAAAGTCCACAAATTAACAAAATATATTAGCTTTACTATTGAAACATTCCTCGGCAATGATCCTGAGTGACGAGGTGGTCTATAGTCGAGTGGTATCTCCTAAACCCAGCTTTCCCTTTAGCTCTTTTACTGTTCCTTTCAAGCCAATGGCTAATTTTCTTTTCCAAAATGAGACCATAAATCTAAGCTAAGATGTGGTTAATCATAATGGTCATGTAATTAGCAGGAAAGGTTTTGTCCCCATTTTTAAATATAGGCACAATAAGGCTTTATGTCCAAGGTTTAGGGAAGCCATGCTTTACAACCAAATTGAGAAGCTTGTGGAGATGAGGAATGAGGATAAATCTTACAAACTTTAAGATATTAGCTTGGTATCCTTAAATGTCGTTAGCTTTCCCCTAGCGAGATTATTAATTCCAGACTCAACGTCCTCAAGAGAAAAGATATCTTCCTTAATATGAGTGATAACGATGTTTCCCATGGTGTCCGGGGAGTCATACAATGTCTTAAGATAGATGTCCCACTTTTCTTGGGTCCTCAAGAGAACAGATATCTTCCTTGATAGGATGGCTAACGATGTTTCCCATGGTGTCTGGGGAGTCATACAATGTCTTAAGAAATATATCCCACTTTTCTAAGGGGATTGAATGATTGTCTTTAGATTTACAAACAAGCACTATCCGCCAAATTTTTTTGGGTGCAACTTTAGAAAGGTGAAGAAGATGCTCTAGTCTCTTATTAATATATGACTGCTTCTTCTCTTTAATGAGGGCTTTGTATATACTAATATTTCAAAGCTTTAAAGTTTCATTAGGAGCGTCATGAACATGTGGCTCCCAATGAACTATCAAGAGGGCTAATCTAGCCCTAGCCGACCTACTCTCCTTGACAAATTAACCCACAACCACATATAAAAATTCACAACTCCATTTTGATACATCCTTTTTAAGTGCTTGAAGTGGCCCCTAGCTCCTCTATGGCTGCCCCTTCACCTCCCTGTGTCAAACCATGGTTTCTCTTAGTGGTTTCACACCCACAAGCTTGGGTACAAAGCCCACAGACTTGGGTTCTTTATCCACAAGTCACTTTTGTGTGCCAGTTCTTCCAAAACCCACTATCCTAGGGTTTGGAGTACCTCTCAAGATACAAATATCAACACTCCCTCTTAGCGAGGGAGGTACCTCCAACACTAGGAAGTCTCCATCAACTTCATCACCAACGACAGTAGTCCATATGGCATCCATCACTGCAGTATACTTTTTACAATTAACCTTGTAATATCGATAGTTCCTTTGCATCATCTCATCTTAACCTAAAGACATAAACACTTCCATAGGGCTACTCCCTCTAAAGCTAGACTCCCTCTGAGTTGACACGGTCTCCAATGACTTAATCTACTACTGACCTCTTGTCTTACAAGGCCAATCTAAGTTTCGGTGGAACATGTTCCATCATCAACCCAACTCAATCTTACTAGCACTCATCCTCCTGGATCAAACACCACCTGTGCACACCCTCCACTCTCAGATATGGAACATCACGATCTAATGAAGAAACTAGCCTGCCAATCTCCATTCCATCACATGAAGCAATCTCGATCAAACCAATATCATCCATGTCAAATAAATCCGCGAGTTTTCCCAAAAATCCATGGAAGGTCAAAGGAAGTTCATCATCAACCACCTACCCCACAAAAAATTGTTTTTCACCAGGTTCTCCACAAATCCACCAAAACTCCTAGTAAATCTCACTTCCATGCTATTCAAGACCACATCTCCATGACTTCATTTGAACCCTTTGCTCCATGCTTTAGATAATCTAGCTCCCTTTGAGTTGCTTCACAATGCACACTCTAATTCACTGGCCCTTCAAAGTCGCTCTGATACTATGTTGTTTTTACGTGATACTAGAGTCTAGGATAGAATCTTAAATCATTGATGTTACTAATCCAAGTATCACAACAAGGCTACTTTGCATAGTATAATAATATACAATAGTAAATCAACACATAGACAAATATAGACAAATTTTTACAAATTTTTACAATCCAACTTTGTTATATTAACAAACTAATAATACAATAGTTTATGGCATATGTTCCAGTGATAATTGCCCTCATACATCCACTGATATAAGAAAACAACAACTAGGGCTTGGTGTCAGTCCTTTGACAACCAGTATACCCTTACAAAGTACTCTGATTTTCTAGCTGATGTACAACTCCTCACACCTCCCTTAGTCATACCTTGTACACATCTGCTTAGTCCTTTAAATCTCGATCTGCAACAACTTTAATTTGCCTCTATCAATGAACCAACTCCATTAGGTCAATGAACTCAGCTCCAAATGCTCTCTACTTGATTTTTAATCCTTCAATGCATCAACACATTGATACTCCTCTCGAGTTGTTCACAACTCCATTTGTGAACAATTCTCAACTTCTCAATGCTGCTCCTAAGTTATTTTGGGAATTTCTTCCCACTAGTGCCTCTTTGTGTTGCCCGATGAAGACACACTTAGAGGTGGGGGACTTCCCTCTATCACTATCGAATGTCCTTCTCTAGAAATGAACTTAGGGCATGGAGAACTGACCAACTTTTGTTGTAGATGTCCTTCTCCACAAGACAAATCTAGGGCTACAAATTGCGCATAGCTGATCAAATTTGTGATCTCTTCTTCTGCCACTTCTAATAATATCTTAGTCCTTCAAGAGACTTGTTCATTAGGGATCGAAGCAACCCTCTACAACCCTCCATAAGTTGATTTTTATGCTACTCCAATTCTGCTTCTTCTAGTAGCCACCTTAGTCGATGAAGGTGGTACTCTAGGCTACACTTGGTCCACTCTCACACTGCCCTCCAATAATCTATGAGCATCCAATACAAATGTCTAATCTAGACTCTATCCTCTAGTAACAAATCATCCTTAAACACATCATCAATACATACCTTAGGGTTGGTGTCTCTCTGCTATAGCCTCTGCTCCTATTTAGGGCTTCCAACAACCTATTATCCCTCTCCAAAATCCTCTAACAACCTCCTAAATACTGTGAACGTTCTCCCTTGTGCTACTGTTGCCATATTTTTATATCTAAGGTCTTTCCATCCATTGTTTAGGCCTTTTGACCACCTTCTAACTGAGGTACAAGGCTATGAACCTCCTATCTAACTATTGTACAAGACTGCGACTCCTATTAGAGATATGCCCACACACAAATATCATACCAATCTACCAAAAATTACCTTGGATTTCACACAGAGTATCTCAACCCCTCAAAATAGGAAATGCCACCAAATCTATACACAAATAGACCCAAACTTGTCCCTCAAGTTTGTGCCTCCTCCACAAATTAAACACGACCCTCAACAATCACTAAAGATCACCCACGAATCCTTTAATATTCACTAAAGTCTGCTTCTTAGATTTGTGGTCCACAACAGATTTTCTTCTTGTGATAAGGTGTATATGGAGTAGTCTTATGTGTTGTTATATCACACTTCTTTTAGAACTACTCAAATTCATTCCCAAATAATTCTCCATTGTTATCCATCCTGATTGCCTTTAGTTTCCTCTTTGTCTAATTATCCACAAGAGCCTTAAAGTTTTAAATTTGCCAAACACTTCAGATTTATTCCTAACAAAATAAATTTATGTATTTCTTGATAATTCATCTATAAATGAGACATAAAGCATATAGCTTCCTAGTGATTGAACCAACACATTTCCGAACACATCACTATGCATCCACTACAATATTTATTTTTTCGCCATACTACTAGAGGATAATATTACCTAATTATGTTTCTTGTATAGGAAATTGTAGAAATTTTGAATAATATAACACTTATTCACAGAGATTATCCTGATTATACACTATTTGCGGAATGCATGCACAATACATAACCTCCTCTACGTTGATCATCAATTTTGCAGAATTAAGAAACAATCGCATGTGCACATTGAAACATCAATCACACATATCAACACAGTATGTACTAGGGAAATCATACAGCTGAAAACCCCCAACTATCTGTATATTATAATGATAGAGAACATGTAACAATACATAGTACAATTCTCTTCACAAGTACTCAATACTATCTCCACTTGCTACACACAAACTAGCTCAGATCTGAATCAAGTCACAGGTTCAAATCTCCTCCACTGTTTGCCTGCCTCTACTGCGCAATCCAAGATGATAATAGGAATGATCCAAGCTCATTTTCCCTTCTCCTTTACTGCGCAATCCTCATTGGCAATCTCAATCAATGATTGTGCAAATCTTATGCATAGCTATAGTCACAAATGATAGTAGTCTCCACCTCTAACACCTGTCTCCACTGAACTGTCCATGCACTGAGTTAACTGATGTATTCTTTAGTTGTTTTATGAGTTAATAATTAGTGAATTAATTATCAATTAATTCACATCACTCATCACTAGTGTATTCTGCAGTTATACTAAATACAACTAGTTTAACTAAGTCAAACTGAACACAACTCCATCAACTCCTCAATCAACTCCACCAAACTCAATCACTTGAGTTCTAACTGAAGTCCATCATGCAATAGCTCAACTAACCCATAAGAAAAGCGTATTTCCTTCTGGCAGTTGCATGTGCCACATCCATAGCTCGAACTGAAGTGCTGCAAGAGGATAAGATAATGTTTATAGTCCAAATATTATTAAGAGCTAATAATATTCGACTGTTCTATTTTTAGATTCACAATCTAAAAATAGACTCCGCCTATATGTCTAAAAATAGAAGTCCATCTATTTTTACCAACATGACCAATCATCCACAAATAGCATCCTACAACTCATAGACCATGATCCATATGTCTAAAAATAGACTTTGCGCCAAAAATAGCCTACGGGCCCACTTAGTGAAGACGACTTCTTTTCACTAAGCTCCATCATCTTGTTGCATTTTCAACAGAAATGCTCATATAAATCAAAATATAGAGAGTAATTATACATACATTCTACCATACCTTTACCATGTAGTGCTTGAAGGCCCTTCTTTTTGGTATGTCCTAGTTTTTTATTCCATAGCATTGTCTTATTTCTAAATACTATAGGGTTTTTTCCTACTTTAGTTCCATTATGAGGAACAAAGGGATTGTTGCACCCATCACTAATAGTCCTTCTCAATATCTTATATAGAGCTCAAAGCTTAACTCCTCTTGGTAATACCATTGCTCCTTGAACTATTCTATACATTTTATTTTCAAACATTGTTTTTACACTTGCATCACTCATCTTGATTATTGAAATCAAATATATGGTCAATACTGTGATGTGTAGAACACCAAAGAGTGTTTTAATCCTTCCATCCATGAGATTCAATGTGAATTTTCCTTGTCTTATGGTTTTGGTTGTCGATAAATCTCCTAGGAAAATGTCATTTCCATCGTACCTTTCATACGCACAAACCACTCCTTGCGACAAGTCATATGAGAAGATTCAATTGAGTTAACCAACCATGCCTCAAGATCTACATGTGTGCATGAAAAGGGCAAGTACACATCCCCTACTTTATCTAAAGGTTTTTTCTTCTATAGAAGGAGTATCATAAGATCCTTTTCTTTATGTCCTCTTTTTTGAATCTCCAACATACCTTTACAAATTTTCCTGGAGATTATATCTTCCTCTAGATTTAGATCTCTTACTTGAGGAACTATTTTTGTTTCTATAATAATAAATCCCTACCAAATACTTAAGAAAACTTGATTAGAAAATATACCAAAAAAATAAAAAATTAAATAATGATTATTAATTTCCTTTTTCTTGGCTTAATCCACAGGGACTTTAAGCCTTTAATCTAGTAATTTATATAATACTTTTGAATAGAATGATCACTAATTAAGCTACACTGTGTGAGCTACACTATAAAATAGTCAAATTACGTCAATATTTTATATTTAAATATAATTATATATATTATTCATAAATATTAAATGATCACATCTATATGATAATGTTGAATCCCTGAAAATCGGGTCGACAACAAGGGGGATACCCACCCGGTCCGGACCTTGGTTGGCAGCTCCTTATCCGTTTGGTATAGCAGGTCCGACTGTAGATAATGGGACCAGTTTCCCAATCTAAGGGTGTGTGTGTGCAGAATTGGATGTTGCTGATCTAAGAATACTTAAAGCTAATCTAATTCAAACTTTTAAACTAACTTTACGCTATTGTAATCTAATGAAAAACGGCACATCTAATCTATGCTAACCCGGGGTGTATTTCTTCTATTATGCGATCTAAAGAGATTTCAAATAATAACTGGTAATAAAGATCATTCAGCTATCATAAGAATAGATATCAATTAAGATGAACTACTTTGCATAAAAAGTTAGGCAAAACAGTTGTGAACAACATATCACATAATAAGTTATTCATATATCAGACATAAACAAATGGCTCCACCGTACAAAAGTGCCAAATGGTAAATCACACATTCATGCAATAACATATAAACAACTAAAACTGTATATCACTTTAAGAATATAAGCATAAATGGTCAAGAGATAAAAGTACCATTTATGACTGATCCTACTCATAAGCTTCAAGCAACAATGATTTATCTCTCCTTGCTCTAACATCTACTAAGAGTATAGAAGTACAACATCAGTAGCAAATATCAAATGCAAACATTAATAAACCTTGATCCATCCATTCATCAAAGACCCCCTCCGAGGGTGCAAAAGTGCATGTTCTGAGGACAAGTTTTTTGACAAATTTCTGGACCCTCCTCCAAATGCAATGAGAAGGGTTAAAATACTACTTCCTAATTCTAATAATAGTTTATTTACAAAATTTAGGATGCGGTTTTCAAATAACCGTCCTTTTTCTAATATAATTATAAAAGAAAAAACAACATTCTAAATAAGGCTATTTCTGAATCTGATCTTTAAAGCTGCAAGTGTTCATCATGGGCTTGAGGAGAGTCGGCTGGCTGATTTCTGCTCTGAGCTGGGCTGCGAAAACGGATCTATGAGAGCTGGCACTACTTTTTCGGCCGCGTTTATGATGCATTTCACAGTCATCCATTTGATCATATCCGTATATGGTAGAATTTTGGGTCTTGCTGCTATCCGATGAAGAAATGAGCATGCTAGCTCTTCTAAGGACGCTTCGGAAGAGCGTTGTGAGCCCGCGACAGCAGTAACCTTCATTATTCTGGGATTCTCCTCTTTAAGCAGTCTGTACATGCTTTCCCACGTTGATATCCCTGCGTCTTTGTTACAGGCTGTGTCTGTATACAAAGGCGCCATTTCCTTCGTCTTTTCCTTCGCCTCAAAGCCCTGAGCTCTGTTTTTCTTTCCCATTTCTTCCTGTGTATGGCTGTTTATCGTCTTTCGCTCTCCGTTCCTGCAGCTCACAAGTGAAATGGAAATGACTGATCAAGAAAGGTGACAGGAGAGTTTTAAATGCAGCAGATATATCAAATATGCCACCTTACGTGAAGTAATTCTTTACAAAAGCACGCGTCTACATTTCATTTAATAGCTGACAACTAATCCCTTTAATATCATTAAAAGCGCATGATCTTGAGTCATATTATGGTAAGTGGCTTTCCTTGAATAGCGTGCCCGAAGGATTCGTAATGAAGTGATTTTACGATTTGCCTACGTAACATCGCAGATCGCACTGTCGCAGATCGCACCATCGCAGATTGCGCAAACACACGAATATAACATTGCAGCGATCGCAACATCGCAGATCGCAGAAGTTTTATGCTTGCCAAATCTTGTCAGCTCATTTTCTGCGATATGCGATCTTGCGATCGGTGTTATCGCAGATCGGTAAATCTTGAAGTTTTTCCGTTATGAGTGTTACTTTATTGCGATGCGATATATTGCTTAGCATGAGGGTCTTTTACATACCAATATTATAGCGAAATGGAGGCACTTCTTATCCTTTTTTGCAACGCGACTTTAAAGATTTTTCCCTTATCATAGACTGAGGTTTTAAAATATTCAAAAGATCTTCCTAAGTTTACGATGGTAACCTTATTTTGAAGAAAGGAAACTCTTGCTTTCCCTAAATTTTAACTAAGGGTCCCCATTCATTTAGTATTTTGGACAACACTTAAATGAAAAAAGGGGGGGTTGTTGCTAGCCACAAAAATTAGCAATTCACTTGGGAGAACCAGTTATCTCTGCATTTTCTATTGAATTTTTCAAACTTCCGAAAAAAAAAAAAAAATAAATAAATAAATAAAATAAAAAATAAATAAATAAATAAATAAATTCAGAAAATTAAACTTTATTATAAAAAGATAAAGCATATTATACTCCAAACTGTCAATGATATTTTGTTTCAACTTCTTTCTTTTTTAATTGTTTGTTTCCTCAGCTTGTCCTTGCATTTACACCAGCCATTACTTGGTCTTGTAAAGATAAAATTAAAGTCTTCCCTGTGTAGCAACTTTTCAAATATGCTCCTTTGTCGCAGGTAGAGCCTCTGCTGCCAACAGGCGTCCATAGCCTCGACAGGGTTACCTATTACCCAGTAATGATCCTTTATCATGTTTAAGGTGATCTACAACCTTCAAAGAAAAATCCAGATTGACACTTTTTCCTTTTTTATTCTTAAAGAACAATGTCTTGGTTTGGTAGCCAAATCATGACACAGTCATTCACTTGATTTACACTTTTGCTGAACAAGCTGGCTCGTGATGAAACCCCTTGTCTTGTGATTTTAATAATCTTAAGTCGTTGCCCTGTTTTGGTGGACAGTAATGGCAAAGTCAGCAAAGTTTATAGTATCTGTGATTATGATAAGCCGGCTCGTGATGAGACCTCTTATTCTTTGAGATATAGTGTTTCTTGGATTGTCTCTCTGAATGCTGCGATTTTCTCTAACAGGGAGGATATCATCGCTTTCCTTAAGAAAGTTCTGGACGACAATAATAGAGTTTTTTTTTTGGAAATGGTTGTTTCTACAGGGAATCCTTATTTTGTTAGTGATACCTTTCATTGTACTGATATAAAACAATTTCTTCACTAAGATTGCTTTCGTCAAGTTTTTTGGAAGCTGAAACTAGTATCATATCTGGTTTAAAGTTTTTAACTATATCTATTAATAATAACGATCAAGTTTCTAACAAATTTTTTTTTTGCTATTTATACAAGCAAAAGTTCAAAATCTGATAGAGAAATGGTGTCTTTAGTAAATGACAAATGCTGTTAACCACAACAAATTTTATTAGGAAACAAAAACATTTAAAGAAATGAGAGGTTGAAATTCCCTAGGATTATGTACATAATAAGGATAATCTCTTCTCTTATTTTGCCTACCAATATTTAAAAACCAAATTATCCATCTAATAACCTAGCTAAATTACTCCTACTCCTATTCTAATTATACACAGAAAAATTAACTAGGTAAAATGATATTTCCAGTGGAACCATCTTTTCATTTTTATTCCTACACCGTATGTACCTTTTAAACATCAGTGTTGAGAACAAAGCTTTTCTTGAATTGTGAACATTGGATGTGAAATTAGAAAGTGTAACTTCAGTCGAAATCCTGTCTGAAATTTCTTTCTTATGAAATCTTCTGTCCAATTGGATACCTATTGGATCATAAAAATCGAGATGAATTTCTGTTATGGATTGGTGATCATGTAATAGGAAAGATGAAAAGCCAGGTTGTGAATATGATTTTTCAGTTTTAATGCCCTGTAATCCATTAGGCGTAAGAGTCAAGCTTTTAGCAATTTCTTGTAAAAGGAAAGTTTCCATATATAAATCACTAAATAAATTAATGAGGAATAAATAGAAATTTGTGACAAGAGATTTATCTATTAACGCGAATTGCTGGCAAGTTTCCAAAAATACTTTCTTTCGTCGATGATGTTTTGGAGGACATAGAAGTTTTTTAAGGAAGTCTGATATTGATTGATCTTGGAATTGAAAAAGTTCTATACTTCCTTGACACAATATAGTTTTCCAAAATGGTAGCACATCTTTCGAATGTTCTTTGATAAGGTGCTCAGTATACCATAGTAATCTATCAAAAGTCTGAAAATTTAAAACACAATCCTATTTTGTACAAAATGAGTGCAAGTGAGAAAGAATGAAATGATTATCTGTACAAATAATGTTACAACACAACTGGGATTGACTTGAAATATCTTCTTTTTCACAAGAACTGGCCAGAATTATGGGATCCGAGCAATTTCGAATTCCGTCTTGTGAATCAGAAGACAAGTTATGATTTTGAACAGGCATGGGGGTTTCTTCATGATATGAATCATAGATCGGGGTATTGTCTTGGATAGTAAAATCATGCAAATGATCCTTTACTTTGGAATGAGGATTGACTGATATGATTCTTAAATTAGAATATCTCTCATTATTTGAGCTTTGTTGAGTTACTTGAGATAAATCAACAACATCATTGTCATCAAAGTAGCTATCATAAATGATTTTACAGGTTTCCATAGATTTTTCTTTTTGATTGAATATTTTCAGACAAGGAAGGTCAAGTGGTTCTTGTTTGAAAATGATCAAAGGATGTTTTATAGTTGTCTTTTTATCTTGAAAACCTAATGATGACTTATTTGAGTAATCCTCTGTACCTTTTGAGATATCTTTAATATTGAGAGGGGAAAAATTAACATCACTAAAAACATCAGGATAAAGAGAAAAATGCAATTCTGGAACAATGCATTTGAAAATATCATCGTGGAAAAATCTTTGTTCATCAGATTCATCATAGACATCGGGCTTTAGATCATACCTTTGTGTACTGATACTTTTCGAAAGAGAATTAGTTTGTTGTTCTAACCTTGGCATCTGCATTTGTTGACTTGCAATGATATTATCTAACCTTGTATCAAAGTCATCTCCTGGTTCCAAGGCAGGCTTTCCTCCATCATTCTCGCTTTCGTCTTCTTGCATTAGAGCATGCATGTCTCCTAGGCTTTGGGAACCTTCTCCATCATGAGTGAGTTGTATATTCAAATTGGAATTCTCATTCATATTAGAAGAAAATGAGACACAACTTGGACTAATTTCTGTTAGATCGGACATAGGAGGCAGGGAATGCTCAGCATAATCTGAAGATTCTTCATCTGTGAGTTCACTTTCAAGATCATACTCTAGACAATTAAGATGAAATCGCATATTAAAATCCCTAACAGATTCATCTTGTTTCTGTAGATAATCAATTTCATCATATACCTGGTCATAGTCGTAACAATCAAATTTACAAATGAAAGTCTTGATGAATTGGTCCCAGCTGTGAATTGAGGCAACTGGGAGGGTTCTACACCATTTTCTAGCTTCCGCCATGAATGTAAGAGTAAAAATTCTGCATAAAACGCCTTCATCAATTCTTTGAACGTTCGAACTTGAAACTCTTTGAATAAATTGAAGAACATGATTAAAAGCAGAAGAATTATTCTTACCATTGAATTTTACTTGAGACAAGAGTCTTACCACTTCAGGTGGAGTGTTGGAAGAGGCACGAACATGGATGCAACTCCAAATGGGAAGTTTGTGAGCAGCCATCCTAATTCAAATGTTACAATTGAAAACCATTCCAACAGACACTATGTTCAGGCCCTCCTTCTAGCGCCAAATATGTTGAAGCCCCGAAAATCGGGTCGACAACAAGGGGGATACCCACCCGGTCCGGACCTTGGTTGGCAGCTCCTTATCCGTTTGGTATAGCGGGTCCGACTAGGGATAATGGGACCAGTTTCCCAATCTAAGGGTGTGTGTGTGCAGAATTGGATGTTGCTGATCTAAGAATACTTAAAGCTAATCTAATTCAAACTTTTAAACTAACTTTGCGCTATTGTAATCTAATGAAAAACAGCACATCTAATCTATGCTAACCCGAGGTGTATTTCTTCTATTATGCGATCTAAAGAGATTTCAAACAATAACTGGTAATAAAGATCATTCAGCTATCATAAGAATAGAAATCAATTAAGATGAACTACTTTGCATAAAAAGTTAGGCAAAACAGTTGTGAACAACATATCGCACAATAAGTTATTCATATATCAGACATAAACAAATGGCTCCACCGTACAATAGTGCCAAATGGTAACTCACACATTCATGCAATAACATATAAACAAATAAAATTGTATATCACTTTAAGAATATAAGCAGATATGGTCAAGAGATAAAAGTACCATTTATGACTGATCCTACTCATAAGCTTCAAGCAATAATGATTTATCTCTCCTTGCTCTAACATCTACTAAGAATACAGAAGTGCAACATCAGTAGCAGATATTAAATACAAACATTAATAAACCTTGATCCATCCATTCATCAAAGACCCCCTCCGAGGGTGCAAAAGTGCATTTTCTGAGGATAAGTTTTTTGACAAATTTCTGGACCCTCCTCCAAATGCAATGAGAAGGGTTAAAATACTACTTCCTAATTCTAATAATAGTTTATTTAAAAAATTTAGGATGCGGTTTTCAAATGACCGTCCTTTTTCTATTCTAATGCTAAAAGAAAAAACAGCATTCTAAATAAGGCTATTTCGGAATCTTATCTTTAAAGCTGCAAGTGTTCATCATGGGCTTGAGGAGAGTCGGCTGACTGATTTCTGCTCTGAGCTGGGCTGCGAAAACGGAATCTATGAGAGCTGGCACTACTTTTTCGGCCGCGTTTATGATGCATTTCACAATCATCCATTTGATCATATCCGTATATGGTAGAATTTTGGGTCTTGCTGCTATCCGATGAAGAAATGAGCATGCTAGCTCTTCTAAGGACGCTTCGGAAGAGCGTTGTGAGCCCGCGACAGTAGTAACCTTCATTATTCTGGGATTTTCCTCTTCAAGCAGTCTGTACATGCTTTCCCACGTTGATATCCCTGCGTCTTTGTTACAGGCTGTGTCTGTATACAAAGGCACCATTTCCTTCGTCTTTTCCTTCGCCTCAGAGCCCTGAGCTCTGTTTTTCTTTCCCATTTCTTCCTGCTTATGGCTGTTTATCGTCTTTCGCTCTCTGTTCCTGCAGCTCACAAGTGAAATGGAAATGACTGATCAAGAAAGGTGATGGGAGAGTTTTAAATGCAGCAGATATATCAAATATTCCACCTTACGTGAAGTAATTCTTTACAAAAGCACGCGTCTACATTTCATTTAATAGCTGACAACTAATCCCTTTACTATCATTAAAAGCGCATGATCTTGAGTCAGATTATGGTAAGTGGCTTTCCTTGAATAGCGTGCCCGAAGGATTCGTAATGAAGTGATTTTACGATTTGCCTATGTAACATCGCAGATCGCGCCGTCGCAAATCGCACCATCGCAGATCGCGCAAACACACGAATATAACATTGCAGCGATCGCAACATCGCAGATCGCAGAAGTTTTATGCTTGCCAAATCTTGTCAGCTCATTTTCTACGATATGCGATCTTGCGATCGGTGTTATCGCAGATCGATAAATCTTGAAGTTTTTCCGTTATGAGTGTTACTTTATTGCGATGCGATATATTGCTTAGCATGAGGGTCTTGTACATACCAATATTATAGTGAAATGGAGGCACTTCTTATCCTTTTTTGCAACGCGGCTTTAAAGATTTTTCCCTTATCATAGAATTAGGTTTTAAAATATTCAAAAGAGCTTCCTAAGTTTACGATGGTAACCTTATTTTGAAGAAAGGAAACTCTTGCTTTTCCTAAATTTTAACTAAGGGTCCCCATTCATTTAGTATTTTGGACAACACTTAAATGAAAAAAGGGGGGGGGGGGTTGTTGCTAGCCACAATAGATAATTAGATTGTTTAATATATATCCTTCATTATACTAAATTGATTTTTTTAAATAATCTTTTAACATAGTTTTAATAAAGTTAAGAATATTTTTAACTAAAAATTATTAATAATTAGATTTTGTATTTGTTGGCATTATGATTCTGGTATGGCTCTATGTTACAGATGTTGTACTTGATGGCAACACCCTCAAGTGGCAAAACTCTGATCAGGCTCTCAAAATGATAAAAATTAAGAGGTACGCATGTGCTCAGTGAAAAGCGTGCGTACCCACAGGTACGCCGTACATAAGCTGCAGCCATACACGCAAGTCACCCGTTCAGAAGGTGCGGACCCCCAGTTCACTTACTTCAAGGCAGAAAAGCACGCTCACGTAGGGTTTCTTATGTTTGGCCTGTGGTATTTAGCCCGCCATTATTGATTCTATGGTTTTGGCCCGTGGTATAGGATCTAATTTTGCCCCGGTTTGGATCCCTTGTATTGGTTATTGGTGGTTTTGTCCCATGGTGTGAATAAGGGCTTGACTATAAATAGGGAAGGAGATCTTTTGGCTAAGGTATATTTTGCAAATTGAATATCTTAAGATTTGAAATATTGGCTTATCGGTTTAAAAGCTTGATCTATATAAAAGTGAAGTTGAAAGTGAATCTATGAAGTGTGATCTCTCGGGCGCATGATCAGATCTGGGCATCTGACTATCGGTGGCACACTGGGGGACTGCCAATTCGGCCCTAATCAGATGTACGCAGGTGATTAACAGTGCAAGTGCGTGGGTACGCACAACAGAAGAAGGCACAGTGTGTGGGTACGCAGAGCAGAAGAAGGCGCAGTGCGTGGGTACGCAGCACGACAGAGGTTCAGGTGCATAGGCACAGTGAAAGTACGCGGCGCTACCGAAGCCGCAGGTGCATAGATACGCGGCGCGATAGCATCTTAGAGTGCGTGGCCACAGTAGTAGTACGCGGCGCGATAGAAGCAGTGGGTGCGTGGGCACAGTGAAGGTACGCGACGCGTTTAAAGGAACAGTGCGTGGATACGCAGTGCAGCTCAAGGCTCTCTGCAGGGATACGCAGAGGTGCAGAAGGCGAAGTGCGTAGCAACGCATGCCAGATAAAGAAAAATTGCGTACCTATCTTAAGGCATTTATTTGACTGACTTTTCTCTGTTGATAAGGTGTTCTGGGTTTAGTTTACTGTTACTATTGATCTGGTTACTGCAGTTGACTGGGTGATTTACTTGTACTTGATGATCATTTGATGTTCATGGATCCAGTTTGAAAATTTATGAAAAGTGGTCCTTGAAAGAAAAGAAGTAGGGGGTTGTAGCTCCCTTCCAGGAGAGACTGGAAAACGAGAGAGAGTTGTAGCTCTCTGCAGGTTGCAGCCTGCGTACTGGTAAAGGACTGCACCAGTATAAAATCATTGTAAAAGGAGTTTCTAATTGAAAGAATATAGAGACATATTGCAGCAGGTGGTTTTCACCCACATTGGGTTTCCACCTTACATCTGGTGTTCTTTGGTGTGACTATCTATTTTTCTTGTTCATGCTCATTGTTTTATGGTACTGACATACAAGAATAATTCAAAGTATAAATAAGGAAGATTTATTAAAAAGAACTAGATAATATTGATTCACCCCCCTCTCAGTATTATTTCCAACAATTGGTATCAGAGCAGGTCCTTCAGAGAAGCTTGATCGCTTGAAGGAAGATCATTCATCATGAGAAATTACGAGAGGGAAGCATCAATCAGGCCACCAATTTTTGATGGGACAAACTTCAATTATTGGAAGGTAAGAGTTACTGCCTATCTTCAATCTCTTGGTACAGAAGTTTGGGATATCATAGATACAGGCTACACTTTTCCTTCAGCTACTCCTACAGATTCGGCCGAGAAGAAGAAATATGAAACAAATGCTAAAGCAGTCAATACTCTGCTGGGATGCTTATCTCAAACATAATTCGTAAAGGTTATGCAATATAAATCCGCAAAGGAAATATGGGACAAGATTGTCTTGAGCTATGAAGGAGATGAACAGGTAAAGCGTGCTAAACTTCAAACCCTCAGGATTCAGTATGAGAATCTCAGAATGTATAATGATGAAAGTGTGGCTAGCTATTTTCTTCGGGTAGACGAGATTGTTAATTGCATGAAAAACTTGGGTGAAGAAATAAAAGAGGCTATTGTGGTTGAAAAAGTTTTAAGATCATTGTCCCCAAAGTTTGAATCTAAAGTGTCTGCAATAGAAGAAAAGGAAAATCTACGGATTCTTACTATGTCTCAGCTACACGGAATTCTAACTGCTTATGAAATGAGAAAGGGAGGTCCATCAGACAGGAGAGAAGCTGCTTTCAAGGCTTCAGGCAAAGGAGACTACTATGAAGCAAGTCACGTGCCAGAAGAAGAAGAAGAATCAAATTTTGTCAAAAATCTTCAATGGGGTACTGGAAGGTTCAGAGGTAAGTTACCTTTTAAATGTTTTGCTTGTGGAAGAGGTCATTATGCTGCGAAATGTCCGCATAAGGATAAGATTGAGAAAGGAAAGGAACCTGCTAGATGGAACAAGAAACAAAATGCAAATAAGAAAAGCTACTACACTCATGAAGATAGTGATGGTCTATCAAATAGTGATGAAGATGAACGAGGTAATGACTATAAAATTTTAATGGCAGTTGAAGATGATGATTACATGGATGCTATAGATGTGGATAGCTTTTATGAAGAAATTTCTAGACTCAAGACATGTATAGAAGAAAAGAATATGATCATTGATACCCTACAATCTCAAATTGATGAAAAAGAAAAATATCTTGAAAAGTTAGAAGGTGAAATTGTTGGTCTTAGAAAAGAGATTGAGAAAACAAAGGCTATTAATATTAAGTTTGTCAAAGGATCTGAAAATCTGGATGAGATCATCAATGTACAGTGTTCTCCTCTAAACAAGACAAGTCTGGGCTATAATGGAGAAACTTTTCAACCATCCACCTCAAAGAGTTATCTTGATGCAACAAGAAGGAATGAGCAAAAGCACAATGAATATCACCAGGTAAAGCAGGGACGAATTACATCAAACAAAGACTATCAGGTAAACCAGGGGCAACCCGTCCTAAGGATGAACAAAAGCTACAACCAACCACAGGTAAAATCCTCTCAATTTGCGTCAAGAATGGATGACAATAGAAACTACAATCATTTGGCCGGAAGATTTAATAACCGCAGAAGTTTCTTCAATGGACAATGCTTCTCTTGCCATAACTTTGGTCATGAAGATTCTGAATGCAGGAGCAGGTTTCAGCAGACAAAGGAACAAGCCTCAAGCACCAAAACATGGAGAATAAAGGAACCACAAACAGAAAGATGTGGGATAGCATTTTATGCAGAGGGACAGGAAAATTTATGGTACATTGACAGTGGATGTTCGAAGCATATGACAGGTGATAAAGAAAAACTTGAATCATATTCTGCTTTAGAAAAGGGAAAGAAAGTTTCTTTTGGAAATGATACTCCTGCAGCTATAAAAGGAAAAGGCACTGCTCAGTTAAAAGAAAAGGTCAAAGCTGGAAATGTTTTGTATGTTGATGGATTGAAGCATAATCTTCTGAGTGTCAGCCAAGGAACTGAGGTGATATTTAGATCAAATGGATGTCTTGTTCGTGATCTTGATACAGGTAAAACGGTGATCAAAGGTGAAAGAACTCCAAATAATCTATACATATTTGAAGAAGGACAACAACAATGCTATCTAAGCAAGGATGATGAACACTGGTTATGGCACCGGAGGTTGGGGCATCTAAGCTTTTCACAAATAAGGAAAGCATGCAAATATCAGGCAGTTACGGTCTTCCAGATATCAAAATTCCAGACAACACCATATGCAAATCATGTCAGTTTGGAAAGCAAACCAGAACTAACTTTCCAGAGAAGGAAGGATCAGCTAGCATGCCTCTTGAGCTTGTACATACAGATGTATGTGGACCATTCAGGAAAAGGACACCTCGAGGAGAAGAATACTTGATATTATTCATTGACGATTTCTCCAGGTTTGTCTAGTTAGGACTTATGAAGCACAAAGATGAAGCACTCGAAAAATTCAAATCCTTTAAAGCCTTGGTTGAAAATGAATCAGGATACAAAATTAAGTGCCTCAGATCCGACAGAGGTGGGGAGTTTACCTCAAATGAATTTTTTGATTTCTGTGAAGAACATGGGATAAGAAGAGAATTCTCTACAGCTAGAACTCCTCAGCAAAATGGAGTAGTGGAAAGAATGAACAGAACAGTCCAACAAATGGATCGTGCTATGCTTGATGAGTCTGGAACTCCCGCAACTTTCTGGGGTGAAGCTGCATATGTTGCAGTTGTTATTCTCAACAAAACAAATGTCCGGGTGAATAGCACTCAAACTCCTCATGAGCTCTGGTATGGTGAGACTCCTTCGGTAAAGCACTTCAAAATCTTTGGGAGCAAATGCTATATTAAGAATACTGATGAGCAACTTGGCAAACTTGAACCTAGAGCAGATGAAGGCATTCTTCTTGGTTATTCTCCACACAGCAAAGCATACAAGTGCTACAATAAAAGACTTGGAAGAATTGTTGACAGCATTGATGTAGTGGTTGATGAGAAGGGATACATTCCTAGGCAAGCAAATCAGGAAGATATCGAAGAAGATGAAGACTACCCTCAAAGAAAGAATGATGAAGAAGAAGAACCTCAAGAAGAACCAGAGGAGCAGATAAGGATAGAAGAGAAGACTCCATCCAGATATGTTCAGAAGAATCATCCAGAATCTCAGATTTTGGGGCAGAAAGAAGCAGGTGTACAAACAAGAAGAACAATTGCAGAAGCTTCAAGCTATTTGGCATTACTCTCTTCCACTGAACCACAAAATGTGAAAGAGGCATGCAAAGATGAATGTTGGGTCAAAGCAATGGATGAAGAACTTGAGCAGATCGAAAAGAACAACACTTGGGAGTTGGTTCCTAGACCAAAGGATAAGAATGTTATAGGGACAAAATGGGTCTTCAAAAATAAATTGAATGAAAATGGAGAAGTAATTAGAAACAAGGCCAAACTTGTTTGTAAAGGGTATGCGCAGCAAGAAGGAATAGATTTTGAAGAAACTTTTGCTCCTGTTGCAAGACATGAGGCCATCCGAATGTTCCTTGCTCTCTCAAGCTTTCAAAACTTCAAAGTATTTCAAATGGACGTGAAATCAGCCTTTCTGAATGGAGACTTGGAAGAAGAAGTATACATTGAGCAGCCAGATGGTTTCATTCTTGGAAATGATCCAAATCTTGTATGCAGATTGAAAAAGGCTCTCTATGGTCTCAAACAAGCTCCAAGGGCTTGGTACTATCGTTTGGACAAATATCTTCATCAACAAGGTTTTTCAAAAGGATCAGCAGATAGCAATCTTTATATAAAAGTTGAAAACGACAAACTGCTAATACTTGTTCTGTATGTAGATGACATTATCTTTGGCAGCAATGAAGAAGCTATGAGTCAAAGCTTTGCCTTGGTAATGCAGAAAGAATTCGAAATGTCCTTGCTAGGAGAACTGATATATTTTCTTGGTTTGCAAATCTAGCAAAAAGAAGGAGGGATCTTTTTGTCTCAAACCAAGTATCTCAAGCAGATTTTGAAGAAATATGGCATGGAAGATGCAAAACCAGTATGTACACCCATGGTCACAGGATGTAGCCTCAGTGCAAATGATGAATCAGCAACAGTGCATCAACCAACCTACAGATCTATGATTGGAAGTCTACTTTATTTGACAGGTACCCCACCAGACATAATGCATGCAGTAGGAATAGTTGGAAGATTTCAGGCAAATCCAAAGGAAACTCATCTTCAGGCAGTAAAGAGAATCTTCAAATATCTTCAAGGAACTCAAAACTATGGCTTATGGTATCCTAGAGATACAGATTTCACACTTCATGCTTATACAGATGCAGATTGGGCCGGAAGCATGGATGACAAGAAGAGCACAAGTGGTGGTGCATTCTTTATGGGTTCCAGATTAGTATCTTGGTTCAGCAAGAAACAGAGTTCGATTGCCTTGTCTACAGCTGAAGAGGAATATGTTGCTGCTGCATCTTGCTGCACTCAACTCCTTTGGATGATGCAGACCTTGCAAGATTTTCAAATCACTTGTATTCCACCCATCTCCATCTTATGTGATAATACAAGTGCAATCAGCATTTCAAAGAACCCAGTCTTGCATTCAAAGACCAAGCACATACCAATCAAGTATCACTTTCTCCGGGAACAAGTGCTTGAACAAAAGGTCAAGTTGGAATATGTTCCTTCTAAGGAACAAGTTGCTGATATACTCACCAAACCATTGCCCAGGGAGACTTTTGAATATCTCAGGCAAAAGCTGGGGGTTGTTGATGCATCATCATATTGTTGAATCTCTTCTGATTGTTGGTTGTACGCAAGGCTCATCTGGGGTATATGCGTACATGTGCTGGGTTGCGGATTGGTTGAAGATCGAATGGCACAGGTTCAGGGGGAGCATATAATGCATTGTTAGCATTATGGAGGAAGTACAGAAGGAGATCATGGATGTTGGTCTGAATATTGCTGCAATATTCCTTTATCTCTTTCATGGTCATTTATTGTGTTTAGTGGATTATGGTTCTTCTTTGCAGGTCTGGTTTACAGTCAGGGGGAGCATGTTCTCAGGGGGAGCATAACCCTTTGCCCTTGATGTCAAAGGGGGAGAATGACGTTGAGGATCTTGAGGTTGCCATCAAGTTCAAAGGGGGAGATTGTTGGCATTATGATTCTGGTATGGCTCTATGTTACAGATGTTGTACTTGATGGAAACACCCTCAAGTGGCAAAACTCTGATCAGGCTCTCAAAATGATAAAAATTAAGAGGTACGCATGTGCTCAGTGCAAAGCATGCGTATCCGCAGGTACGCCGTGCAGAAGCTGCGGCCATACACGCAGGTCACCCGTTCAGAAGGTGCGGACCCCCAGTTCACTTACTTCAAGGCAGAAAAGCACGCTCACGTGGGGTTTCTTATGTTTGGCCCGTGGTATTTAGCACGCCATTCTTGATTCTATGGTTTTGGCCCATGGTATAGGATCTAATTTTGCCCCGGTTTGGATCCCTTGTATTGGTTATTGATGGTTTTGTCCCATGGTGTGAATAAGGGCTTGACTATAAATAGGGAAGGAGATCTCTTGGCTAAGGTATCTTTTGCAAATTGAATATCTTAAGATCTGAAATATTGGGTTATCGGTTTAAAAGCTTGATCTATGTAAAAGTGAAGTTGAAAGTGAATCTATGAAGTGTGATCTCTCGGGCGCATGATCAGATCTGGGCATCTGACTATCGGTGGCACACTGGGGGACTGCCAATTCGGCCCTAATCAGAGGTACGCAGGTGATTAATAGTGCAAGTGCGTGGGTACGCACAACATAAGAAGGCACAATGCGTGGGTACGTAGAGCAGAAGAAGGCGCAGTGCGTGGGTACGCAGCGCGACAGAGGTTCAGGTGCGTAGGCACAGTGAAAGTACGCGGCGCTACAGAAGCCGTAGGTGCATAGATACGCGGCGCGATAGCATCTTAGAGTGCGTGGCCACAGTAGTAGTATGCGGCGCGATAGAAGCAGTGGGTGCGTGGGCACAGTGAAGGTACGCAGCGCGTTTAAAGGAACAGTGCGTGGATACACAGTGTAGCTCAAGGCTCTCTGCGGGGATACGCAGGGGTGCATAAGGCGAAGTGCGTAGCAACGCATGCCAGATAAAGAAAAATTTCGTACCTGTCTTAAGGCATTTATTTGACTGACTTTTCTCTGTTGATAAGGTGTTCTGGGTTTAGTTTACTGTTACTATTGATCTGGTTATTGCAGTTGACTGGGTGATTTACTTGTACTTGATGATCATTTGATGTTCATGGATCCAGTTTGAAAATTTATGAAAAGTGGTCCTTGAAAGAAAAGAAGTAGGGGGTTGTAGCTCCCTTCCAGGAGAGACTGGAAAACGAGAGAGAGTTTTAGCTCTCTGCAGGTTGCAGCCTGCGTACTGGTAAAGGACTGCACCAGTACAAAATCATTGTAAAAGGAGTTTCTAATTGAAAGAAGATAGAGACATATTGCAGCAGGTGGTTTTCACCCACATTGGGTTTCCACCTTACATCTGGTGTTCTTTGGTGTGACTATCTATTTTTCTTGTTCATGCTCATTGTTTTATGGTACTGACATACAAGAATAATTCAAAGTATAAATAAGGAAGATTTATTAAAAAGAACTAGATAATATTGATTCACCTCCCTCTCAGTATTATTTCCAACAGTATTATTTATATTTTATGATAATTTAAGAAATATTTAATAAAATTTTATTAAAAATTAAAAATTAATTTAAAAATAAACAAAAAAAATGTCAATGGGTTTTGGATAGATGGTGATGACTGTGTTGTTAAGGTACTCCTAGATGTTTAAGACAATGATTCAATTCCCCACTCTATTCAAATGTTATTCTTGGATATGACCACAATATAGCCTCACCACTACCAAACTTTCAAAAAAAATTAAATAATATACATATTTTTTTAATAATACAAGCCTTCAAGAAGAAATTTCCCATGTTGAATGTGACATTTCACATGAGAAAAAATGCATTACTAACTCTAAGGTGCTTGCCAAAGTAGCAAGACAAGTTCCAAACATAGGCCACTCTTGGGGTCACCTTAATCATTATAGTTATTCTTTACTAACACCTCAAGTTGTTGTTCGGTTATGTGTTGGTGGATAGGAACACTTCCAAAGAAGAGATGCTTCTTTAGGTGTTAGTGCACTCGATGGACCAAAGACTAGAGAAAATTGAAGGTTGCCTTGACTTTCCCCCTGTTCTAGATTGTTCTCCAAGAGATTATGGGGATCCTATCCATGTGGAAGCCTCAAGCTCTAGAAAATATTGAATGTTAACTATGTTCTCTAGTTATTTACTATCAAGTCCTAGTTACTTTGTTTTTTTGCTTGAGTATAACCCTAGAGGCCACTTATTTCAAACAAAGTTTTTGGTATTTTGGTACACTATTACTAAAAATTTTGTGTGTCTCTTAAAGAAGATGAAATTTTATGCCTCGCCTAGATTCCCTACTAGAAGACCAAGACATATTTCAATTGATTATAGTTATTAGAAATAATGAAAAAACTTGTACTTAGAAAAAAAAATTACAATTAAGAAATAAATTACAATTAATCTTATTATGAGCTACATGTGTAATTCTTTGGGTGTTCAACCTTTAGTTGACATGTATCCATTTTATTGCACTAAGACAGACATTCAATAGGCTAATATGAGGAAAATGTATAATTTCTTTTGTGCTCAACCTTGAGATACTTCAGTACCTCAACCATAAATATTTCTAGATTCTGAACTCATCTCCACAATTTTTTCTCCTTTAGACTAATTCTAGTTTATCTCACTAGCATTGGATTCTAGTTAAACTCGAGTTTGTATGTATTTAGGGTTCAAATTTTAATTCATCATTACCCTCTAAGAACCCTTTAGCCTCTAATAGAGGGGTATACAATTTTTCCCATATAAATCAAATTAAAATAAAAAGTTGCTTATCAAATTTGCAAAGAAAACCATTTCTAATTTTTTCACTTGAAGGATAAAATTTACTTTATAATATGTTTTACACGTTATTATATATATATATATATATATATATATATATATATATATATATATATATATATATATATATATATATATATATATATATATATATATATAAAACAATTAGAAAAATGAATTCTAACAATTTCTCTGCATATCTTGATAATTTATTATAGTTGTGTCTTAGTAATGGGAAATGAAGATCAAAACTTTGGTTGTGGTGAAATCTTTTGTTATTCCTAGATAAAAACAATTTCAATTTGAATCAGCACCTTAGCCTCTGAGTGTTTGGATTTAAAAATACAAATTGTCTTACATCCTACTCTTTGATTGCATTTACTACTTTCTTAGCTTTCTTGCATTTATGAATATCACCAGCGTGTTTTGTTTATGCCTATTTATTTTGAAGATATGACAACAAACACTTGAGATTAAAATTGATTAAATCGAGCTATGATTCCTTATTATCCCATTTTCAGTGTTTATTCATTTTTTGTTGATTAAAAATAATGCCAGTTCTATGTTCTTTTATAAATGGTGTCATGCATAGGAATGCACATGTGCACTAATCATTGACTCCATATTTCTTATGAAAAAATATTCTTGGAAGTTATATTTATTTTATGGAAAATTTTGTTGTTGTTGGTTTGGTTTTAAATAGTTGTTTTTTTTTTCTTTATTGGAAATTACAATGATATCTATAAAATAATACTCTATCTTTATTTATATCTTTTTAAACTCATTGCAATTATGTGAATAATTGAGTCTTGTAAGAAAGAAAAACAATTTCATTGCATTGAGGAATGATATCCATATTAGATGAAAAGGTAAATGATTCTACTGAATTTCCTCCATATGGTTCCTATATATATTATAAGTAAATGATCCAATGAAATTCTCCCCATTTGATTCATGTGTAGAGCTTAAGTAAATATATATGATTTCTATATGAATTGTAATACAGGTGAACCAATGTCATCTATATACACTCCTTTAAATGTACTTAAATTTTATGTTTTAAAGATCTTTGAAATGTACTTAAGGTTGATTTTTTAAGGAAGATTTGTAGATCTTCACAACTTAATACAATAAAAATTGTGATTTGTGAGATACACATAAAATTTTAAAATATTTTCTCTTTTATATGAAAATAATAATTTATTTTAATTTGTGAATATTAAAAATCCAAAATATAATTAATCTTTTAATTTGAAATGTGAACTTTCTATTCAAATTTCATGCTATACAATTCCTCCACTTTAAAAACCCAATCTAGCAAGCGTTAAGGAATTAAGGCAATGGTGTCCTTTGCATTGGGCAAATTGAAGTACCCTTATCCTCCAAAAATATATTTATAATATTCAACAACATAAATTATGTATGGTGTTGAAATCTTTATCTAAGTCCCTATTTTGTGCATAGAAAAGCAATGAGGAATCTCATGTGAAATTGTTTTAAATAAAAATAAAAATAAATATTATCAAAACAAAGTATGTATGGTGTTGAAATCTTTATTTACGTCCCTATTTTGTGCATAGAAAAGCAATGAGGAATCTCATGTGAAATTGTTTTAAATAAAAATAAAAATAAATATTATCAAAAGAAAATATAGCAAGTATTGCATGATTGTGCAGAGGCACATAACATTGATATGCAAAAATTACAAGCCTGCATCAATCGTCAATGGGTTTGATCGTTAAACTTTATAAATTCAGAATTAAGCTAGTATACCGAGAGATTTAGTCCACATCATATTAAAAAATACGATATAGATTGTACAGGGATATACAAACATTATAAGCATGCATCCATCATCAATGGATTTCATCGTTCAATCCTTTTATAAATTCAGAATTAAGATATTCTTCAGTCGTTATGCATAGATTGTATGTCATCCATCCGGATTTTTGTATAATATTAAAAAATACAAGACCTATCATGAGTCTCTCGGTATTCCTGTAACTTCCATAATAGGCAGTGTTTTGAAAAGACAAAACCATTGTGGCCGACTAATTTAGATCAATACCAATAGCAGGTGTTCACAAAACATATGACTGATGTATATACGTGTTTGTATACCAGTGTTACACATGCAATAATTTGGCCACAAAATCCATAGCCAATGTGATCAGAGGAGATGATACTCGAAGGAGTAGAAAGAGGAGAAGCACCACAAATACAAGGAGGCTCAATATCAAAGCCAAAGCAACGATGACAAAGGCGGGTCTGGTGTTAATCAACATGTTCTGCAACCATAAAAAAAATTTACAAACATCTAAAGCATAAGTAACAGACCACTCCTCCCACTTCATCCAGTGTTGTGGAGGCAAGTAATTTGTTTCTTACAGTGTCAACTCCTGAATCTGTTTTCTTCGCGTCCACTCTACTTCGACCACCTGCAATGGAAGTGTTTTTGAAAATAAACATTAAACTATAATCTGGGTTTCATACCCATAGACGGCTAGACATATAAGTAATGCTTAGTTAGATATTTATTTATGAAAAGTGGAAAGTTCCAGATGATCTGATCAAAGTACCTGAGCCAAATTGGTTGTCACGAGATCTCACGCCTTTAACAGTAGATCTTTTCAAGATGATCATGTACCGAATTTGGGAATTAGCTTGTGACGTCTCACGAACTGATCTTCCGAAGTTTGTTTGCAGAGGCAATAACCCGCATAGACCTGCTCTGTGGACAGCCACGCTAACTTTGGCCATGGTAGTAGCAGCCCTGACATCCATTGCTTTTATGAAGAGATTGAAACTAATTTACTCTGGGTGAGTGATGAGGACCAGAATAATTGCAATTGCAATGAATGCGTGAGTAAGAAGAAAAGAATTCAAATGAATGCGATGGAGAAGAATATATACATGATATGCACCAGTTGCTTACAGTCAAAGCAATCGACTTGCGCCTCTCCCTCTGTGGCGTTGGCATTTGCACGTGGAGGCGGTGAACACAAAAGAACCTGCTCACTCTTGCAGTGAACTCAAAAGAACTGTGATTCCGTCGGCAGTAGTTTCTGTGAAGAGCAGAAATTATGATTGCTTTAAAGTTGGCTATTATTGTTCACAATATTGAGACGCGGGCGCTCTTGGCTCTCAAATCTGGTATCATCGATAAATCCGATAGTCTCAAAGACTAGGGCCGCATACAAAGTTTGCCGAATCCTCGCCTGTGGTCGGCATCATATGTGATCATAGTAACAATGTGATAACTCGCCTGATCTCTCCAACAAGGAACTCAGGGGAGTAATTTCAGCTCAAATTCAATTGTTATTTAACCTCAGGACTCTGAATCTGAGCACCAATATTTTTTCTAGCCAGTTCCAGTCTGCCATTTTTAATCTCAACAAACTTCAATCGCTAGACATCAGCCAGAACGAATTCCTCGAACATTTTCCCGTCGGCGTCTCGCAGTGCGACCTGATGCGGAAAGGAAACAAATAACTAGCAGCTGCAAGAAAATATTGGTTGAGCAGTAAATATAATTTCAAATTTCTGATGCGAAACGACAACAAATAACTAGCAAATGCAAGAAAACATTGGCTAAGCAGTAAATATAATTTCAAATTTCAAATTTCGAGCGGTAAATATAAATTCAAATTCGTCTGTCGTCTGTATTTACAGGTTCTGCTTGCTCCAAAAAATGGAACCATCAGAAAACACGGAGTAACATGCATGCTCAGCTCGTCGCATCTCAGACGTGTCTCCAAATGCATAGCATGGTTTTATGTATGGTGGGAATGGTCAGCATGGCATCCAGTACTGTCAGCCACTGTTTTAAAGACATTAAATACCCAATAGCCTAGGATTTATTGGTTGCCATGCGATAGGGCGACATTGTGATTAAAAAGAAGAAATTAGGTGCCGTCATTGTCAAGATTAACAAAAGTTTTCAAGATTTAGCTCATTGTCAGATAATTAAGGACTTTGGTACCATAATCATCTATCTCTATTTACGTTTAAATTTTTGTGGTGGGATAGGATGAAATTTGACGGGACAAGAAATTTGCCTTTTTTTTCAATATTTTGTAATAAAGTGATTAGTTGACATTGAAATGCACATTAGAGTTGTGGAAACCATTAAATTTGACGAACAAATTTGAAATTGAATGGGAGGTCGCTAGCCCACGAGTATAGTTAAAGCAGTAAATAAAAGTCATTTGGCACTTGCAGCAATAATAGGTAGCCGGGAAAAAAGTCATTTGGCAGATGTCACATTAATAGGAGACAAAGTGTTGGCGAAGTTAGGGTATAGCTTCAACCATCGTTAAGGTTATTACTTTGGTGTTGGAATTGTCTACACAAATTAAGGAGTGGGACAGTGTCCTTGGTCAAGTATCATTGAAGCCACAAAGGGAAAATCCGTAGAGAATGTGTGTCCACATTGTATTATGAGCAGAGATTTTTTTTTTTTAAATGGGAGGGGCTAGTTCCCTACAGAAGCATTATGGGCCCTCTTTTTTTACATATATTGGTACAAATGCGTGTCAGAATAGGCTGACAACCGTCACATTGAAACAAATTTCAAACGTCGTCATTGAGGTCTCCATGGAACAGAATACGCTGCAGGCGCAGCTCCACAAGACTCGAGCGCGGCCGGGGGGCATGCAAACAAACTGCCCCAACCGTTACATCATGTGCTCACGCGCTATTATGAGCAGAGAATATGTGTCAGCGATGTTAGATGAAAAATCCGTGGGGAAATTTAGAAAGGTAAATTTTGAAAAATTTAACGTACTTGGAATGAGAATTAAATATAAAAACTAAAATATATAATAATATTTAAAAAATAAAATAAAAAATAACATTAATTTTAAATTTTAAATAAAATTAAATGAAAACCAAAACTGAAAATAAACAACCCTATCAATACCTATTTACCATAATATCGATCATTCACACCACACATATAAAGTAATTTGACTAAAGTATAGATATACCAAGGCTTAGTACATGTATATATTTGTTAATTTTGGTCACTTTTTTCAACTTATTTCTATCAATTATAGATTGAAACACTATATGCTCACTTTTTCACCCGATGCAATGAGTGCGCCGTGGCGTCTAATTTTGGGACAGTTGAAGGCAGAGTCTATCATAATCAAATTTATTGAATAAACTTGAGAAGCTCACAAGTGTGGAACACCACCTAGAGACTGCCTTTGTAGAACACGCTCTGCCTTACATTCATTACATGCGAAATATATATAATTTACACAGATATAAGGAATTTGAAACAACACTCTAGAAAATAGGAACAAACTCCTAATCTAAGGTTCGGTTTGAACCGTCACTCCATTAAGACATTTCTTCATTAATCTCAACACTCCCCTTAATGGAGAAACGGATTCACACATATGCCTAACACTTCCCTAAACAATTCAAACTTGATTCTACCAAGAGGTTTGGTAAAAATATCAGTAGCATTGTTACAAATATTACAATACTCAATAGGGATTTCTTTTGACTGAACTTTTTCCCTGACAAAATGAAACTGTGTATCGATATGCTTTGTGTTCTTATGGAATACTGGATTATTTGCAAGTTTGGTGGAGCTCTGGTTGTCACATTTAATCATTGTTGCAACCTTATGTTCTTCTCCAACATCAAGGAGAAGTCTCCTCAACCACACTGCTTCACATGTTACTGCACACATAGCTTGATATTCAGCTTCCACAAAAGACAAGGATATTGTGTTCTGCTTTTTGCTGCTCAATGTAATGACCCTGGATCCAATGTTGAATGCATAGCTTCTTATGGATCGTCTGTCATCTACATTTCCAGCCCAATCGGCATCTGAAAAAACGTGTCAATCTAACATCACACGAATCAGTATAAACAATACCAAAATCTAAGGTTCCCTTGAGATACCTTAAAACACATTTCGCTGCAACCCAATGGCTCTCAAGGGGCTTTGACATAAATTGGCTCAATGCACTAACTGCATAAGCCAAATATGGCCTAGTTGGAGTCAAGTAGATTAGACTCCCAACTAGTTGTCTATACAAAGTCGCATCTGCCTCCTTAGATCCATCATCATTTTGAAGTTTTACATTCTGTTGTAAAGGTATTTCTGTAGCTTTGCACTAATCCATTCTGAACTTTTCCAGTAAGCTCCTGACATACTTACTCTGTGACAGAAAAGTTTGTCCAGAATCCCTCCAGACTTCCAACCCAAAACAGTAATGTAGCTCTCCAAGGCCTTTCATCTCAAAGACTTGTGACATATGCTCCTTGATTTCTTTAATGAGATTATCATCCATGTAATGATTAGATCATCTACATATAAAGAAATCAAAACAATCCTTCCCTCTTTATCAAACATGGTATAAAGATTAGGGTCATTTTTGCTCCTTTTATAACCATGCTGCAGGAAAAATGAATAAATTTTGTCATACCATGACCTGGGTGCCTGTTTTAGTCCATACAACACTTTCTTCAACCTACAAACTTTATGTTCTTCACCCTGTTTGACAAACCCCTCAGGTTGCACTAAGTAGACTTCTTCTTTTAAGTTCCCATTTAAAAGAGTAGATTTAACATCTAGCTAGTGAATCATCCAATGGTGTTTGGTAGTTGAAGAAATTATCATTCTAATTGTGTTTAATTTAGCTACAGGGAAAAATGTTTCATCATAATCTATGCCTTCTTGCTGCAAATACCCCTTTGCAACTAATCTAGCTTTATATTTATCTATGCGCCCATCTGCTTTAAATTTAGGCTTATACAACCATTTTCATCCTATGGTTTGTTTGCCTTCAGGTAGTTTAACTAAATACCAAGTTTTGTTTTTGAGGATTGATTCATATTACTCTTCCATAGCAGCCCTCCATTCACTATATTGACTAGATTCTTTATAACTAGAGGGTTCAACAACATTCATCAAACTAGTTATAAAAGAATTTTCCCTATATCTTGCTGGCAACTGAATATTCCTACCTGATCTCCTGAGTGGTGGGGTAGCTTCAAACCTTATCTAATCATCCTTTTGTGGACTTGGCTTGACAACTACATTTCCTTCTTTCCCTTCATGCTGCTGCTGCTCATTGTTGTCATCTAATTCATCACTTCCTTCTTCCATCAACAGGGGCACGTGCCATTCTTCATTAGCACTGTCATGGCATCCATCATTAACCTTTTCATGAAACAATACATCTATGCTCGCAAAAACTTTATGAGTAGAGGGATTAAATAGTTTGCAAGCCTTAAATTCTGTACAATACCCAACAAAAATACACTTGATGGCCTTTGAATCCAGTTTCTTTCTATGTTCCTTTGGAACATGAGCAAAGGCTTTAGAGCCAAAAAGTCTCAAATTCTTAACTGTGAATTTATAGCCAAATAAAGCTTCAAAATTATTTTTGAAATCTAAACTTCTTGTTGGACTCCTATTCTTTAGATATAATGTAGTATTAATTGCTTCAACCCAAAACCCACTAGAAAGATTCTTACCTGTTAACATACTGTGAGCACACTCCACAAGGGTTTTGTTCTTCCTCTCTGCAACCCATTTTGTTGAGGAGTGTGGGGTACTGTAAACTATTGTTGTAGCCCATGATCTTTATAGTATTTGAGGACACAAGCTTTCTTGTAATCTCCCCCTTAATCTGAGCGGAGAATCCTGATGCTTTTACCTGTCTACTTTTCAACCATACTTCTGAATTCCTTGAAGTATTCAAAAGTGTGGTTCTTCTTCCTGAGGAAATACACCCAAATAAATCTAGTACAGTCATCAATAAACAATAAAAAATAGTATGCACCACCTACTGACCTTGTCTACATAGGCCCGAATAAACCTGTGTGTACCAACTCGAGTATATCTCTCCTCCTTCTATTAGCATTCACAAGAAATTCATCTCTATGCATCTTTCCAAGTGCACATGGATCACAATCACTATTGATAGGTTTTAAAACAAGAATACCTTCGACCATACCTCTTTTCTGTAATAGCAGCAAATTATTGAAGTTAATATGGCCAAATCTATGATGCCATAAGTCCGCTATAGTCATGGCAGATGACGTCAATGCTTGATGTGGTGCACTTTTGACATTTAAACACATATTTCATTAAAATTGGAATTTTTTTATTACAAGGACATCACTAGAATTGGGTTTTTTTGTTATTTTGAAATTCTATATCCACTATTTAATTCCAAATTTAATAAAATATGTGTTTTTAGCTTGTACAATCCTCCCACACGAATACCTGATGCAATAGGCTTCATATGATCCAACAAGTCTTTAATAACATAATATGATTTATAAAACTCTACCTTGAGATTCTGATCAGTTATCGTAGAGACAAAGATCATATTCTTTTTTATCCCAGGTACATACATCACATTATGAATATGTCTAATATTTCCATCAGGAAAAACAACAGGAATATTACCATAACCTTTGATTTGGTACCCTCTATCATCGCCAAGATAAATATTTTCTCCACTGCTGGTCTCTTTAAAGTCTTAAAACCACTATCTGTTCCCTGTCATGTGGATGGATACACCTAAGTCCACAAACCAGGTATCTACTTCATCATCCTTAGCTAAAAGCACATAATCATATATGAACAGTATGAGGTTTTGACTCTGTTCCTTATCACCAAAATGCGCTTTATGATGTTTAGTCTCTTCCAGCCTTCATCAAACTTCTTCTTCATGCAATATCTGGATATATCACCGGTTCTACCATAGTAAAAACTTTTGGTTGCAGAGTCATTTCTATTGAAAGACATACCTTGAGGTGGGGGCATCTTTTTGGTCAATCATCCAATGGTGTTTGGTAGCTAAAGAAATTATCATTATGATTGTGTTTAATTTAGCTACAGGGGCAAATATTTCATCATAATCTATGCCTTCTTGTTGCAAATACCCCTTTGAAATTATCCATGAAGAGAAGTCTCCTCAACAAAACTGCTTCACATGTTACTGCACACATAAATTGATATTCAGCTTCCGTAGAAGACAAGGATATTGTGTTCTGCTTTTTGCTGCTCCATGTAATGCCCTGGATCCAATGTTGAATGCATAGCTTGTTATGGATTGTCTGTCATCTACATTTCCAGCCCAATCGGCGTCTGAAAAATTGTGTCAATCTAGCATCACACGAATCAGTATAAACAATGCCAAAACCTAAGGTTCCTTGGAGATACCTTAAGAAACCTTTTGCTGCAACCCAATGGCTCTCAAGGGGCTTTGACATAAATTTTCTCAATGCACTGACTGCATAAGCCAAATATGGCCTAGTTGGAGTCAAGTAGATTAGACTCCCAACCAGTTGTCTATACAAAGTCGCATCTACCTCCTTAGATCCATCATCATTCTCAAGTTTTACATTCTGTTGTAAAGGTATTGTTGCAGCTTTGCACTAATCCATTCTGAACTTTTCCAGTAAGCTCCTGACATACTTATTCTGTGACAGAAAAGTTTGTCCAGAATCCCTCCCGACTTCCAAACCTAAACAGTAATGTAGCTCTCCAATGTCTTTCATTTCAAAGACTTGTGAAATATGCTCCTTGATTTCTTTAATGAGATTATCATCATTCCATGTAATGATTAGATCATCTACATATAAAGAAATCAAAACAATCTTTCCCTCTTTATCAAACACGGTATAAATATTAGGGTCATTTTTGCTCCTTTTATAACCATGTTGTAGGAAAAATGAATCAATTTTGTCATACCATGACCTAGGTTCCTGTTTTAGTCCATACAGTGCTTTCTTCAACCTGCAAACTAAATGTTCTTCACCCTGTTTGACAAACCCCTCAGCTTGCACTAAGTAGACTTATTCTTTTAAGTCCCCATTTAAAAAAGCAGATTTAACATCTAGCTAGTGAATCATTCAATGGTGTTTGGTAGCTAAAGCAATTATCATTCTGATTATGTTTAATTTAGCTACAGGGGAAAATGTTTCATCATAATCTATGCCTTCTTGCTGTGAATACCCCTTTGTAACCAGTCTAGCTTTATATTTATCTATGCTCCCATCTGCTTTAAATTTAGGCTTATACAACCATTTTCATCCTATGGGTTGTTTTCCTTCAGGTAGTTTAAGTAAATCCCAAGTTTTGTTTTTGAGGATTGATTCATATTCCTCTTCCATAGCAGCCCTCCATTCACTATATTGACTAGCTTCTTTATAACTAGAGGGTTCAACAACATTAATCATACTAGGTATAAAAGAATTTTCCATATATCTTGCTGGCAACTGAATATTCCTACCTGATCTCCTGAGTGGTGGGGTAGCTTCAAACCTTGTTTGATCATCCTTTTGTGGACTTGGCTTGACAACTAAATCGCCTTCTTTCCCTTCCTGCTGCTGTTGCTCATTGTCGTCACCTGATTCATCACTTCCTTCTTCCATCAGTAGGGGCATGTGCCATACTTCATTAGCACTCTCATGGCATCCATCATTAACCTTCTCATGAAACAATACATCTCTGCTCGCAAAAAATTTATGAGTAGAGGGATTAAATAGTTTGCAAGCCTTAAATTTTGTACAATACCCAACAAAAATACATTTGATGGCCTTTGAATTCAGTTTCTTTATATCTTCCTTTGGAACATGAGCAAAGTCTTTAGAGCCATAAAATCTCAAATTCTTAACTGCAGATTTATAGCCAAATAAAGCTTCAAAAGGATTTTTGAAATTTAAACTTCTTGTTGGACTCCTATTCTTTAGATATACTGTAGTATTAATTGCTTCAACCCAAAACCCACTAGAAAGATTCTTACCTTTTAACATACTGTGAGCACACTCCATAAGGGTTTTGTTCTTCCTCTCTGCAACCCCGTTTTGTTGAGGAGTGTGGGGTACTATAAACTGTTGTTGTAGCCCATGATATTTGTAGTATTTGGGGACACAAGCTTTCTTGTACTCTCCCCCCTAATCTGAGCGGAGAATCCTGATGCTTTTACCTGTCTATTTTTCAACCATACTTCTGAATTCCTTGAAGTATTCAAAAGTGTGGTTCTTCTTCCTAAGGAAATACACCCAAGTAAATCTAGTACAATCATCAATAAACAATAAAAAAATAGTATGCACCACCTATTGACCTTGTCTGCATAGGCCCGCATAAATCTATGTGTACCAAATCGAGTATATCTCTCCTCCTTCTATTAGCATTCACAGGAAATTCATCTATGTGCATATTTCCAAGTGCACATGGATCACAATCAATATGGATAGGTTTTAAAACAGGAATACCTTCGACCATACCTCTTTTCTGTAATAGCAACAGATCATTGAAGTTAATATGGCCAAACCTCTTATGCCATAAGTCCACTATAGTCATGGTAGATGATGTCAATGCCTAATGTGGTGCACTTTTGACATTTAGCTTATAAAATCCTCCCACACGAATACCTAATGCAATAGGCTTCATACGATCCAACAAGTCTTTAATAACAAAATATTATTTATAAAACTCTACCTTGAGATTCTTATCAGTTATCGTAGAGATAGAGATCATATTCTTTTTTATCCCAAGTACATACATCACATTATGAATATGTCTAATATTTCGATAAGGCAAAACAACAGGAATATTACCATAACCTTTGATTTGGTACCCTCTATCATCGCCAAGATAAATGTTTGCTCCACTACTGGTCTCTTTGAAGTCTTCAAACCACTATTTGTTCCCTGTCATGTGGATGGATACACCTAAGTCCACAAACCATGTATCTATTTCATCATCCTTAGCTGAAAGCACAGAATCATATATGAACAGTATGAGGTTCTGACTCTGTTCCTCATCAGCAAAATGACTTGCATGATGTTCAGTCTCTTTCGACCTTCATCAAACTTATTCTTCATGCAATATATGGATATATGGCTCGTTCTACCACAGTAAAAACTTTTGGTCGTAGAGTCATTTCTATTGAAAGACATACCTTGAGGTGGGGGCATCTTTCTCTATGGGGCTACAGTGCTATTCTGTGCTGCATTTGGCTTTCCTCCGAAGGGCTTCTTCTTCGCCATTAAGGCCATATCTAAACTCTGAGCTTTACGAGTCAGTCATCTTTCCTCCTCTTGCATGAGGATCCAGTCAATTCTTCAAACACGGGGGATTTTTCTCTTGCATTAAAGCCAGTGATAAACATTTGATACTCGTCAGTCATACCATTCATGATAATCGTGAACAAATCTGTATCTAACACAGCTTCATCGTTGTCACCGAACTTGTTCTTGAGCTCTTTGATCCGCGAAATAAATGTTACAACTGTGTCATTCTCCTCCATCTTGATGGAGAGAATATTTCTCTTCAAGAACAGTAATCGATTGGTGTTCTTGACCTCATAGAGATCCTTGAGCGTCTTCCAGATTTCTGGTGCAGTCTTGCAATCACGGATATGGGGAATAACGCAATCTTTGATCGACAATTTCAGGAGCATTATCACCTTAGTCTCCCGCTTGTCCCAGTCATGGATTATTGTTGTTTTTCCTCCTGCAATCAAGTTTAGCTTCGCCTCATCATTATTCATAATTTCCCATGCATTGTGTCCATCAAGAAGGGTCTGAAGCTTAAATTTCCAACCAAAATAATTGGATACATCCATCTTGTTATTTTCATTGAGGTATGCTTCTGCTAACTGATTATTCATCTTGAATGAATAAAAAATTCAACCTCAAAAACTTAAGAAAAAAAAAACAACCCTAGATCTTAAAAAAAAACTGCAAATGCCAAATCCAATGAGCCTGAATCTCTCTTTAAAAAAGTTTGCCCCTTCTTTTAATTAAAGAATTAAATAAAAAAACTTTTAATTTAAAACTTAAAAAAATATATCCTTTTGTCTTAACCAACAAGAGCTTCACGCACTCAATCTTTAAGAGAATGCACGAGAATTCAAGTTGCTGATTTGGAACACTATTGGATGTCGCCAATTCTGGCTACGATTTCGCTTTCTTAGGCGACGTGGTTGATTGAGAATTATCCGTATTGTCATTGAAAACAGATTGCAAGGCCTTGAGGGAGTGGATTCTCAAGTTGTTGGTCTAAAGACCTCTGCACCAGAATATTTGCTTAAGAACGCGAGACACGATTGTAGGCTTTGCCTTCTGTTGACACGAATTGTTAGGTGGAAGCTTCAAATTTTCACAAGTGGCCAATATTGATCCTTCTTCACAACCACGACCAAGGATTTTGATAATTTCTCATCAGGGTTCGGTGAACTAATTTTCACCACATACTCATCATTCACCTTCTGTGCACCTTCTAACAATGAGGAAATTCCTTTTTCATTGCAAAGCAACCTCTGGCTATCACCTGTTTGTGCCGCGACGTCTAATTTCGGGTTAGTTGAAGCAAAGTCTATCATAATCAAATTTATTGAATAAACCTGAGCAGCTCACAGGTGTGGAACACCACCTGGAGACCGCCTTTGTAGAACATGCTCTGCCTTACATTCATTACATGAGAAATATATATAATTTACGCAGATATAGGGAAGTTGAAACAACACCCTAGAAAATAGGAACAAACTCCTAATCTAAGGTTAAGTTTGAACCGTCACTCCATTAAGACATTTCTTCAATAATCTCAACACTCCCCCTTAATGGAGAAATGGATTCACACATATGCCTAACACTTCCCTAAACAATTCAAACTTGATTCTACCAAGCAGTTTGGTAAAAATATCAACAACATTGTCACAACTATTACAATACTTAATATGGATTTCTTTTGACTAAACTTTTTCCCTGACAAAATGAAATTGTGTATCGTTATGCTTTGTGTTCTTATGGAATACTAGACTCTTTGCAAGTTTGATGGAGCTCTGGTTTTCACATTTGATCACTATTGCAACCTTCTGTTCTTCTCTAGCATCAAGGAGAAGTCTCCTCAACCAAACTACTTCACATGTTGCTACACACATAGCTTGATATTCAGCTTCCGCAGAAGACAAGGATACTAAATTATTATCTTTTTTGGTCCAAGTAATGACCTCGGATCCAATGTTGAATTCATAGCCTATTATGGATCGTCTGTAATCTAAATTTCCAACCCAATCGGAGTCTGAAAAACCTGTCAATCTAAAATCACACAGATCAATATAAACAATACCAAAATATAAGGTTCCTTGGAGATACCTTAAAACGCCTTTCGCTGCAACCCAATGGCTCTCAAGGGGATTTGACATAAATTGGCTCAATGCACTGATTGCATAAGCCAAATCTGGCCTAGTTGTAGTCAAGTAGATTAGACTCCCAACCAACAGTCTACCTCCTTAGATCCATCATCATTCTGAAGTTTTACATTCTATTGTAAAGGTATTGCTGTAGCTTTGCACTGATCCATTTTGAATTTTTCCAGTAAGCTCCTAACATACTTACTCTATGATAGAAATGTTTGTCGAGAATCCCTCCAGACTTCCAAACCCAAACGATAATGTAGCTCTCCAAGGTCTTTCATCTCAAAGACTTGTGACATCTTCTCCTTGATTTATTTAATGAGATATCAACATTCCCTTTAATGATTAGATCATCTACATATAAAGAAATCAAAACAATTCTTCCCTCTTTATCAAACACTGTATAAATATTAGGGTCATTTTTGCTCCTTTTATAACCATGTTGCAGGAAAAATGAATCAATTTTGTCATACCATGAGTTGGGTACCTGTTTAGTCCATACAATGCTTTCTTCAACCTGCAAACTAAATGTCCTTCACCCTGTTTTACAAAACCCTCAGGTTGCACTAAGTAGACTTCTTCTTTTAAGTCTCCATTAAAAAAGCAAATTTAACATCTAGTTGGTCAATCATCCAATGGTGTTTGGTAGCTAAAGAAATTATCATTATGATTGTGTTTAATTTAGCTACAGGGGCAAATATGTCATCATAATCTCTGCCTTCTTGTTGCGAATACTCCTTTGCAACCAGTCTAGCTTTATATTTATCTTTGCTCCCATCTGTTTTAAATTTAGGCTTATACAATCATTTGCATCTTATGTGTTGTTTGCCTTCTGGTAGTTTAACTAAATCCCAAGTTTTTTTTTAGGATTGATTCATATTCCTCTTCCATAGCAACCCTCCATTCACTATATTCATTGGATTCTTTATAACTAGAGGGTTCAACAACATTCATCATACTAGTTATAAAAGCATTTTCCTTATATCTTCCTGGCAACTGAATATACCTATCTGATATCCTGAGTGGTGGGGTAGCTTCAAACCTTGTTTGATCATCCTTTTGTGGACCTCGCTTGACAACTACATCATCTTCTTTCCCTTCCTACTGTTGTTGCTCTTGGCTGTCACCGGATTCATCATTTCCTTCTTCCATCAACAAGGGCACGTGCCATTCTTCATTAGCACTCTCATGGCTTCCATCATTAACCTACTCATGAAACACTACATCTCTACTCACAAAACTTTATGAGTAGAGGGATTAAATAGTTTGTAAGCCTTAAATTCTGTACATACCCAAAAAAAATACATTTGATGGCCTTTGAATCCAGTTTCTTTCTATCTTCCTTTGGGACATGAGCAAAGGATTTAGAGCCAAAAACTCTCAAATGCTTAATTACATGCTTATAGCCAAATAAATCTTCAAAACAAGTTTTGAAATCTAAACTTCTTTTTCGACTACTATTCTTTAGATATACTGCAGTATTATTGCTTCATCCCAAAACCCATTAGAAAATTCTTACCTTTTAACATACTACGAGCACACTTTTGAATACTTCAAGGAGTTCAGAAGTATGGTCGAAAAATAGACAAGGAAAAGCATTAGGATTCTCTGCTCAGATCAAGGGGGAGAGTACAAGACGGTTTGAACCGTCACTCCATTAAGACATTTCTTCATTAATCTCAACAGTTTCAAGATCATTTATGAGCTGAAAGAGGCTTTCTCCATAATTGTAGAAAGGGATATTGTAAATCAGGTAACATTGATCATTGTTGTGTAGAGATATTGTTTCATAAATATTATATTAAAAGAAAGAAAATAATGTGTATTAAAAAAGTAAAAACATTAATAGCAAAAACAATTCAACATTTGTTATAAATAACATAATTTTACATCAACTTTATATATACAAGATTGATCTTGATGGGATCATTTTATTGTTTGGCATTTATCTTGATGTTTTCATAGTGGAAAAAAGTGGAGAAACTAACTCATAGAACCATTTTTACGGATGGGACCCAGTTTGGAAAATTGGTTTTTGGAACATTCCAGGAGCATTTTGAGGAATCAAATGAAGTTTTACTCTACACACAGAGACCTTTTCAATGGTTCAAGTATCACATCAATCGAAGTATGTATGTGAAAGGTATGCCACTTAGAAGTTGATCTTCCTGTTTTCACTAACATAATTTGAAAGGATGTCACATCAACCTCCATTATTCATGAAAAATGTGCTAGCCACGTGATTATGATGAATAAGACTTAAAAGAGTATATATTTTAACTATGGTTAAGAGTTGAAGTAGTCAAACCTAACCACAAGTAGGTTATTGGGATGTGTTATAATCATACAACCAAGAGGAAAATGGTTACATTCTTTCGAGAGCGACCTCACCTTCCGACTGGGTTTTTCTTCCAAAAAGGTTTCACAGGTCATATTTTGTGTCAAATGTGTGAGATATTTTATTTCATTGTTCTCTATTTTTTGCATAATTTTAATTCACTTGCCTACACTGTTGAGAGTAATCTACAAATCCACAAATCTAAAAAGAAATAAAATTGTACGTGTAGAATTTCATATTTTAAATATAATTTTATGAGCTCTGTTGTTATGATGAACTCTCTAGTGTAATATCCACTATAGTTTACAGATTGAAGATAAAATAATTGATAGTAAAAAAAATTCATCCATAATTTTTTTTACTCTTTACTACAAGGGAGATGTGTAGTTCCTTTACATGTGATATTTAAAATAATATTGATGTCACAACCCACTCTTAAATTTATCTTATCCTCAATATAGAGTTCATATATATAACCAAAAAAATATTCACATGAATGAATCTCTTGAATAAATTACATGGACATCCATGTTAACTTCATACAAATATATAGAGGGAAAGATTTTAAAAGATATATTAATGTTGAGCATAAATAAAATATATCCATGCTTAAGAGAGAAACCAAAATTGAAATTAAAAAAATTCAACTAATTCTTACTTAGTATGTTTCAAATGTAGATTCAATATGCATATTAAGTAAAATATTTCAATAAAATTCGTACATGTCTTAGGTGTGACACTTTTTAAGTAAAGGATTATGTTTTTAGATAGTCTCAAACTAATTGGTTCCTAGATTGGTGTCTAGTGGAGAGATTTGCTCAACCAAGGTGTGATATTTTTTTATGTAAAAGGAGTATGTTCTTAGATATTCTCAAACTAATTGGTTCCTAGATTGGTGTGAGGTGGAGAGATTTTCTCAACCAAATTGACTATGCGATCAAGATAGATTCTCTATATTGAGAAAGAATCATGTATTTATATTATAATTTTTTTTTATTAATGTAAGTGTGCTTATAAAATTTTAATTTGTTATGAGAGTTGGGCTTGTCTTACTCCCTCAAAAATGCGCCCAATATCAAGAAAAGTAGAATGATTAGTTTGTTCGTTTATTAATTAAAACATAAACCTATTGTATTGAAACCACGAGTTGCCACGCGAGATGTTGTTTATTATGGGCATCATTATGTTAATTGCATATTTTGGAAATATCTTGAAATATGACAGTCAAGAGAGGGGGAAAATAATTTACGTCTCTCCTAACCATCGAATTCCAATATATTCTCAAAATCTGCGATCGATATAAGTTCACTAGCTTATTATTAAGAAAGAGGCAATGTCATAATCACAGTCATAAGCCGATTTGGTTTAAAAATGAGCTCACTATCGAAGCGAAAGAGGGCATGAGGTTATTTGATGCAGGAGCATCTCTACTTCCAAGTCATTTTCAAAACTATCAAAGCTTTATGGAGACAAACCTCCAAAGAGAGGTTCGACATGAAGAAGAAATTCTAATTCCTTATTGTAAATATTTTAGTTTCTTTACTTATTATAGAAAGTATGAATTCTAGTTCTAAAAGAACTATGGATAGAGATAAGATTGAATAGATGAGATTTTCAGTGAGAAAAACTACCTTTTGAGGCATGAGAGATTTAGAGAATAAATCATGAGAGATTTAGGGAATAAATCGTGGAGTAATTTTAGAATATATATATATATATATATATATATCGCTTTATTCCATATCTTATTTATCATTGTAAGCCTAAGGGAAAAGCTAATGGTCAAATGAATGGGAAATCAGGCCATAGAGAAACACATATGTTTTTTCTAGATGTATGTACAATTTATGAATTATCCATTGTATCTGTGTGATTAAGAAGAATTCTAGTCTTTTTGAAAGCTAGAATTAGCAGAGTTTCATCATCTATATGCATCTAGAAACTTATGATCGATTAATTTATAAATCTATCATGTGAAGGAGTAATCCTATGTAAGGATTAAGGATAATTTGAATGAAGTGAACCAAAACATTGTAAAAAGATGTGTATAGAGTGGCTTTAAAGCCAAATAAGTTTCTTTGCCTTATGAGGGTCAATTTCCAGTTGAGGTAAGATAGGTTCTGGTGCTGAGTGTAGTTGCATTAAGACCTTGCATTGGAAAAAAAAAATTAATTGTTGACAATGAGGAACAAAGTCAACAAATGAATTGCAGCAGAAATGTGGTCATATTGGAAGGAGACAATTGTCTTGGAGATTAAGCTGAGGTGAGCGATATCAAGCACAATTTTACATGCCTATCTTTGACAAGCTAAAGTTGCCTCATTAAAAAGGAGGAATCACCCTTGGGAAACACAAAGGGTCGTGATAAAAAAACTGTTGAAATAGTTGCCATAAGAAGTGTAATTGGGGTGCATTGGAGGAAATAAACAAATTTATGTTAAATGAATAAAGGCAAGAGAAAAGTGACAAAGGTGTTGTCATGTCATGGAGTTCAAACTTGTAGTGAATGGTAAAAAGCTTTGGTTTAGTTCTGCGTACAAATTCTGGAAATGTGAGTTGAATCGTTGGAGAGTAGCTCAATGTTCAACGAATAGCTTAGCAGAGTATTTAAATGAACATCTATTTGAATGTGTAATACCCCTTGGTAGATTTATTTTTATGACTTTTATATTGAACTTATGGCTGACAATTCAAAGTGGGACAAGTGACATGATGTGACAATGTAAATATTTATTTTGAATTGATAAAAAGAGAAACTATTTTTTTTGTTATTATTCTTGAAAAATAATTTAAAGGTTATCATGTGAGATTAAACTCCTAATTTCCAAGAAAATAGTGGGAATAAGGTACACCTAAGAATGGGTAGAAATAAAAGAAAGAAAATTCTCCTTTCTATCATTCAATTGAACTATTGGCAAAGATAGACCACCAAGAAATTCATGATTGGAGATAGATGCCATGAGGTGGAACCTGTATAAATAGGACTATGATAGATAAAGGCATTCAATTTGTAAAGAAAGGCCAGTGGGAGAGAAATATTGGGCTTGAACCCTAAAACCATAAGGATGCTACTAAAGGGTTAAGGAAGAGAAGCTGAAGAAAGGATCCTAAGTTTTTTCCTTGCAGGGAGGGTTAGAGCTCGAGGGGAACTACCGTAAACTATAGTTCATGGTTGGGAGAAACATGGAAGCATTTAACTTATTTTCAGGAATCCTTAGATAAGTATGCAAGATATATGAAAATGAATCTATGATAAGTATGCACTTTTCCTCAGTTTAGAGTTTTGAATAAATTAGGTAGGAAAGTTTTGTATAACTCTTTGTGTCTCCTAGATGTGTTTAAGTAAGTGAATGAATATGAATTGTTAACCCTTTTGAAATGGAATGTTTGTGTATATATGTATATTTGGACTAACTTTTTGGAGGAAAATTGGAGGCACAAGAACATAGGACCTTATTTAGGGTTTTGAACAGAAACCTAGACCAGGGACCACCCCGGTAACCACTATACAATGGATAGGAACAAAATAAAAATAGTGAGATGTGGCTATGGTAGAAAACATGCCAAGAAAAAATAAAGTTCATACCGTTGCATTAAAGAAAAGGGGACATCCTTATGTAGTAGACTGTGTTTGAATAATTGCAAGCTAGGTATAAACATGCAAGAATATATGCAGGGCATATACATTTATAATAGAGTCATTTAGTATAATAATCATTGCCATTAAATAAAGAGTGGTAAATTTATGCCCAAGTTAGCTGTGCAGGCCATGAAAAGGAAAATAACCTCATCGATTAGCCTAGGGGACAGGAGGTTTTGGGAAAAAGAAGTAATATGGCCTAAAGAGAATCCCGGTGGTCTCCCATGACTAGAGTCCTTCGAGTCCCTGGCCTAGTTTTGGGCTTGCTAAATTTAAAATAATAGTTACATAACAATATAACTACTTTAAAAACAACAAATAAATTGTAGTGAATATAGATTGAATGTAAAGAAAAAAAAAATCCATAAATATTGAAACTGCCATGATAATTGCATGTAAGAACACTAGAAATTATAATGACTTGTTTGCAGGGTAAACAAAACAAAATCGGATTTTAAGTGATTACAAACCCTAATTGGGAATATAATGGCATGCGATAATTTAAATAGGAAAATAATTACACAATTATGTCTTCCCAAAATGAAAGAATAAATATTTATTGTCTGACCTTACAGGCTCCAGACTTAAATAGTACATAAGTTAAAGAAACCCTACCTGGGTATATCTATTTTATTTACATGCATAGTAAAATTACAAGAGAATAAAATACAATTTCTATTTTGGAAATATTATAAGTAGAGTTACATTCTCGTCCATATGGGTATTGGTTGTATATCAAAATATAAAAGAAGAAAATCTGGAAATTAGTAGAAAGGGTAAACTCTCATTATAAAAATTACAACTATCATAAAAAAATTTATATAATAAATAAATAAATAAATAAAATTGTCTACAAAAACTAGACATTTTTCTTGGGCACTTTTAATAAAACTTTTGAGACATGGGCATAACAATATAAGGATGATTCTAGCCAGTTAAGGCCTCTATGTAAGAACCCTAAACTCAAAGAAAATTATCATGTGAACTGGACAAGTTGAAGCCTTTATTGACATCGATAAACTGTAAAAGATAAAGGCAAATGAGCACATTTAATAGCCATGGTGAAAGGAAGAGAAACTGTGAATGTCTAGTTCCAAGAAATGTTGGACCAAAAATCCCAACGCAACCAAAACTGACCTCTGAAGAAACAAGAAGAGTCCCTTAGTTATGTTTTCGATTCTCTTAAGAAATTATTATAACGAAATGTGTGAAGAGGAATGGTCGTAGCAACTGGAATGTGTACCTTTGGAAAAGGGAAGTGAAGTTTCTCCATTACAACCTTAGAACAAACATATGTCATAATTGAATATATATATGGAAATCCCTTTTGAAAGAGGACAAGTTAGGTTTTGAAATTAAGGCTAGATTCTAAAGAATTTTACCTTACGAAAAACACAAGAATTAAGTGCCCATGTTATGAACCATGGAGCAGACAGACTCCATAACCAAAACCCTCATGAAAAGTCAGCTTTTGACTTGTACATTCAAATACATCGATTATCAGAGAAACAAAGAACTAGCTATCGAAAATACCCAAAACCTTAGCAATATGTAGCAAATAATTTGAAAAGGACAAGGGTAAAGGTTGAATGCAAACGTGGTTGTAAAACCCTATCTTGGCTTGTAACTGAATTTCACCTTTGCAAGTGTGTGGAATAAGACTAACAAAATTCATTCAGAAAATCTTCATATTCGCAGGAAAAACCCTAGTTTTATACAATTCCATCTTCCTTTTATCATTATCAAGACTTCCATCCAACTTCAATGTCTCAGCAATGGAGGCCTGCAATTTTTAAACCTGATACTACTAAGAAACCATTAGTCAAATTACCACATCAAAAATACCGCTCATATCTTTGTAATTGTTGTAGACCAGTTTAAGTAACGACGTATTTCTAACTCCTCCCATGCCATAAACACCAAACATCTGAGATTTGAGATGAGCTTCACTAAGCCATATCTACAGCTGCATTTGAGCAGATTCAGTGGTCAACCCAACGAAGCAGGAGTCCAGAACATGTTGAAGAAACACCTTTGACTGAGGCATCAAGTTGGATAGGAGCCTGTTGAGTATTGGCTGATATTGAAAATACCCTTTTGAGTTCTTCAAAGTGTCAATCAAATCCTATCTTCCAATCTATAATTTGGGTGGACAGTTTGGGATTGCGAAGGGAACAATAATTGAGACACCATGGTTGTCGCTTGGCACAGACGATCAAGTCATCGACCTCTCAAAGGGCATGGTGCATTCTTTCCAAACATTTTTGGATGGGCTCCAAGAGAATTATTCAATAAGGCTTGAAAAGACCCCATACGGGTGAAGTCAATATCAAGATCATGAAGATTTTCCTCCATCTTAATGACACCCTTCATCTTTTGGATTACTATACTAATAGTGGTGTCAACGATGTTGTTTGTGACTCCAATGCCAAAATCCACCATAGCTAAAAACTAAAAGAAACTAAAGGGAAAATGTAGGGGAAATCATAATATGTATTGCACAGCATATGTGACAATGAATCGCACATGTATAATATAAGTTGGATTTACAATTATGGTTGTGGTATTTGGAAAGTGCATAGTTTCCATGCAAAGCATCCTCCATAAATTGATTTCAAAATACAATGTAGACTATTCTCCATAAATTTATGCTAGGTAATTTCAGCCTCTTGTCACTCTTCATTGGCCTAGGCATATCTTTTCCAAAAGTTACTAACATTTTAAACTAACTCACTTGGTCCAAAGTTACTTTTTGAATTAGAGGTCTCGGGTTCAAGTCTTTCTTTTTGTTGGGTTACTTTTTCAAAAAGCACATATAACTTATGTTTTAAAGTTACTTTATGTAAAAGTATTCTCACCAATTATCAAAAGTGAGTCACTTATAATTCTAAAGTCTCTTTATCTTTGATTTAAGTTACAATTTAGTGGGTAGCTCATAAAGTACCATTGTCAATCACTTATTTATAAAAGTGGGTCACATAATTTTTATTTTTCTTAAGTGAGCTAATTACATTAATTTTGGAAAGAGGGGGTGGGGATTTTATTTTTTTTAAATACAACATTATCACTCACTTCCGCACATTCATGTATTTCATTGGCATCTTCAACAACTTTTCTTCAAAAAGTCATAACTTCTTCATCCGAAAGCCGTTTTTAGAGCCGTTTTTTTTAATCGGCTTAATTTTTCGAGATATTTCCATTGGACCATGTAGTTTTAGTATCTACAACTTTATTTTCTATTAAAATGGAAATCTCATGCCAAGTTCTTCTTGGCAACACCAACTACTTCCAAGGGGTGTCCTACATGGAGGATTTACTTACAAGTAAAGGTCTTTATAGAATATCCTTGGACCAAGAGTCTAAACCTAAAGATGAAGATAAGCAAGTCAAATGGGAAAATAGACAAGATCAAGCACGTGGGTTGATAGGGATGTCTATTTTTCTAGACCTTAGATTTCATATCGCAGAACTTGATACCCCTGATGAAGCAATGAAACAACTCAATAAAGTTTTTGGAATTAAAAATGAAATAAGAGCCCATCAACTCGAAAATGAGTTGCTCACATTGGACCCCAATAATTTTTCTTCCATTGAAGATTTTTTATCTAAGTTCAAGACCCTTAAACTTCTCTTGGAAGGTGTTAAAGTTAAGAAAGAAGATGGTAGTCTTGTCTATTCCATTCTTACTAAGTTGGGACCAGCCTACTCTATGTTTGTTTCCACCTTCCATTATACTAGAGAAGCCTTTATTTCTCAATGACAAGACTACAAGTCCCCCTCTTTTGATGTCTTTTCTAATTCTTTAATAAGAGAACAAGAAAAATTCTTACATATTGGTCTTCTTAATCTTGGAAACTCTTCTAAGAAAGCCTTAGCCGCCCAGCAACAACCAAGTTCAAAGAATCCTAAAAAGAAGCATCCTAAAAAGAATGGTCCTAAACCAACCAAGGGTCCTAAGCATTTTCAGTCTCAAAACGAAAAATCAATTCAACCAAATGATAAGGAAAATAAAAACAAAGGGAAGAAGACTGATAGACATTGCAACTTTTGTAGTTGAGATGGCCACTTAGAATCCAAATGCTTTAAGAAGATGGAAGCCTTGGAAGCAATAATGAAGAAACATAACATCCATTTGGAGCACTCTTCAACTTCAACTTCATCTTCAAGAATAACACTTTCTGCATGTGGTTGTCAAGCATCTCGGTCTGGTTATGCACTAAATGTATCTTCTTCTTCTCATTCTCATGAGTGGCTCATTGATTATGGACCATTGAATTTTTACCTCATGATGTTGTAAGTAAGGACCTAAGAGATTCTAGACAGATTTTAGCTACTGGAATTGCTGATGATTCTACAAGGTTGTATAAGTTTAACAACTTTGGGTCATAAACTCTTCCCTCAGTATTTGTTGCTGATAATGATGAAGTGAAAAAAATTTGCCATGAGCTATTTGGTCACTTAAACTATCGCTCCCTTCAAAATCTATGCAAGGAAAACATGGTGACAGGTCTTCCTATGGTACCTTGCAGAGATGGTGTTTGTTCCGGATGTGTACTCAAAAAACATCAACGTGATAGTTTTGAAAAATGTGCCTCTTGGCACGCCTCAACCCCTTTAGAGCTTGTGCACAGTGATTTATGTGGTCCACTTCTAGTTGTTTCATTCTCTGGCTATGTTTTCCTTAACTTCCATTGATGATTTATCCAGACACACATGAGTATACTTCTTAAAACTCAAGAGTGAATTATTTAACATGTTCTTGGCCTTTAGGGCCTTTGTTGAGAAACAATTTTTACATGAAATTCTTAAGTTAATATCTGATAATGGCAGATAATATGTTAACAACAAATTCATCAGTTTTTGCACTGAGCATGGAATTCAAATTCAACATATGGTTCCATTTACTCCACACAAAAAATGGTGTAGCTAAAAGGGAGAATCACATCTTAAAGGAAATGGCTAATTGTATGCTTCAATCTAAAGGCAAAAGCAATTACCTGTGCAAATTACATAGTAAATCGCACTCCTACTAAGGTTTTAAAGAATATCACTCCGAAAGAAGCATGGAGCTCAATTAAACCATATGTAAGTCACTTTCGTGTTTTTGGAAGTGAAGCATGGGCTCATATTCCCGATGAGAAACATAAAGCCTTAGAACCTAAGAGTGAAAAATGTATTTTTGTTGAATATTCTAAAGATGTCAAAGGATATAGACTTCTTCCACCTAAATCTAAAAATGTTATCATTAGAAGAGATGTAAAGTTTGTTGAAAATATATCGGCCTACGATCCTAGTTTGGTAGTTTGGTATATATGCCGCCTCTCTCTATCCCTTCTACTTCTGAAAATATTTATCCTTCAGATGATGACAACGAGGATGGCAATCCTCCTGTTGGTATCATCCCATGACCCCCTTTTTCCTCCTAAAACATATCATTTGCCCATTCCTTTTTATCATATATCTCTTAGAATCCTTGAAAATTGATTAGTTAATAGTTCTATAGTTATTAAAATGCATTGAAATTGATTTAGGAGTTTCATGTTAAAGAATTAGAAGTTTTTGGTAAAATGGTTACAGGAAGTTCCAACATCCTGTAATTGGCTCATTGTTTGACATGTGGCACAACAGCTGGGCTAGAGCGAAAGGCATGGATGAAAAGTAGAATGTCCAAGCATGGACGAATACCTATCCCACAGCAGAATCGACCCTCCTACATGCGCGGTCAACACAGGTCAAAGCATGGCACACTAGCGACAAAGGTAGCAACAGCAACGCATTCTAATTTGATTTAGTCTTTTTTCTTTTTGAAATCAGTTTAGGATGGAAACATTTTGAAAATCTCGATGTAGTAAAAGCGGCAACAGCCATATTCTGAATGTACATTCATTTTCGAAATGACATGGTTGTAAATAGACATATGTAAATACAGTCCGGGTAATGAATGATGGTTAATCGTTGTATCATTCTGAAACAGAGTTTTTGAACTTAATAATAAGACTCCAGTTACAGTCACGACCCTTGTCTTGTGCATTGATTTGATAGCCGGTTGAATACAGTCCAGTATACCTCTGGAACGCGGACGGGCCCTGCGTTAAACTGGTATACTGTCCTTTTCGTTTTATTCGCACTTAGGGTATCATATGGTTTGCACAGTAGTTACGATGGGTTTTCAATTTCAATAGCTCTTGATTTCAATTGAATGTATGTGGTTTGCGTTTGTGGTAATGCTTGAACAGTCATCGCTGAGATCTTGAAGCGCGTCCTGTAAGGGATTTGATCCCTGTTTGTATTTTAAAAGCAATGTCATGAACCTTGTTTTCATTTCAAAATCCATTTATGATCTCTGTATATTTTTATCTTGTATAAATATTAGTGAATGCTGGGTGTTTGTTGAACAAGGGTTTTATGTGTGATGTCTCTGTAAGGAGATCGAAATCTTGGTTTGCAGTGATACACAGTGTTTAGGTTCAGTGTTTAATTTGGTAAATGCATTTAATGATAGTATTGTAATCAGGTATATTAGCAGAGTGACCTGAGTGTTTGGATGAGAGGTAACATACCCCAATCTTCCATAAAGAAGTCCTGTGACCTACATCATAACCACTTAGCCAACAATCCTTTATGTCTATGTACTTTAGACGCATGCCTCTAAGCTTACGCATCCTGGTCGATAATAAATATAGTCTAGTCTAGTACCCTAGCTAGAACACTACATTTTGGCGCCGTTGCCGGGGAGGCGTACTTAAAGGATTCAAACAAAAAGAAAAAAAATTTAATACACGAAAATAAACAAAAACACAGTTAGAAATCATGTTCATTTATGCCTAGATTTAGAGACAGTCAAGGTAGATTTGTAAAAACCCCCCACCATCTAAAAACTAACCCATCATCAGCAGGAGCAGACTCTCTAGGGAATACAACACCAGCTGAGGAAGTTATCCAAACATTGGAAGAAAAATTTTATTCAGGACAGAAACTTACTCTTATTGAAAGGGAAACTTTATTCACACACAAATCGCAGAAGAAGCACTTTCCTAGACCTTCCACACAAGGAGAAAGTAGTACAGTGACCGAACAATCTTCCTTTCTCCTTTTTCCACCAAGTGACACTGACACAGAGAGACCAATTAAAATGGCTGAGGAAGGATCTGGATCAGTACCACGCCAAGGAGATGAAGAGGAGTCAACTTTTAAGTTCCCTATACATGAACCACAGGAGGATGATGAGATCAAAATGAAAAACATACCCCCATCCGTGCTACCAAATTTCTATGGTATGTCTTCGGAGGATCCAGACTCATTCTTGTTCGAGTTTGACATTGTATGTCGAACTTATGGTTATACAGATGATGCCCATAGGCTCAGATTGTTCCCAGCCACATTAAAGGCATCGGCCTTAAAATGGTTCATGGGGCTAGGTGAGCATGCTATAGTTGATTGGGATGGCATGAGGAGAATATTTCTAAAGAAATATCAGCCTTATTGCAGATCCAAAGACTCTAAAGATGATATCTTTAGAATGAGCCAGCAAGAGGATGAAACCTTAGAGGAATATTTAGAACGGTTTGTCTACAACTTACAAAAATCTAAACACCGAACTATGCCTCTTGATCTGGTCCGCACAATATTCTTGAAAGGTATCCGAGAGGAATACATGGATGATCTCAACTTGATGGGAAAAGGTGACATTTCTGCCTTACCCTTTGAAGAAATCGTTGAGTTGTGCGAAAAATATTCAAGGAGTAAAGCTAAAATGGGAAAGAGAAGCCTGTCATCAAGGGTCACAAAATCTGCCTCTGCGAGTGTCACAAGGGCTGAAATAGGGAATCTTTTAGAAGAGTTTAAAACAGATCTGTTAAGCACTCTAGGGAACCAAATTGACACTTTAAAAGCCAAGAAGAAACAAGAAGATGAAGATCATGTCATGGCTATCTTCTGCCCAAAATGCCAGAAGAAACATGCATTAAAAGATTGCCCTCTAGAGAACATCCAAGTTTGTGCTTTCTGTACTGAACATCATGATATGTTTAACTGTCCTAAAGTTAAAGTTTTGCAGAACTGTAATATGGCAGCCAATACAGAGATGGAAAACGTGTATTACATGGGCACAAAGCGACCATGGCAGCCAAGGCCAGCACCTCAAGGTATGTTTCCAAATCAAAATCTGCAATTTCCTATGAATGATCAAATGTATGCACAAAACTCATGGAATGTACCCATGCCATGGCAGCACCAAAACCAACCACAACACCAATGGAGACCGTCTCAACAGTACTCAAGGCCAGGAAGGAGCCTTCAACCCGAAGGGTTCCTAAAGATCATGTCTCGGGTGTGAACCTCCCTTACATCCAAGGGACCACGGATAGGATTGCAAGGATTCTGAGGAAGTACGATGTGCCCGCTACTTTTAGGCATCTCAACACTATCCGTGGCTCCCTCGGGTCTGTGAAAGACCCTATTGACCCTAAGGACATGAAGGGCGTCTATGTCATTCCTTGTTCCTGTGGGACCCCTTATATTGGTGAGACCGGTCGCTCTATCAAACAGCGGATTAGCGAGCATTCGGCGGACTTAAGGCATGGTAGGACCAAGTCCTCAGCCCTGGCTGAGCATGCAGGGAAGACTATGCATCATGTATGTATAGAAGAGGCTCAAGTCATTGCCAAAGTAGCGCAGTTTCACCATCGTAAATTTAGAGAGGCCCTGGAGATTGAGAAAAGGCCGAACAATCTTAATAGGGATGATGGCTGGAAGATTAGCAGTTGCTGGGTCCCAGCCTTGTCTTCCTAGCCTCCTCATTCCCCTTTTGTTAGGTCTTAGGGTCTCTGTCCTCCATCTCTTAAGGTGGGTTTTTGGCGGATTATCCTTTTATTTCAGAATGTATGGGGCTTAGTATTAACCTTATCCCGTTTATGATTCTAAGGGTATTTTTCCTTTAGATTAGATTTTTTATCTCCAAATGCATTTTTAGAATTTCCCTTTAACTAATTTCTTATATATTTGGCTATTAATCCCTCTTTTAAACCTTAGTAGTAATAATCTATTCACCCAATTGGCATAGATATCGTTTTAGTGAATTAATATTACTTATTTAATGAATATAGATTATTAAATATAAATTATAGAAAGTGATATAGTTGATAAAATGACCTTTTTGTCAAATAATAAATAAGAATTTAATTTTTATATATAATGATTTGATATTATTATATGATATTCCTATAATAGTGAGTGAGTTTGTGTTAGTTATATTTGTTGGATATTCTATTATTAATAAACATATACTTTAATTATGATATTTACCTATTGAAACTAAATAATAAAGATTTAACAAGAATGCTAAATTAAAATATTGAATTATACATTATATAGATTATTTAATAAACATAAATTATTATTTTTATTTTCGAATGGACCATTTTGATATAATTAATTAAAATAAGATATTGGATTTTACCTTTGGACCATTAGCTTTAAACAATTAATATTAAATTAATACACAATTTACCTATATTCTATTACTAATAAACATATACCTTAATTATGTATTTACCTAATGTAACTAAATAATAAAGATTTAACAAGAATACTATTTTAAAAAATATTTGAATTATAAATTATATAGATTATTTAATAAACATGTATTATTTTCGAATGGGCCAATTTGATATAATTAATTAAAATAATATATTAGAGTTTACCTTTGGACCATTAGCTTTAAACAATTAATATTAAATTAATACACAATTTACCTATATTCTATTATTAATAAACATATACTTTATTTATGTATTTACCTATTGTAACTAAATATTAAAGATTTAACAAGAATACTAATTTAAAACATTGGAATTATATATTATATAGATCTTTTAATAAACATAAATTATTTTTGGGCCAATCTGATATTATTAATTATAATAATATACTAGAGTTTACCTTTGGACCAATAGCTTTAAAACAATTAATATTAAATTAATACACAATTTAACTATATTCTATTATTAATTAACATATTCTTTAATTAGGTATTTACCTAATGTAACTAAATAATTAAGATTAAACAGGAATACTAATTTAATAATAGTGGAATTATCAATTATATAGATAATTTAATTATTAGTTTTATTTTCGAATAGGCCATTTTGATATAATTAATTAAAATAATTTATTAGAGTTTACCTCTGGACTTCTAGCTTTAAACATTTATTATTAAATTAATACACAATTTACCTAATGAAACAAAATTTCTTAGAATAAGATTAATTTAATACTAAATAACATTGGAATGATATTATTTAATTAAATTTGAACAATTATACATGACCATTATATAAATATTATATTATTCATACTCTAAAATAATAAAGGAACTCCCTTAGTATATAAGCAAATAAAAATATATTATATGAATATTAATAATATAATTAGTGGTTTGACTAAGACCTTTGGTCAAAATTAGCCGTTGGTTTTATAGCCGTTGGAACCTCTGCACACTATATTTAAACCAGCTTAACCGGATTGGTCTTCAACTTGTCCCGACGATGAACCACACTGGTTGGTTCGAAACGCATCGACAAAAGATTGATTATGTGATTTTGTCGAACATTATCAAAACAATGTTATGGATCACAGAAGTCTAAATTCCTTAGTACTCCCAATCTTATCATACATATCCTCAATCATACCCACCTTACTCACAACCATATCAACAATACCAACAGCTGTATCCATCACATTCTCAACCATATCAGCAGTATCCTCAGCAAGTTGTCTATCAGCCCCAACCTCCTCAACAAGCACTGCCTGCTCCTCCACCAATAAATGCACCACAACTGCAATTTCCAGCTAACTCACAACCTCCCAGACCCACTCAAATCCCTGCTCAAACTGTCCCAAATCCGAATAATAGAGCAGAGAGGCCAGCCTACAATGTAGAAGAGGGAACCTCATATTCCACACTGCCTTTGCAAAATATTAACTTGAGGTCTGGTAGGGTACTCCACAAAGATTCTCCAATAACAGATAAGCAAGAAGAAAACACCGAAAATGAAAATGAAATGACAAATCAAAGAAAACCAAACAATGATACCAAAGACAAACAGATGCAACCACTGCATCCACCTTTTCCAGACCGATTGGTCCAAATAAAACCTCCACTATCTATACCACAGTTTGATGTCTTAGATGAACTCAAGAATGTCTACATAAAAATTCCACTGCTGCAAGCTATAAAAGACATTCCTATCTATACCAAAGCCATCAAAGACATGTGCCTCAAGAAGCCTGCTAGAAAAAGGATTGATCCTCAAACCATTCATGTTTTAGGAAATTTAGCAGGCCTTATGACCAATACCATCTCCATGGAGAAGTATGTTGATCCTGGCATCCCCAAAGTGACCACCATCATTAACAACATACGGATTCCAAACACTTTGATAGATCTTGGAGCCGCAATCAATGTCATGACTCTTGAAACCATGAGAACACTCCAGCTCATAAATTTGCAACATACAACGATTTTTCTAGAACTAGCTGATAGGTCCAAAGTCATTCCTGAAGGGATTTTGGAAGACATCATTGTCTCACTGGACTCTTGGGAGTATCCAGTGGATTTCTTAGTCCTTCAACCCAAATCCAATTTAGGAGGACACCCTATCATCCTTGGTAGACCATGGTTAGCGACTGCTGATGCATTTATAGGATGTCGATCGGGCAACATGATCATTTCAAGGGGGACCGAAAGAAAACAACTCACCCTTTATCCATTGGCACAATCACCAGCAGTAACACACAATTTGTGGCTTGATGATAAATTTAATGATAAAGAAGAAGTACAATTTGTTTTTAGCATTGACCAAATCTATGATTTCCAAGAACAAGACAATAATGATTTGGTAGAATTATTCCTTTCTCAACCTGATATGTCTGAAAATTTGAGAAATGAACAATATCATGCTGCAGATGTGCTTCTGGCCCAAAACTTTCAGGAAACATGCACCATCCAATCTTTGAAAACTACATTTCACGACATTTTTCCAGTTCAATCCATCACCAACACACAGAGTCAGATCATAGAGATTAGTCCAGGGAAAACTCTGAACATAAGCAATCACCTAGACTCATCTCAGCAAGAGAAATTGATTAAACTCTTGAGAAAATACCAAAACGCCTTTGCTTGGGACTACACCGATATGCATGGGATTCACCCCGACACATGCACTCACCATATCTATACAGATAGCACCATTAAACCAGTGAGGCAACCACAGAGAAGAATGAACCCCATGCTCTAAGATATTGTCAGAGAGGAATTGCAAAAACTTTTGAGAGTTAATTTTATATATCCTATTTCTGACAGTCAGTGGGTATCCCCATTAGTTATAGTGCCCAAGAAAAATGGTAAGTGGTGCATTTGTGTTGATTACAGACAGCTGAATAAAGCAACGCTCAAAGATTATTTCCCATTGCCATTTATTGATCAAGTGTTAGACACCCTAGCTGGCAAATCATCATTTTCTTTTCTTGATGGTTTCAGTGGCTACAACCAGATCAGGATCGCCTCTGAAGACCAGGACAAAACCACATTCAC